>JAJOZX010004787.1:202500-373909 GCA_023014485.1 Bathynomus jamesi
AAAAATGGATTGTTGAGCAGTGGAAATTTGTCCTTTAGATTGACGAATCAAAGTTCGAAGATTTTTGGATCCAAACGCAGATTATTTGTGCATGGCAGAGCGGATGAAAGAATGACACAGCAGTGTGTTGTGCCAACAGTGAAGCACAGTGGAGAAAGTGTGATGGTCTGGGGATGTTTTGCAGGGGAGCAAGTTGGAGATCTCCACAAAGTCACTGGAATGCTGAACCAACGTGGCTATCACAGCATTCTACAGCGCCATGCCATCCCATCTGGACTGCGACTAGTTGGCGAACAGTTCATAATGCAGCAACACAACGATCCTAAACACACTTCCAAGCTGTGTCAAAATTACCTGAAGCAGAAAGAACGGCAACGTCAGCTCACATTTATGGAATGGCCAGCACAGTCCCCGGATCTGAACCCCATCGAGCTAGTGTGGGATCAACTGGATCGACGAGTGAAAGCTAAGCAGCCATTCAGTGCTCAGAAGCTCTGGGAACTCTTACAAGAGTGCTGGCAGCAGCTTTCACCAGACTATCTTTTTTCTCTTGTTAAGCGCATGCCTCGAATTTGTTCTGCTGTAATTGCTGCTAGAGGAGGCTATTTTGATGAATCTAAAATTTAGACTTTGCCTTTGGTAAATTGTCCTGATTTGTTGTTAAGTTCCCATGTTTGTACTTATGAATTTGTGCCATGATAACTTAGTTAATAAATAAAAAACTTTAAACAAAATTTGAAATTTATGAATATTTCAGGGTACTTAAACTTTTGACTGGTAGTGTGTGTGACGTACACACACACACACACACACACACACACACACACACACACACACACATTAGAAATATGATATATTAGAAATATTAATAAACGTTACCAATTTATGCGCAACACGACTTAACAAGAACTCAATAGGTAAGAATAATCGCGTCGATTGGTCCAATGTTACGATACAGCAGAGAATAGAATACAAAGACAGAACAAGTCACCACTTTAATAATTTAGAAATTTTGCACCTTGCCTGTAATAATCCTTGCTCAAATGATTCTCACTGTAAACTCATACAGTAGATAGGTATTATAGTAAGATAATATCCCTGTTAAGAGAAGCAGGAAGCCCCCCTGATTAAATCTTACAACTATCATACTAAGATTATTCCTGGATGGAATGATTTTATTGCCCCCCTGAAGAGGGAATCGAAAGACGCCTATGATTTGTGGTGCTTTCATGGTAGACCCAGATTAAGACCAGTATACTTGAATATGTGTAGAAGTCGGGGTCAGTATAAGGCGGCCATAAGGCGATGTAAACAGGAAGAAGCCTGTGAAGCTCGCATAAATAACGATAACAACAAATTTTGGAAATTTGTTGAGACTCAAACGGGTGTAAAAAATGTCCTCCCTCCGACAATCGATGGGGTGTCGGGGGAGGATGAAATTGCAAAGCTGTGGAAAAACCACTATTCTAACATTCTTAACAGTGTGAGTAGGGATAATCTTAAGATAGATTGCAGCGAAACGATTGTGGGAGGGACAAGGGAAAATACTTTGATATCATTTTCTGAAGTCAGGGGTAGATGACTTATCGAATGAGCACTTAAAATATGCAAATGACGTAGTATGTCTGATATCATTGCTCCTATCAGCCATGCTGGCTCATAGCTATATCCCTGCAGAGTTCATGAGGGTATATCTCTTGCCCCTGGTCAAAAATAAGTACGGAGACATTCTGTCCAGCAATAATTACAGGCCTATTGCTGTCGCTTCCTGCTTCCCGAAACTACTAGAAAAACTCTTGTTACGCCGATTAAATGATTTCCTATGGACATCTAATCAGTTTGGCTTTAAAAGGTCCCACTCAACTGACCTGTGTATCTATGTACTTAAAGAAACAATATCTAAATACATTGACAGTAATTCAACTATTTATAGCTGTTTCCTAGATGTAAGTAAGGCATATGATAGAGTGAACCACAATATTTTATTTGCAAAACTAGAAGACAGGAAGGTTCCCATGTACATATTAACTTTATTGAAATTTTGGTATTCCCACCAATCTTTCACTGTTAGGTGGGGCAATGTACGATCCGAGTGTTTTGGCTCCTCGTGCGGGGTGAGACAAGGCTCCTTGCTTTCCCCTATGCTGTTTAATGTGTATATCGACGAATTAATTGCTTCACTTAATGAGGCAACAGTGGGATGTTGTATAGATAACACAAGGATAAATAACTTAGATTATGCCGATGATATGGTATTAATAAGTCCCTCTGTTAAAGGTCTGGATCGGCTACTAAACGTCTGCGAAGTGTATTCGCAGAAACATGATATTTTTTTTAATGCTACAAAAACTAAGGTTATGCAATTTCATCCTAAAAGCTGTAATCAGCCAGCTGATATAAGGTTCAAAATGAAGGGTGAAGTAATTGAAGAAGTACAAGAGTTTAAGTATTTGGGTCAAACTATTACCAGCTCCTTGAGTGATGACTCGGATATAAGAAAACAATCTCGAAGCCTGTGTGCTAAAGCGAATATGACCATAAGGAACTTTCGATTTTGTACAAGTGAAGCTAAACACACTCTTTCGTACTTTCTGCAGTAATATATACGGACAGCAACTATGGGTGAATTATAAAAAAGGTCCTGGCAGAACTCTAAATTTGCTGTACAACAGGTCTTTTAGACTCTTACATAAATTACCCCCGAGATGCTCAGCTTCGCAAATGTTTGCTACCCGCAATGTCCCGAGCTTCCCGGAGGTAACAAGACGTGCTCAACACAGTCTAATGCAAAGAATTAAAAAATCAACCAACCCGATCATCCAAGCTATCCATGAGTCCTGCCATTCATCCTCTAAGCTATGGACTTCTTGGTATGAAAACGTCTGTCTGTAGCTCCACTTCGACATTACAGTATTATTTCTAATCAATTGTATATATTTCCATCCTTAGTATATGAACTGTCATTGTATTAATAATATCTGTCATATGGACTATAGTCTGCCAATAAATCTTTCTATTTTCATTTTCATTTCATATATATATGAAATGATTTCAAACTTGTTGCGGTTATATATAGGCCCCCTAATCAAACAGCTGATACGGACGAAGTGTTATATCGTGAACTAAAGAGAATAATAGGTAGTGAGCAGGCTTTAGTTATGGGTGACTTTAATTGCGCCAACGTGAATTACGATACAATGTAGGGAGACGCGGAAGGTAATCGTTTAGTTAATTTTCTCGAGGATAGCTTTCTTATTCAAAAGGTTGGGGAACCTACGAAGTTGGACAGTATTTTAGATTTAGTAATAACTACGGATGATAGGCTAATTACTGATCTTCAAGTAACAGAACCGTTAAGCAATAGCGATCACAACATGGTAAGGTTTGTCCTCTCAGTAAGTCACTCGAAACCAGCTAACTCGACTAAAATTCCTAACTTCTAGCATGCAGACTTTTGTAAATTTCGAAATAAATTCTCACACGTCAATTGGGAAAACGTAATGGGGAACTCCAAAGCAAAACTAATGTGGGAATCGTTCGAAACAGGATTTAGGACTATAAATGAGGAATGTGTACCGTACAAAATTAAGCGTGCGAAAGTAAATAACAAGCCCTTGTGGTTTACTTCTAGAGTAGGAGACATTATAAAGCGTAGAGATAGGACTTATAGGCTACATAAGTGCGATAAAGACAATTTGTGGTTACGAAACAACTACATATCTCTAAGGCGTGAAGCGAAAAGTGTAATAAAAAAGTCCAAGCGCGAATTTGAAATCTCCATAGCTCGTGACGGTAAAGAAAACCCCAAGCGATTCTTTCAATGCGTCAACAATAGAAATCCAGTAAAAAGTGTCTTGGGGCCGTTCAAAAATGTTAACCGAGATCTAGTTTCTGAAAACAAGGAAATGGCTACCTTGCTAAACGAATTCTTTACGTCAGTTTTTACTATAGAAGATGTAACGAATATCCCTTCGGTCATAGACATAATACCTTTTGACAATGGTAATATTTTGGATAATATTGTGGTTAGTGTAGGGGAGGTAATGCCCCATATTAATAAAATGAAAACGCGTAAATCACCGGGTCCGGATTCCATATATCCCATACAACTAAAAGAATTAAAAGATAACATTGTTGTGCCGTTAACAAAGATTTTTAATGCGTATATTTCTGAGGGGTGCGTACCAGATAATTTCAAGTTAGCAAACGTAACACCTATCTTTAAGAAAGGCGATAAGGGTGCGGCGGGAAATTATAGGCCAATCAGTTTAACGTCTATTGTAGGTAAGCTATTGGAATCAATAATTAGGGATCGTATAGTCGAACACTTAGAATTGCATAACTTAGAAATACGCAGCACGGTTTTAGGCGAAACAAATCTTGCTTAACTAATCTTTTAGAATTTTTTCAAAATGTGGTTGACGTTTACGATAGTCATTGGGCGGTTGATGTAGTGTATTTAGATTTTCAAAAAGCGTTTGACACCGTACCGCACAAAAGACTCATTGAGAAAACTAAGGCTCATGGAATCAGGGGTGTAGTAATAAATTGGAGAGAAGAGTGGTTGCGAGGTAGGAAACAGAGGGTGGTCGTTGATGGAGCGGAGTCGTGTTGGGCTAATGTAGCGAGTGGCGTTCCTCAGGGTTCTGTATTGGGCCCCTTGCTTTTTCTATATATATTAACGATTTAGATGTCGGCCTAGTCAGTACAGTTTCAAAGTTTGCGGATGACACGAAGCTGGGTGCTAGGGCGATTAATGACGAAGATAGGAATAAAAACCAGAATGATCTGAATAAAATCGTTGATTGGTCAGTCACGTGGAAAATGAGATTTAACGTCGATAAGTGCGTACAGTAGTCAGGAAAAGAGTTGATAAGCGTAGAGCATGAAAAATATTTAAGAGTTATAGTCACTGGTGATTTAGAAGTAGCGAAACAAAGAACAGCAGCGGTCAATAAAGCCAACAAAGTGTTAGGTTTTATAGCTCGGAATTTTTAGTACAAATCGCGCGATATTATAGTTCCTCTTTATAAATCATTAGTTAGACCTCATTTGGAGTACGCGATCTAATTTTGGAATCCGCATATACGCAAAGATATGTATAAACAAAATCGAAAGAGTGCAAAGACGAGCAACTAAGATGATTCCGTCACTTAGGTCAAAGTCTTACGAGGATAGGCTTAAGGAGTTGAAATTGACTAGACTCGAGACTAGGAGGCTAAGGGGTGATCTAATCCAGGTTTTCAAAATTATGAATGGGTTCGATAACGCAGATAGAGATAGCTTTTTCGAAATATCTCAATATAATAGGACTAGATATAACGGGTGTAAGTTGACAAGTAGAAGGTTCGAGACAACAGTTGCCAAAATCTTTTTTACGCATAGAATAGTAAATAGTTGGAATAGTTTGCCGGTAGAAGTAATTAGTAGCACGTCTATAAACATGTTTAAAAATCGATTAGACGCATATGTTGATAGATTGGGTATAGTTTAAGGTAGTAAAATTAAGGGTTGGATAAGATAGATTTTGATTCTCTTTTCATTAAAGATCACAATAACCAGACTGGAGGTCATAGTATGAAATTATTTAAGCCAAGATGTAGAACAAATTAAGAAAACATAGTTTTACAAGAGTTGTGGGATATCGGGAGGCAGCATCTTAGGTTAGGGGATACTCTCTGTCCTTACACACCCCATTTTAAAGATATTCCACAGCAGAGCGGGGTCCCCCATAGTACTGTGAGGTATTGAAAAACTCATGATCTTCACTTGCTCCACAAACACCTTTAAATGGGAGACCCAAAATGGGTGCACGCACATTTCTACATTACTGTACAGTCTTTACAGCCACACCTACACTTTTCCTCCTAAGTATATATATTGTAATGTATATGGTTGTAAATTGTGACTTGGTCCGCAATTGATGTGGACCGTGACTTATTTTTGGTTGGCAAAGTACTGGTATTGATGGATACCGTAATGAAATTGACTGGATTCTTTGGATCTGATATATTTGCATGTCAGTTATAAATAGATACAGAGTGTAACATATTTGTGGATAGTAGTCTATTATGACTTGATCCTCTGGATCCAGAGATTCTATCTTTAGTTTTAAATTGATAATTATTTAGTTTTGTAAAAATTGGTTGTTTTTACATAGTGGAGCCACCTCGATGGGCCGAAATGGCCCCTAGTGTGCCCACTATAAAAATTTCTTGTTCTTATGTTCTTTGTGGTTCTGAACCCACGTAAAATTGTAGGTCCCCTCCGCCACCACGGAGGACATGCACAATACACAATTACAAACACAGTTGGGTAGACCAGCCATGAGTGGATTCTAGGGTCTTTGTTGGCCTGAAACATTACATTATAACAAAATATATACACACACACACACACACACATATATATATATATATATACACGGTGAACCAAAAGTAGGTGGACAGTAGGTTGAATACGGTTTGTGTTATATTATATTATAACTATGGTGTTCATTATAACTATGGTGTTTGTTATATTATATTAAATATTATAACTAAATTTATTTAAATTTTATTTTGTATTATAGTATACAAAAAAATTAAATATGTATTCTCAAAATAAACGTTATCATTTACTGTCCACCTACATTTGGTTCACCCTATATATATATACATACATTTAGATCGGAAGAACTGCTGGCTAGGTACAGGGACTTACTAGAGCGATTAAAGGAAAAAACTAAGATTGTTTTAACAGGTATACTTCCTCGAATTATCCAACGTAACGATTTCTACAGCAAGGCGACCTATATTAACAATAACCTAGTCTCTCTGCCAACAGGAAGGAGAGCATTTTGCGAATTTTTGGAACAGTTTCTACGGCAGGAGCAGTGATGGGCAGTATCTAGATACATGTATCGCCGATACTTTTGTATCGAATTTTCTTAAATGTATCGAAAAAATCGATACTTCGATACATTAATAAGAATTTTTAAATATTTAAATAGATGTTATAATATGACACTACTGCGTTATATTTATGAATATACATAAATAATAATATTATTAAATATTTATTTAATGACAGTACTACTCTACTGGTCACGTCACACAGTACGGCGCAACGTTTAAACACGTTTGTACTTGTGTTATTGAGATTAATTAACCATAATATAGAAACGCTCATTGGTGTTGCAACACTATTGGCCACGCAAATTGGCAAATTTAATACTAACATTGTCAAAAAGAGGGTTCAAGAAATGTTGGTTAATGCTGTTAAGAGCCTCAGCGAGCAGACCCCCCAGCAACAACTAAATGATGCTGCATCTGACGGAAGTGCAGATGATTTCTTCTGTTATGAGTCTGCTTCCACTAATGTCTCTGCAACCCAAGATTCCACTGAGATGGAAGTTTTACAGTATCTGGGTGACGGAAGTCATTCTCTCCAATCTCTGAGGCAGTACCCAGGAATTCTACGGGTCTTCCTGAAGTATAACACACCACTACCATCCTCTGCTCCTGTAGAACGGTTGTTTAGTTTGGCTGGTCACATTCACGCTCCAAAAAGGAATAGACTGTCTGACCAGATGTTTAGCCAGCTGGTATTTTTGAAGGGTAATAGTAATTACTTTTAATTGTTAGTGTAATATTTTCAGTCATTCATGTATCCTACAAAATTAAAACATACTTTCATTAAATAAAGCAAATGTTTTTATTTACATCTATAAAACCCATTAAAATGTCGTTGATTTTACTTACAGTGCGTACAAATCACTAGTATAAACAATAATATCTAATACCTACATATTAAATGAATAATTAAAAAATGTACCGGCGATGCATGTATCGGTATCGGTATCGCTTAAGACATCTAGAAAGTATCGGCGTATCGGTATCGCCTAAGACGTTCTTCATGTATCGATGTATCGGTATCGCTTTAGCGATTTTCATGTATCGATGCCCATCACTGGGCAGGAGGGACTTGTTCCTCGGAGATGGACTTCATCTTAATGACGTTGGAGCTGCGCGTTTAGGAAGACTATTACATAATACTGTCTCTTCTTTTCAGGCTGCCGTAACTCGAACGGTCCCAGCGTAAATTCCACAAATTTCCCCTGCGCTCGCGAAGGTGTCACAATTACAAACAATTTGAAGGTTTTATCCTTAAATGCTCGTAGCCTACGAAATAAGAGAAACGAAATTTTTTCTTTAATTGCTTGTAAAGACTATGATATAATTGCGATAAATGAATCGTGGCTTAGCACTGAAACACGTGACTTTGTAGGGGAGTATCAAATTAAAGGTAATAGACTTTTTGTTAAGAACAGAATAGGTAGGCGAGGAGGCGGTGTTATGCTGTATATCAAAGATAATATTGCGAACGTTATACAGGGTGGGCCGTAAGTTTCCATACATAGGAAAAATAAACATTTTTTTATGGACAACCATTTTTATTTATATAATATGCTCTACATGGTTGCCATTGTTTTGAAAACACATTTCAATACGTGTTCCCCACTGTTGATGAACACGCATTAGCACAGTTGACGTTATGCTTGTAATGGCGTTGGTGATACGTTCCTTTAGATGATTTATGTCTCGTATCTTTTCCTGATACACCATGGCCTTCAAGTGCCCCCAAAGATAGAAATCAAGGGGGGTGAGATCTGGGGATCTGGGAGGCCACTCCACAGGACCACGCCGACCAATCCAAGCATCCGGAAACTGCTGATCCAAATACCGACGCACGTGAAGACCATAATGAGGTGGAGCTCCATCTTGCTGGAAGTAAACTGGGAAGTTACCTTCCTCGTTTAGCAGGGATGGGAAAATCTCTTCTTGCAACATGTTAAGATACCTTTCGGCATTAAGATTTCCACTGACAAAAATTGGTCCAATAATTCTGTCACCCATATCCCCCACACCATCACTTTACCGGCACCTTGCATCTTCGTCGGACTCAGCCAGTTAGGGTTAGCATTACTCCAATAACGTATGTTTTGCCGATTAACCTCTCCATTGACGTAAAAATTTGCTTCATCAGTAAACAAGATCTTAGTTGAAAAGTTTGCATCCTCGTTCACTTTGGTTAATGCCCATTCACAGAATTCCATCCGTCTATCCGGGTCGTCTTCACTCAAATGCTGTGCCATATGCAATTTGTATGGATGCCATTTGTTTGCTTTCAAAATGCGCCTGATACTCGATCTGCTGACACCACTTTCTGCAGACAACCGTCGTGTACTTTTTCTGGGACTCCGTGTAAGCGCTGTAAGTATCGTAGCTGTTGTGTCTTCATCGGTGGCTGTACGTCTTGGACCACTTCGCGGTTGATCTGCAACATTTCCAGTTTTCTGAAACTTGTTAATAAGTTTTGCCACAGTGTCGTGTGTGATGTTCGTTCCATGTTGTCTGTTAAAGTTCATTGCAACCATGCGACTGCTTCCCGACCCAGCCATCAGTATGATTTCAATTCGTTGCTCTTTCGTCAAACGCATATTCTTAGGGTATCTGAAACATAAAAACAAACGTTTAATTTTTCCTATGTATGGAAACTTACGGCCCACCCTGTAGAAGTAAAGCACACAATTCCGGAACAGATAGATTCGATTATAGCAGAACTTAAATTGAACGATTTCAAAATTCTTGTTGCGGTTATATATTGTCCCCCTAATCAAACAACTGATACGGACGAAGCGTTATATCGTGAACTAAAGAGAATAATCGGTAGCGAGCAGGCTTTAGTTATGGATTGCGCCAACGTGAATTACGATACAATGCAGAGAGACGTGGAAGGTAATCGTTTAGTTAATTTTCTCGAGGATAGCTTTCTTATTCAAAAGGTTGGGGAACCTACGAGGTTGGACAGTATTTTAGATTTAGTAATAACTACGGATGATAGGCTAATTACTGATCTTCAAGTAATAGAACCGTTAAGCAATAGCGATCACAATATGGTAGAGTTTGTCCTCTCAGTAAGTCACTCGAAACCAGCTAACTCGACTAAAATTCCTAACTTCCAGCAGCACGCAGACTTTAGTAAATTTCGAAATAAATTGTCACACGTTAATTGGGAAAACGTAATGGGGAACTCCAACGCAAAACTAATGTGGGAATCGTTCGAAAGAGTATTTAGGACTATGAATGAGGAATGTGTACTGTACAAAATTAAGCGTGCGAAAGTAAACAACAAGCCCTTGTGGTTTACTTCTAGAGTAGGAGACATTATAAAGAGTAGAGATAGGGCTTATAGGCTACATAAGTGCGATAAAGACAATTTGTGGTTACGAAACAACATATCTCTAAGGGGTGAAGCGAAAAGTGTAATAAAAAAGTCCAAGCGCGAATTTGAAATCTCCATAGCTCGTGACGGTAAAGAAAACCCCAAGCGATTCTTTCAATACGTCAATAATAGAAATCCAGTAAAAAGTGTGTTTGGGCATTTGAAAAAAGTAAACGGAGATCTAGTTTCTGAAAACAAGGAAATGGCTACCTTGCTAAACGAATTTTTTACGTCAGTTTTTACTAGAGAAAATGTAACGAATATCCCTACGGTTATAGACATAATACCTTTTGATAATGGTAATATTTTGGATAATATAGTGGTTAGTGAAGGGGAGGTAATGCGCTATATTGATAAAATGAAAACGCGTAAATCACCGGGGCCGGATTCCATATATCCCATACAACTAAAAGAATTAAAAGATAGCATTGTTGTGCCGCTAACAAAGATTTTGAATGCGTCTATTTCTGAGGGGTGCGTACCAGATAATTTCAAGTTAGCAAACGTAACACCTATCTTTAAGAAAGGCGATAAAGGTGCGGCGGGAAATTATAGGCCAATCAGTTTAACGTCTGTTGTAGGTAAGCTACTGGAATCAATAATTAGGAATCGTATAGTAGAACACTTAGAATTGCATAAACTAGTTAGAAATACGCAGCACGGTTTTAGGCGAAACAAATCTTGCTTAACTAATCTTTTAGAATTTTTCCAAAGCGTGGTTGACGTTTACGATAGACATCGGGCAGTTGATGTAGTGTATTTAGATTTTCAAAAAGCGTTTGACACCGTGCCGCACAAAAGACTCATTGAAAACACTAAGGCTCATGGAATTAGGGGTATAGTAATAAATTGGATAGAAGTGTGGTTGCGAGGTAGGAAACAGAGGGTGGTCGTTGATGGAGCGGAGTCGTGTTGGGCTAATGTAGCGAGTGGCGTTCCTCAGGGTTCTGTATTGGGCCCCTTGCTTTTTCTTATATATATTAACGATTTAGATGTCGGCCTACTCAGTACAGTTTCAAAGTTTGCGGATGACACGAAGCTGGGTGGTAGGGCGATTAATGACGAAGATAGAGGTAAAATCCAGGAAGATCTGAATAAAATCGTTGATTGGTCAGTCACATGGCAAATGAGATTTAATGTCGATAAGTGTAAAATTTTGCATATAGGTTCGCGTAACAGTAATTTTGCGTATAGTATGTCAGGGAAAGAGTTAAGAAGCGTAGAGCAGGAAAAAGATTTAGGAGTTATAGTCACTAGTGATTTAAAAGTAGCGAAACAAAGTACAGCAGCGGTCAATAAGGCGAACAAAGTGTTAGGTTTTATAGCTCGGAATTTTGAGTACAAATCGCGCGATATTATAGTTCCTCTTTATAAATCATTAGTTAGACCCCATTTGGAGTACGCGATCCAATTTTGGAATCCGCATATGCGCAAAGATATAGACAAAATCGAAAGAGTTCAAAGACGAGCAACCAAGATGATTCCGTCACTTAGGTCAAAGTCGTACGAGGATAGGCTTAAGGAGTTAAAATTGACTACACTCGAGACTCGGAGGCTAAGGGGTGATCTAATCCAGGTGTTCAAAATTATGAATGGGTTCGATGACGTAGATAGAGATAGCTTTTTCGAAATATCTCAATATAATAGGACAAGAAATAACGGGTTAAGTTGACAAGTAGAAGGTTCGAGACAACAGTTGCCAAAACTTTTTTTACGCACAGAATAGTAAATAGCTGGAATAGTTTGCCGGTAGAAGTAATTAGTAGCACGTCTATAAACATGTTTAAAAATCGATTAGACGCATATGTTGATAGATTGGGTATAGTTTAAGGTAGTAAAATTAAGGCTTTGTGGTGATAGATCCCACAGCTCAACACAAGTGTTGTGGGATATAGGGAGGCAGCATCTTAGGTTAGGGGATACTCTCTGTCCTTACACAGTACACACCCCATTTAAAGAGATTCCTCTGCCGAGCGGTGCCCCCCATAGTACTGTGAGTATTGAAAAACTCATGATCTTCACTTGCCCCACAAACAACTTTAAATGGGAGACCCAAAATGGGTGCACACACATTTCTACATTACTGTACAGTCTTTACAGCCACACCTACACTTTTTCTCCTAAGTATATATATTGTAATGTATATGGTGGTAAATTTTGACTTGGTCCGCAATCGATATGGATCGTGACTTATTTTTGGTTGGATGGATACCGTAATGAAATGAACTGGATCCTTTGGATCTGATATATTTGCATGTCGTTTATAAATAGATATAGGGTGTAACATATTTGTGGATAGTAGTCTATTATGACTTGATCCTCTGGATCGAGAGATTCTATCTTTAGTTTTAAATCGATAATTAATTAGTTTTAAATTGATAATTATTTAGTTTCGTAAAAATTGGTCGTTGCCAATGTACAGGCAGTTTTTACATAAATTAATACATAAGAATTGTAAATTTATTTACCAGAAATATTTTTTATTTTATCAATATATATATTTGAAATTAAATTAAGAAAAAGAAAATATATATATATCTTATTATATAAAGTTCTAAACCAATGAGTGCATATAATGGTAGTGTATTATCAATAACTTTACACACGAGATTCAAGCAACTGAATGGTTTATTATGATTATGCATGCCGCGTGGTGCCATCTATGAACAACTTTACAAAACTTTCATTTTTACTGAAAACTATTACTGTAATTTGAAATTGTATATATATATGATACTGTATTACTGTATTGAATATTTGTAATCTTGTATAGGGGCCTATAGTTACATTTTATGATTTTTTGTTTTGTTAGTAAATGTAAACATTGCTAATTTTGATAAAATATATATTAAACAACTAAATAAGATATTACTGTATAATAATAACAAAATTTAATTTTATATAAAATAAGATAATTTCTTCAAAAAACAGTAATTCAAAGTATCGGTATCGGTATCGGTTTTCAGAACAGTATCGGCCGATACCAATACTTTGTGAAAAGTGGCCGATATGGCCGATACCGATACATCGGTGCAACTCTAATATATATATATATATATATAATATATATATATATATATATTAATATAATATATATAAGGGTGTCTCAAATATACGAATGGAGGATTTCGGGTCGGGGCGACGCTTGCCCGTATTACACCTTTATAAAGGATTGTTATCACAAAATTTGACAGCTGTAGGAGGATTTTTAGGGGTCACTCAAGTTCGCCACTTCTGTTTCACTTATACAAGATTTTCTTCTCTTTCGCAGGTGATGGTTACTAGAGCAGGAAACCAGTTGTGGTTGCTGGACAAGGCCCCAATTGCAGCGATTGTTTGTCCACGACTTCCATCGAAGGAGCAATGCCTGCTCCTTTACTTCCACCACCACCAAGACCAAGAGGGAAGGAAGACCGAATCGGAGAGCATTCGCCTGGTGGTGGAAACCATCTGGCCCATCTGGGAGAAGGCCAACATACCAACTACCACCAAGAAGTACGCAGGGGAGAAGCTGGCGAAGTTGATCGATACCTACGACGCACTCAAGAAGAACAGGACAAAGCCGCAAGAGGGTTACCGGTACAAGGAGGGGATGTTCAAGTCGGATTTGGAAGACGTGTTTGACGTGGCTCACTCCTCCGCGCTATCCTCCTCCAAGGTCCCTCAGGAGGACAAGGATTTTCTCACCTCGCAGAGGGAAGACAGGATGTCGTCAAGTCTTGCGGGGGTGGACCAGAAGACAGCGAAGAAGAAAGCTGTGAAGCGGAAGAGGGATCTTGCAGCCACGGCTAGGAAGAGTAAATGGGATGCTGGGGTGACACAGCTCATGGAGGTAGCGATCTTGGAGGTGGATGGTAACAGCACTGAAATGAACACGGAAGACGAGGATGATGACGACGAGACGTACCAAGCGCCCAGCACCAGCAAGGCCCAGACTCAAAAGAAAAGGCGAATGAATGCCCTCACGGACCCGAATCTCATCGCTGCTTGGGATCGCGACAACATGTCCGTGAGACAAGCAAAGTCGTCCTTTGCAGCAGCAGCTCAGAGTTTGGGTCATGACCTGGATGACCTGGTAATCTCGCCAGCAACTGTTCATCGAACACGGAACAAGATCCGAAAGGAGATGGGAGAAGAGTTGACCCGAAAGTTCGAAGCTTCTGGTCCTTTAGTCTTGCACTGGGATGGGAAACTGTTGGAAGATATCGCCAAGGAGAAGAAGGAGGTTGACCGGATTGCTGTTGTGGTGACGGGCGATGGAGTCGAGGAGCTTCTTGGTGTACCCGTTGCGGTGGACGGCACTGGAAATGAACAGGCTGCAGCCGTACTCCAGGAAGTCCAGGCTTTTGGCATTTCGGAGCAAATCATTGGACTGGGATTCGACACCACAGCTGTGAACGCTGGGATGATCCAAGGTGCTTGCGTTTGCATTGAGCAGGAGTTTGGCCGTCCCATGTTGTGGTTGGCTTGCCGTCACCACGTCTTGGAGATCTTACTCAAGGATGTCTTCGTGCGATGTCTGGGGCCGTCCTCTTCCCCTGACATTCTCCTCTTCAAAAGATTTCAACAGCGGTGGGCCTCCATTGACAAAGGGTCATTCTTGTCCATCGGTGACGAAAGCAATCCCACAACAACTGACAACTGGGCAAATCAAGCGTCTTCCATGAAGAAATACCTGCAGCAGACGCTTTCCCACAGCACACATCCCCGAGAAGACTACCGTGAACTCCTCATCCTTTCCTACCGCTTCCTTGGCGGTCAGGTCCAGGGGGGATTTCGTCAGCCTGGGGCCTATCACCACGCCAGATGGATGGCCAAAGCCATCTATGCCCTCAAGATTTTCATGTTCCGTCACCAACTGGACCTGACAGCCAGGGAAGAAGGAGGACTTCGGCGGCTGTGTTTGTTCATCTCCCTCGCGTACGTGAAGCAGTGGAATGAGGCAATGGTCTCGAATCGAGCTCCACTGAACGACCTAGAGTTCCTTCGCTTGCTCGAGGCCTACCCTGACAAGGAAGTCAGCCACACGGCATCCATGGCCTTGAAAAGGCACCTGTGGTACCTCTCAGAGGATCTCGTGGGGCTTGGTTTCTTTGACGACGCACCACGCATTCCAAAGGACACGAAGCTAAAGATGGTCCAACGACTTCAATCCCCCGCCACGAAGAAAGGACTCAAGCGGATCGATCCGAAGAACTTTAATCCACAGCAATCCATCGAGCTCTTCGTCACCCGGAGAACAAAAGAAGTCTTCTTCCGCGCGATCCTTCCAGAATCTGAGTCTCCCACCTTCCTCATGAAAGATCCAGAGGATTGGATCAATGACCAGGATTGGATCACGGCGCAAAAGAGGGTGAAAGCCCAGAAGGTGGTCAATGACGCCGCCGAGCGTGGTATCGCTTTATGAAAAGATTCAATTCCACCATCACGCGTGATGAGAAGCAGAAGCAATTCGTCCTCAAGGTGGTTCGGGCTCACCAGAAGTTGATCCCCGTCAAGACGAAGGAGAGCTTGAAGAGTAAAATCAAGTAGTGTAGGACAGATTGATGATGAAAACAATCCATTTATACGCGCTTATTTCAATTAATGAAAGGTGCATTTCGTTTATTTTCATTTTTGTTCAGAAATAAAGAGAATAAGAGAATGATAGAAATTTCTTTTTTTTCCTAAATAGCTACAAGAAAGTGTTAAACTTGAGTGACCTCTAAATACTGTTCGATTCACATCATTTTTCGATTTTTAGAACCTCTATGCCTATTGAAATCGGGGCAGCATTCGCGAGCAAGAGAAAATCGAAAAAAAAAAATTTCAATGTATTAATGAGACACCCTAATATATATATATATATATATTATATATTATATATATATATATACAGGGTGTCCCGTAAGTCTGGACCCATAGGGCAAAATTAATAAAATTACAAAATAGTCCAAAAATTTATTACATAATCTGTTCAAAGTGTCCGCCGTTGTGTCGCACACATAGTTCAAGACGCAATCTCCACTGCAACAGCACTTTCTGAATCACAGTCGCAGAAATTTCTTGACACGCCTCCACAATGCGTGCTTTAAGGTGGAAAATGTTCTGCATTTTGACCTCGTACACTTTGGCTTTCAAGTGGCCCCACAAATAAAAATCCAGCGGAGTAAGATCAGGGCTCCTTGGTGGAAACTCAACATGTCCTCGTCGTCCAATCCAGTGTTCTGGAAACTGTGTGGTAAGGTAATTTCTAACCGTCGTGGCGTAATGCGGAGGGGCGCCATCCTGCTGAAACCACTCCGGGTAGTCGCCTGCTGGGTTCAACATGCTTGGAAATGCTTCCTCCTGCAACATCTTGAGGTACGTGTCACCGGTTACCGTCACGTCAAAGAAGAAGGGACCAACGATTCTGTCTTTCCATATCCCACACCAAACCATGAGGCGTTGGGCACCTTGTTCCTTGGAAGGATCAAACTAATGAGGATTTGTTGGTGACCAGTATCGAGTGTTCTGACGGTTGACTTCCCCAGAAACATAAAAGTTCGCTTCATCAGAGAACAGAATTTTTGATGGAACGTCTCATCACTCACGCATTGTTCTTCTGCCCATTCGCAAACTGAACTCGCCTATCAGGATCATCTTCACTTAAACGCTGATGGAGTTGCAGTTTGTATGGATGCCAGTGATGAGGTTTCAAGATGCGGTGGATGCTGCTCTTGGAGATCCCAGTTTCGCTGGACATGCGTCGAAGTGACTTCTTGGGACTGACAGCGAAGCTAGCCAACACATTGGTACTGGTTTCGTCTTCCGTAACAGTCCTTGAAGGTCCTCTGCGAGGCTTGTCAGCTACGGATCCAGTTTCCTTAAATTTGGCTATCAACTTGCCAACACATCTGTGTGTGATTGGTGCGCGGTCTGGATGCATGTTGTTGAATTCTTCGGCCACTTCCCAGTGACTGCGGGTCCCGACCAGCAAAATAACTTGAACTCTTTCCTCTCTAGTCAGTGACGTGGTTTACCTGCAACATAATAAAAAAATATATTATAAATCCCTATGGGTCCAGACTTATGGGACACCCTGTATGTGTATATATATATATATATATATATATATATATATATATATATATATATACACACAGTGTTGGGCACTAAAGCGATAATCCGATAACAGTTAATTAACGAAGTTAACTTTTTTTAACGGACTATTAACGGAAGTTAATTTCCATTTATCGTTATCAGACCAGTTAACTTCCGATAAATCGATATTTAGTCTGTTAAAGTCAGTCTGTTCAAACTGCCATAACTTCAGTCTGCCAATTCCGTCCTCTGCCGCAGTGGAACGGCTCTTCTCTCTCGGCAAGGACATCCTGAGGCCGAAGAGGTCAAGACTGGCAGTTGGGCCTAACTTTGAGAAGTTGGTCTTTCTGAAGGGCAACCAGCACATTGTGTCATAGTCTTTAATAAATGTGCCTAAAATTTAATTTTACCTTTCAGTTCCTGCCATAATAATTCTCTGGTAAATTAAAATTTAGTTAATGGTTAGTGGTTACAAGGGTTTCAAAACATGTAATCAGTACATTTTTTATTAAAAATTAAAAAAAAGTTATTAAGCAAAAAAGTTGCAAAACTTGATAAAAATACAGTTAAATACCTATTTATTGTTGGATTTTGCATATATAAACATTTTCTATGGGTTTTAAAGCTTTTTTCCTTGATTTTTTTAAATGTTAGTAAAGAAATAGTTATCGTTAACGGATTATCGTTAACTTCCGTTAACTTTGTAGTAAAATTATCGGATTATCGTTATCGGAGTTAAAAATTGGGGTTAACGGATTATCGTTATCGAAGTTAACTTTTTGGTTAACGGTGCCCACCACTGTGTGTGTATATATATATATATAATATATATATATATATATATATATATATATACACACACAACTACTGCACCTGCGTTCAACAGACTGACAGTTGAACCAGCTAGGGTTTCTGGTTTCGGGTGTTTCCTTCTGTCCCGGGATAGCGGGACAAATTGAACTAAATCCCGGGACCCGGGGATTTCCCGGGAAATTTTTTAACATTTATTTAATATTATAATGACAAGATTTATACGACTTCTTATTTATTATCTGGCGTATTTACTTTGTAAATAAAACAAACTTCAAATATTTTTTTATATGATATCAATACTATAATAACAATATCCATTATACTCCATTTTAATAAAGAAAATAAAATTCTTTTACCTTACAATTAGGTAGCAAATATAATAAAATAATTCAAACTTTCAAAGTAAATAAAAAATAAAAGAATAACAATAATATACGACATATTGAATAATATGACTGGTATTTAATCAGATTTTCTAAAATATCCCTTCAAGAAGGTGAGGCAATTAATGCTTTGATCACTGAGCCTGGTTCTCAGTTTTGTGATGAAGAGCCCTGCCGCGGAGAATGCTCGTTCGGATTCAATACTTGTTGGAGGCACTGATTTCATTGCTTCCAAAAGCAAACTTATGTTTTTTGTTCTTTCATTCGTTGCTTCGTATGCCTCAAATTCTTTGCCTAGATGCATACTTTGGTTGACGTCAACAATTTCGTTCTTTGCGTGCAGAGTTTCGATTGCGGCATCTAGCTTGTCTTGCAGTGTCAAGTTTTCAGATGGAATTGGAAGTCCTTCATCTTCTGACTGGGATGCACTGGAATCATTCCCCAGTCCTCTCACTTCAAAGATTCTTGTCAACATCATCTTTGCGGGTAACAGTAAGGAAGATTTCGATTCCAATGGCGGCAAACCGTTACCACCACTGCGATTGTTATATCGCTTGCCATTGTTTGTGTATTCAAGGAGCCCGACCAACACTTTGTTTCTTCGGTACTTAATTCTCTCGGTGAATGCTTTGAGCATTATCTTGGAAAATTCGGAATTTTGTTCAGTGAGTTCGTCAATAATAAACTTGAATACACCCTCCTCGACTACCTAATCTCTCGGCTCCTACTTTAATCGGCTGTAAAGATGAAGTAATATCCTGTGTGACTCTAAATTCAGAAGCAGTGAGGTTCATCTCCATCTTAAGGTCGATCATGGCCTTCGCGATGGCTGCCTTAAGCAGTAGAAAACGTTCTAGCATTGCCAATAAGCTATTCCAACGTGTTTTTGAATCCAAAATTAGCATAAGTTCTTTTCCGTGTTCTGCTTTAACATATTTCTGTAAAGTTTCATTCTTTAATGGGGACTTTCGAAATTGTCTCACAATTTTTCTAACTTTGGCAATTATATCAGAGATGTTGATGTTGGATTCGTCTGGTGTTTCAAGTGAATTATTCAACTCACAAACATCTCCAGGTGATTCTTCAATATTGATGTTTGTGCATAAATCTTCTACATCACTATCTTGATTATCATCACCATCATGTACTTTATTTGTTTGCTCAATTACCACTTAAGTAACCTCAGTTTCCTGTTTCTTGTATAAAACATCGCATACGGCGAGATGTATACCATGGGCGTAGCACAGATGGTGATGACATTTCATCAATTTTTCAAATTTCACCATGACGCTAGCCCCATCTGTTACGCATGCTACAATGTGCTTTTCTACTGAAAGATTGAACTCATCTAATTATCTAATTTGTTCTCAACAATGTGAACAACACTCTCGGCAGGCATGCTACCATGAATTCTCATCATTCCTAAGTTCCAAAACTTCGTGGAACTAGTATGGACATTTATATTCATGTACCGACAATTTTTTAAGGATGTGTATATTCGTCGAGTGATAAACTAAATCTGGAGCCGTTGTCAAGCATTTCTGTCATTTCTTTAATCACAAGCTCCTTGGCCAATTCATACTGGCTGTAGATAATATTCATGACATCACTTGGGTTCTTTGGAAGGAAATGTCCTTTAACACTCAAACTTTGTCGAATGAACTCGCTCTTTGTAATGGCATTAACCGAGAATCCATCAATTGCAGCAAGCTTACTCACGATTTCTGCTCTTGTTTCTTTTTTAATGAACGACGTTATCTTCTGTTGCGTAGGTTTCCTTTTTGTACCATTAGATTCTCCTTCGTCATCAGCTGCACGCTTAGCTAACACCGGCTTTTCAATTGAATGTTTATTCTTTAGATGGCGAATCAGCCCACTTGTTGATAAACCTTTGCACATTATTTTAGTTTTGCATGTATTACACTTCGCCGAATCACCGTTTATTTTCTCAAAATATTGTCAAACAAAAGACTCACTCATAATGGGGTAGTTGTATACAGATTAACTGTAAATATGGTGTGAGACTGCGAATCTAATGCCGGAAACTCACTATACTTAAGGATAAGCGGACACAACACCGCAGTGCACACTTGATAAAGGCACGATGAACACTGAGTCACTTACTAGTGAGCCAGTCTACCACAGCTCACAAGCCACAGCACCACTGCAGTGAGTCAGTGACTGGTTGCGTCGAGTGACTCGAGTCGTCGACTCACTGGAGTCACTGCGCATTGTAAAAAGTTTTACTCGACGATTTTAAACTGAATGTAAAATTGTAAATAAAAATATGAAATAATAATAACTGAAATAAATGAATATTATTAAAAATAACCAATCCCGGGATTTGATTTTTTGTCCCGGGAAATAAAACTCCAAATTTTGGCAGGGTTTCCCGGGATCCCGGGAACCCGGGACAGAAACCCTAGAACCAGCGCCACCTAGGTTACATGATTGATGACGTCATGGTCATGAGTATTAATTACAGTTGCCAGTTTGTCACAAAGTAACTCAGTATATGTTGCATAATAAATTGTATTGTGTACTAGTTCGTAGTTTATTTTTAGATGCCTTACATTTGTTGTGTACGTAAACTTTACCTACAATTGATTTCAATGCTTACCATATAACAAGTATACTTGCCATGAAATAAAATGGGTATACAGTATAATTTTATACTACAGAATATTATAATACAATATCGCTTAAGTTTTAGAAAACTTAAAAATTTAATAAGAAAGATTCTAGATAATCTACGAATTAATTATTCAAAAAAGGTGCCGGTACGCCGTACCGGTGCGTACCGTTACAAAAAAAGCCATATATATATAGAGGGTCGACAAGCTTGACCTTCGCGAAATGAGGAATCATCGCGCAAAACCTTTGTTAACTCTTGTTAAGTATGTGCTAATTGTTTTGGTTTCCGCTACGTTGTATTTATTTATGGGCATCTTGCCTTCTCTCTTCATTCCCTGACGAGATGTAGCTCTGAATACATGAAAGGCCTTGGAATCGTTTTTCTTTTCCTTGTGGGTTTGCAATATATATATATATATATATATATATATATATATATATATATATATATAATATATAATATATATATATATATGGAATGAAATGAAAATTAAATAAAGTTTATTTGCAGACTATAGTCCATATCACAAATATTATTAATACAATGACAGTTCACATACTAAGGATAAAAATAGATACAATTGATTAGAAATAATAATGATGTTGAAGTTAAGTGGAGCTACAGACAGACGTTTTCGTACCAAGAAGTCCATAGCTTAGAGCAGTGGTTCCCAACCTGCGGTCCCCGGACCCCTG
This sequence comes from Bathynomus jamesi, assembly GCA_023014485.1. NCBI lineage: Eukaryota > Metazoa > Arthropoda > Malacostraca > Isopoda > Cirolanidae > Bathynomus > Bathynomus jamesi. Next base: position 224,355 of record JAJOZX010004787.1, read on the forward strand.
GGGGTCCGCGAAGGTAGTACTGGGGGTCCGTGAGCTTTCAATATTTCGAGAGGCTCCAATGGAAATCGTACATTTACCCACGATAAGGGCGCTTAGGCTAAAATTTCAAGTTTCCTTGCTCTTAGCTGGAATTATTAATACTTTTTTAATACGCTGTATTTTAATTGCATACTCACTTATGTCCTTTATTTGATAGTGAAAAATGGGAAAACGAGTTAACTATTAGTTAATAAAAACAGGTTGTTTGGTAGACGGAATCTTTCAAAAACATGGGGTCCGTGGGAAAAAAATAAAAATTAAAGGGGTCCTTTGTGGTGAAAAGGTTGGGAACCACTGGCTTAGAGGATAAATGACAGGACTCATGGATAGCTTGGATAACACTGTGTAACAGTGATTCTGTTTATATAGAATTTTTTGTTTTTATATGCATTTGTGGGCGCTGAGTCCAAATCTGGCCTTGGTTTGTGTGTAGCATCAATGGTTTCAGAGATAATCCATTTTTCATGTTTTACCAGTATAATGTTATTATGGGCGCAGCAATATCAGAATAATCAGGAATTGTTGAGAACAATCCGGATGTTCATTGACAGTTTCTTGCTCTAGAAATTGCCCGAAACTTCCACTGTGCTATATAAAGAAGATCGCAGTCTGAGAAGTCAGTAAGTGTGAGCACACAAAGAAAGCAGGTTGTTTGTCTGATGGTTACCAGCACTGAGGTACTGTGTTTCTGTGCTTCTCTGTGCTGACGATTTGAGTGTTATCGATCCTTTTTTATTGCGAACATTATTTCAGTGTTGTGAATACATCTTTTTTCTGGAATCTGTAATCTGTTGCAGATTTAATAACTCTTCTCTCTATATCTGCAGGTTATGATTAATGTAGTACAGTTTGGTAAAGAGAATGGCAACTAGAGCTTGTAAACACTCGCCGGATATATTCTGCTACGTTTGTGGGTATTGGGTATTACATAGGCCCCAAGCAAGTATCGCACAAGATTGTGAAAGGCACCAAGTTCTAGATCGCGTATCGGCTCTATTTTGGTATGCCTATGGGTGACCAAGATAAGCCCTGGGCACCCCATGTGATCTGTGGAAGCTGCCGCTCCACACTTGAAGGGTGGCTGCGGGGAGTACGCAAGGCAATGCCCTTTGCGGTACCCAGAATATGGAGAGAACCAAGGAGCCACCACGACGATTGCTACTACTGCATGGTAGATGTTTCTAAGTACAGGAAAGTTAAAGGAAGGCAGACTCTTCAGTATCCAAGCATAGCGTCGTCCATAGCTCCTGTACCACATGGCGAAGGTCTTCCAATACCACGTCCACCAGAACAGGCATCTATCCATTACTTTATCTTCTGTATTTACAGACTGTGGGTCATTATATGTCGATTTTTCTTAGTGCTGATGCTCTTCTACATAGTATATAGCTATGCCTATATTTTGTTTCTTTGCTTTTCAGGTTGAAAATGAGGATGCAGCTAGCTCATCTGAGGTGTCGGCCGGTGAAGACAGTCATGATGAAGAATATACAGTAACTTTCAGTACAAACCCTCACTTTCCAAATCAGAGGGAATTGGACGACTTAATTAGAGATTTGGGTCTGACGAAATCAGGGTCTGAGCTTCTGACCTCCAGACTCAGAGAGTGGAATTTGCTTGGAGAAGACTGCAAGAGCACTGTATACCGAAAGCGGCATGAAGAGTTTGCAAGGTTCTACGATGTCAATGGCTCTCTCTGTTATTGCAGCGAGGTTAATGGTCTATTCACAGCTATTGGGTTAACACATATACCCTCAGAGTGGCGCCTGTTTATTGACAGTTCAACTCTGAGTTTAAAAGCTGTTATACTCCACAATGGGAACAAATACCCATCTATACCAGTTGCACATTCTGTTCAAATGAAAGAGGACTATGAAAATGTCAAACAACTGCTCACTCAAATCAGGTATGAACATTATAGGCCGTGTCGAAATCTAGTCAAAATGATTTTTTTTAGATGGGCACTATGTGGGGTTTATGAAATGATATCCTGACCAACATACTTCAAAAAAAAGTTTATGCTCCCCTCCGTACCACTAGCATACTCCCTCTTATTTTTGGCTCCGCCCCCAAATTAAAAATAGTAGTATAAATCAAAATGGAGATCATTTAAAGCATTTTTTTTTATAGAGATGACCCCCTTTAAAATTGCATAATATACCTCATGTGCAATTTTCAGGCAATTATCCAAGAAATTTCAAATCCTTGAAAAATTGCCGCATCCCCAAAAAGTGTTATCAGTATATAGAAAAGGGTGGCATAAACTTTAGTTTGGAGTACTGATTGCCTAGGAGACCAATTCATAAACCTCATATAGGCCTAGTATATTTGTCTGAAAAGAAGACAATTAGTCTATTGTACCATTTATTACACAAAACAGCTTTGAAGTAAAAACAAAATTTAATTTAAAAATTACCTTCACAATTCACTAATTACTTGTGGATGTGCCTTGGCCCCATTGGCTTTTCCATTCAAACTGTGGCAGTCTTTTTCTTGATTCCAGTTGATTGAGGATAAATTTGTGCCGATTGCCGTAGCCAATCCTTTGTTCTGATGCTTTTGTCACTAAGTTCACTGCACTTTCCACGCTTTGACTGTGGCATGAAAAGGCAGCAATTTTCAAGGGTTCTGTTCTTGTATGCAGTAGCTCTTCATTGCTGAAATTCCTTATCAAAGGTGGAGGATTGATAGCTTCCTTTCTTCAGTCACTCATCTCATAGTAGTCTTTGGAATCGAAATTTAGAGATTTAGGAAGCTCAAAATTTCGTGTGCCACTGAAACATGTCCGACTGAGGAGTATCTTCTGAAGAGCATCTTCTCTGACATGTCTGCTATCAGTAAGCATTGACAGTAGGATAGCTTCGGGATTGGCAAAATAGGCATTATTACGGAACACTGGTTCCATAATAATGCGGTTTTTCTTCCAATCCTCGCATCAAGACAATCAAATTAAAAAAATTCCGTGCTCCGTCAGTAGCTTTAGGATGGGATTTGATATGAAACCATCCAGGAGCATATGATTTCATGACGATGGTTACCAGTTCTTTCAGATTTTGTTCGGGATGCAAAGTCGATACATATAAACGAAGAATCCGGTTTGCTCGGGTAATCCAGAGAGCATTATGAATGGCACCTGGAGACCTGCGGGCTAGACTTTCAGATACCCATCCAGATTGCACTGCTAGGCACATATCATAGAGATACTTTTGATCACTGCTCAACTTTTTCACGACATTCGGTGGTATATCTTGGACGTTGCCCTGAGCTGGTGAAAATGCCACTAAGTCTAAAATGGTTAAATCACATTTCAATTTGGCTCCAATTGAACCTTTAAAGGTATTTGGCCTTGATGTTTTTCCGTCTATGGTTTCAAATATGTGTCTGAAGAGGAGTTCATTCATGTGTAAAGACACGAGCCATTGAACTGATCTATGCAAAAAAATTTCAATCAATTTTATGGTACCAGCAATTCTACCAGTATTGCAGTATTGACAGCAGTACCGTCGCATAGCAGAGCATTGAGAGTGTCGATGCTCGCTAAATCAATTAAGAACGTTATAATTTCATCAGCTATACACCAAGCATTTCCTGCGTCAGGGCAGAGATGGTCTACATAGATACTTCCAGGGTCTTTGATCAGCACATAATGTTGTTCTTTCTCTTTTCCATGCTTGGTTAACGTATCATCCTTTCTTCCATCAAACCCTATACATTCAATATTCACATTTTCACATCTAGATCTAAATATTTTTCTTGCCTACACGAATTCTCTCTCTTTCTATTTTCTTCCTATCAAGCATGTTAGATTGATCAATTATTCCCATATCTTTCAATGCAGCATTAACAATAGCTGCTGTAGCTCTCGAACTCACACGATAACGGTCTGCCACCAATGGTAATTCATTGTATGAATACCTATTTTGATCATTTTCAATCAATTCCACATCGGGCACGAATTCTAGCTCACTGTCACTGTCTTCTATATCTTCGCTAAAGTCATCTACTGAAGAAGATGGTACAACTTCCATGGCCTCTGCCATTTCCACTTGTGACCTTTGTTGCCTCTCTTGTTCTTTTCTTGCTCTTGAGAGGGATCGTCTCTGGACAGCGGCAGCTTCACGATCAAATGGCCCTAATTGATTTATTCTTTGCTTTTGGCCTACAAATGACTCCCACTCTACCATTGGGATTTTTACCTCGCATCGACAAAACGGCCTTTCTATTCCTTTATCATAACATTTGCCAAGTACAAATGTCAAACATTTCATCATATGAAGCAAGTTTTTTTAGCAAAATTTTCATTCCTTTGACGTAGAGGAACCTTGTTCAAGGAAAGAGCTGATCTGATTAATCTTTCCACTGCAGAAGAAATAGATCTTTCTTGAATGACAGGGAAAGAGAACATGGCCCAAATATCTTGAAGATCTTTGGTAGCTATATTGTAGCAATCGTTCGCAGTTGCTGATCCCCTTGACTTGATTTTTTTCTCTCTTTTGAATGAAGAAATAGTGTCTGACAATGTCTGCCTTTGTAGGAATCATTGATCGGCGGAATTCAGTGGCAAAACCAAAATCTGCATTCGAAGATTTGTTTCTGGTTGACATTTTTTCAACCTTTTTAAAAAATTAAAAATCCAGCTTTTATAGAATCATGCATGGATCATAAGTAAATCTAAAGAGCATAAATTCTTATAATTCCTGTAAAAAATATATGATAATTAGAACATGAAATTTATTGGTATTGAATTTGAAATTCAACACACAGCTCAGTAAATTGATTACACATAAACATCGTTTATGTGTAATCAATTTTCTGATATAGCAAATATTTTGAGAAAATACGCGTGGTGAAAATTTTGAGAAATCCAAATTTTTGAGGTAATTGACTGAAAATTGCACACGAGATATATTATGCAATTTTAAGTGGGGTCATCTCTATGAGAAGATGCTCTAAATGGTCTCCATTTTCATTTATGAGACTATTTTCATTTTTGGGGCGGAGCCAAAAATAGGAGGGAGTATGCTAGTGGTACGAGGGGGGAGCATAAACTTTCTTTTGGAGAATGTTGGTCAGGACCCCAATTCATAAGCTCCACATAGTGCCCGATCTGTCCCCAGAAATTCGACCCGGCCTAAATTGAACAATATAACTGGGATGTGTGCGGTGATTTCAAAATGATTGGTTTCCTGTTAAGTTTACAAGGAGGGTTTACTAGATATTCATGTTTTCTTTGCCTGTGGGATAGCAGGGCTTCAACTGAGCACTATAAAACAGTTCAGTGGCCTCCACGTGAAGGACTGCAACCAGGAAAGTACAATGTACTCAGGGAACCTCTTGTGAAGCCTGACATAGTTCTGCTACCACCTCTCCATATTAAGTTGGGTCTAATTAAGCAGTTTGTAACTGCGTTAGATTTCGGAGGGGAAGTTTTCCAACAGATTCGGGTCATGTTCCCTAAACTCTCTGAAGCCAAAGTCAAGGCTGGCATCTTTGTAGGACCACAAGTCAAAGCGCTGTTGAATTCAAAGAACCTTGAAGCCAAGATGACTCCGATCGAAAAAGAGGCTTGGTGTGCTTTCCGTGATGTGGTTCGTGGGTTTTTAGGCAACCATAAAGCACCAAACTATGAGTTAGTGTTAAACTTGATTAAGTGCTATGGCAAAATGGGGTGCCGTATGTCTTTAAAATTACACTATCTGCATTCACATCTAGACTTTTTTCGTGATAACCTGGGTGATGTGAGTGAAGAACATGGCGAAAGATTCCATCAAAATATTCAAACGATGGAGAAAAGGTACCAGGGCCATTGGGATGCTTCCATGATGGGAGACTTTGTATGGTCACTGATCAGAAAGGATAAGAATGTTCATACGCGGAAGTCGCGTTCTTCAGTGTATTTTTAAGGAACGCACACTGCATAACGAGGCTTGTTATTCTCTTACCGGTTCTCCTCATGATATACATTATATCCTTTGCACCATTTTGGGTTTGTCAAACAATTTTGGTTCAATAAACATTAATTTCCAATAGTGTTTTTATTTTCAGAAAATATTTATGTTAGCCTTCTTTATATACTTTGTCATATGAAAAATGTGATAACCTATATTTTTGAAACGGTTGATGATAGAGCAAAACCAATATCATTTTTGGAATCAGCGCCCCGAAATCATTAAGAAACGACAGAAAAATCACAATAAACAGAAAATTTTTCAAATTTTGTTACCCAGTGTAATCGGGTTGGTTGAGTTTTTTAATTCTTTGCATCAGACTGTATTGAACACGAATTGTTACCTCCGGGAAGATCGGGACATTGCGGGTAGCAAACATTTGCGAAGCTGAGCATCTCGGGGGGTAATCTATGTAAGAGTCTAAAAGACCTGTTGTACAGCAAATTTAGAGTTCTGCCAGAACCTTTTTTATAATTCACCCAGAGTTGCTGTCCGTATATATTACTGCAGAAAGTACGAAAGAGAGTGTCTTTAGCTTCACTTGTACGGAACCGAAAGTTCCTTATAGTCGTATTCGTTTTAGCACAAAGGCTTCGAGATTGTTTTCTTATATCCGAGTCATCACTCAAGGAGTTGGTAATAGTTTGACCCAAATACTTAAACTCTTGTACTTCCTCAATTACTTCACCTTTTATTTCAAACCTGATGTCAGCTGGCTGATTATAGCTTTTAGGATGAAATTGCATAACCTTAGTTTTTGTAACATTAAAAAGAATATCATGTTTCTGCGAATACACTTCGCAGACTTTTAGTAGCTGATCCAGACCTTTAACAGGGGGACTTATTAATCATCGGCATAAACTAAGTTATTTATCCTTGTGTTATCTATACAACATCACACTGTTGCATCATTAAGTGAAGCAATCAATCCGTCAATTAAACAGCTTAGGGGAGAGCAAGGAGCCTTGTCTCACCCCGCAAGAGGAGCCAAAACATTCGGATAGTATGATACACTGCCCCACCGAACGGTAAAAGATTGGTGATTGATTGATTCATATATATATATACTAGGGCCACTCAATATATTTTGCACCACCCTTTTTTCTTAGCTAAATAATAAGCCATGGGGTTGAAATGTCTTTTGGGCCTAAGTTTGAACTTTCTGCACTTCACATAACCGGATTTTTCTAGTTTGAACCTCCCCTCCTTGTATAAAACCGATGGTTAACGCAGTTTTGAAAATGGCGTCTGACAGTGATGTGCGTCGTAAACAGAGAGTTGTTATCGAGTTCTTAACCGCAGAGAAGGAAACAGTTGGAAATATTCACAAACGTTTACGGAGATGCTGTTGTTGATCGAAGCACAGCTGGACGCTGGTCTAAATGTGTGAGATCATCGGAGAGAGGGAGAGCCAGCCTCGATGATGAACCACGCAGTGGTCGCTCGGCATCGGTTGTGACATCTCACACTGTGCAACGTGCTGACAGCATCATTCAATCAAATCGGTGCGTCACATACAAGGAGCTAGGAATTAGTGAAGGAAGTGTGAATACGATAATTCAGCAACTGGGATACTCAAAAGTGTGTTCACGATTTGTTCCTCGCCAACTGACTGAAGATCCGCAAAGCCCAAAGAAAAGAAATTACTTCCGAGTCGTTGGTTCGATCCGAGACAGAAAGGGATGGCTTCCTTTCATGAATTGTGACTAGAGATGAGACTTGGGTACACCACTTTGAACCTGAAACAAAACGCCAATCCATCGCCAATCAGAGTAAACTCTGTCATTTTAACTATTCCGAGGTGGCTCCACAGTGAATCTTTTTTCATCATTGAAAAAAGCCTTTGAAAGTTTATCACATGATACTCGCTGTAAGATTTGTTTTGATCTTTGAATTCGTTTCTGCTCATCAGTTTGAGTAATCTTTGGCCCGTGCACTGTTTTGAAAGGTTTTAGTTGTTTATGTGTCTCACACTAGTTTCTGATAATTGTAACTCTTTTGATATGCGAGCTGGTGTCATATGGGTTCCTGGCTGGTTTAACTAACTTAATATACGTTCTTCGACGTCGTCAATATTGTCTTGTACGCGAACAGTTTTTGGTCGCCCACTTCCCTCTCTTCTTTTGATATCCCCAGTCTCGTCAATTTTCTTTAGAAGCTTTCCCAAACCACCAAGAGTCCATCCTTTGTTGGTGAGTTCGGAGAGTAGTTTCGTTCGTCCATATCCCTTTTCTAGTCTATAATGCTTAATTATAATCTTATCTTCCTCTGAAAATGGCATATTCACTATATTTAACAACCCTGCAAAAAAAATCGCATATTAGAATTTACAAAAGGGAAAATGGGAATAAAGGATTCTTCATTAGTTTGTCGAGCATCAGTTGTAGTATTATTAGGGAAATATTTAATAAATCGTTACTTTTGATAGCTTCGAACTGAAATTTGGTTTACAGGTAGATGCTTTATGTATCTTTTACGTGTATAAGTTTCATACTGATTGTTTGAAAAATGTTGATTCCATGGATGTTTTAGAGTGAACCTTTTTTTTGGCAGACGATGTATAACTTTGGTTAACCTTGGTTTTGCTTCTGCCCGACTTGTTCATTCTGACGAAGGTCAAGCTTCTCACTCCACTTTAGATCTACAGTTTAACGTGGAATCCGAACCACGCCCAACCAGCAGCCGAACGTCTTAACCACAAGGTTACCCACTTATCTACCAACCAACTTCTTTAGTGACTACCAATCCTTCCCGGGGCCGAAGGATTGGTAGTCAGCGACGCCAACCACTACGTTACTGAGGCGCTATATATATATATATATATACACAAGCGTCGTTCTTTACGTTAATTATACTGCGTGTTTGCAGTTAATATATATATATATATATATATATATATATAATATATATATATATATAAACCCGGAAATTTGTACGCCAACATTTGTACGACGGAAATTTATACTCCAGCATTTGTACGCCTGAACATTTATACGACTGGAAATTTATACGCCAAGCATTTGTACGACGGTAATTTATACGTTATACGCAAGAAATTCATGATCAGTTAATAAAATTGAATTTGAAACTAGGTAAGTTAAAATACAAATTATCACAAATTATGAAATTACATATTACAATCAGGGTTGTGGAGTAGGAGTCGGAGAGTCGCACGTTTCAGGGCGGAGTCGGAGTCGGAGTCGGTAAAAAAACTTCCGACTCCGACTCCAATTTCTGTCCTGTGTTACCCTTAATTTCTAAATCCTAAATACTAACATTTAGGTTATTTAGTTTTTTTGGTCAATAAACCTTATTCATTGATAGCCCCTAGATAAAGTTTTTTTTAAATTTTTTTTTTACATTTTCAGAATATACAATTAATATTTATTTAAATATAAAATATAAAATATAAAATTTCACACTTAGTGTGGTGGTGATGAAATGTCTTATTATTATGATAATTATAGAGTGAAACACTAGAGGAGTCGGAGTCGTATATTTAAAATGTGAGGAGTCGGAGTCGGATTTTTAGATTTTTTACAATGTGTGGAGTCGGAGTCGGAGTCGAATTTTTACAATGTGTGGAGTCGGAGTCGGAAAATTTTGGACCGACTCCACAACCCTGATTACAATAATTAAATGCATAATTGAAAGTAGATTTCAGCTTATCAATTTAAGAGAAAATGTAACTAGCGATATACAGAACGAATGTCATTAAAAAAATCGGAGAACAAATCTTGCGAGTTTTTTCTCATTAATCTCGACCAGACCTGACCTGACCTGACCTGACCTGACCTAACGAATGTCATTTAAAAAATCGGAGAACAAGTCTTGCGAGTTTTTTCTCATTAATCTCCAGACATAACCTAACCTAACCACCTGTACCTATTCAATAACCATTTACCTACCTGTTAATCCTTTAATGCGCTGTGATACATGATAAAATTTAAAATTCTTCAAATTGAAATTATTTTCAAAATATTTAAATAATGTTTACTTTTATTTATTTATATTTTTTTTGCACCTGTGCTTATGTTTATATAAACAAATGAAGTCACGGTTATTATCATGGGTAGAGCGCATACTTAAATTACCGTCGTACAAAATTGAGGGGTCGCGCGTCTTAAGATACCTAAGCGCCACCACAGGCGAAAACATGTTTTTGATGGATATCACTATTTTCACCTTCCTCTATCGCGTGGTTTGGGTTATAATGACCTTACGACACTAGAAGTATGGTTGAAAACCTTAAGAAGCGAACTACTTTTTTCACCTCTATCGCCAGCTGGGCTCTGCCGCCCAGATGTGATGCGCGTCGTAAGGCCCCAATATCCCGTTCAACTGGTGGGAGGTGATGGGGGTGGGGGTGGGACGCTCGGTCTCTGGGTGGCGGGAACAGCAGCAGCAGGAGGAGCGCGAGCCAATGAAAACATGGCAGCCAAGCCGCTTTGCTTTCTGATTGGCCACCCGCCGAGAGGGACACGACACAAACATCCCGCCAGTACCTTAAGACTCGCGTTGCTGTTAGCAGGCTTTCTGTGTTCGTGCTCATATTGCTGAATATTGCGTGGATTATTCTATTCACCCGGCTTCTAACTATTATCAACGCGTGCAGCAATGTCTCACCGTGCTAGTGATAGTGATGAAAAATCAATGGAATCATTCTGTGCTAGAAATCGCACCCAAAGTTCGGCATAATAAGAAAATCAAAAAAATTTAAAAATATATATATAAAATATGAAAATCTATTCCAAACACTCATCATCATCATCATCATCTTCATTAGCATACTTAGAACTCTAATTTAGCCAAAAATGAACGTTCTAGCTCAATTAATAACAGATACTATTGCCAGAATACTGCTGAACTTTGGAGGCGATTTCTGGCGAATTTTAATTTTGGCGCTTAGGTACCTTAAGACGCGGGACCCATCAAATGTCAGTCTATAAATGTTCTGGCGTACAAATGCTGGCATATAAATTTCCGCACACGATATATATATATATATATATTTTTATATATATATATATATATATATATATATATGCATATAACTGCAATGACCGCGCAGTATATAAATGAATAGAAACGACATAAGTGTTAAGGAACGTTTCTGCACACGAGGAGGAGAGATAACGAATAATGAAAAATGAAGCGAACCGCCCGGGAATCGAACCCAGGGCCTTCCAATTGCCGGTTGGACGCTCTACCATTCCGGCAATTGGAAGGCCCTGGGTTCGATTCCCGGGCGGTTCGCCTCATTTTTCATTATTCGTTATCTCTCCCCCTCGTGTGCAGAAACGTTCCTTAACACTTATGTCGTTTCTATTCATTTATATACTGCGCGGTCATTGCAGTTATATGCGCATATTCACGATTTGCGAGGGTGCCCTCTCAGGGCATTGGTTTCTGCCCTATGTGGGAGAATTTCGATTTGTGATTGAGTGAGGTCCGTAGCATAATGGTAGAGCGTCCAACCGGCAATTGGAAGGCCCTGGGTTCGATTCCCGGGCGGTTCGCCTCATTTTTCATTATTCGTTATCTCTCCTCCTCTGTGCAGAAACGTTCCTTAACACTTATGTCGTTTCTATTCATATATATATATATATATATATATTATATATATAGGTGGGCGGAAAGTAGCTCCCTATTTGGATTGGTAAAAAAATACGTATATTATAATTTATTTCAGAAAAAATAATATGAAAAGGTAGGCATACATGGTAGGTTTTCTCTAAAATTCAATGTGGGCTCCAACTCTTTCCACCAGCTTCTGGAGCCGCCCAGGAATGGCGTCCACTGACTTTAGCAGGAACTCCGGCGGGATGGAGGACATGACTTCCCGAATTCGGTCCTCCAGTTCTTCCAATGTCCTCGGTTTGGTGCGGTAGACTTCTTCCTTTACCCACCCCCAAAGAAAGAAGTCGCACGGTTACCGCTGAAAAACGGCAGAATCGGTTCAGTGTAACGGTGTGGTGTGGTATGACCTCAGATCAGGTTGTGGGCCCGTTCCTTCTGCGCAACAACCATGAATGCTGAGCGGTACCTTGCTATGTTGCGAAACGAGGTCTGGCCGGTTGTCAGCACATGGGAGAACATCGACGATCTGATATTTATGCAAGATGGGCGCCCCTCCGCACTTCGCTCTTGTTGTCCGTGAGTGGCTGGATGCCCACTTCCCTGGGCGTTGGATGGGTCGTCGTGGTCCACATCAATGGCCAGCCAGGAGCCCCGACTTGACACCGTGCGACTTCTTTCTTTGGGGGTGGGTAAAGAAGAAGTCTACCGCACCAAACCGAGGACATTGGAAGAACTGGAGGACCGAATTCGGGAAGTCATGTCCTCCATCCCGCCGGAGTTCCTGCTAAAGTCAGTGGACGCCATTCCTGGGCGGCTCCAGAAGCTGGTGGAAAGAGTTGGAGCCCACATTGAATTTTAGAGAAAACCTACCATGTATGCCTACCTTTTCATATTATTTCTTCTGAAATAAATGGATAATATACGTATTTTTTTACCAATCCAAAATAGGGAGCTACTTTCCGCCCACCCTGTATATATATATATATCCCTTGGATATGTAGTCAGGGTTCATACACAGGTCCAAGAATAGTTTCCTGATATTTCAGATCTGATCCCCTGATATATAAAAATTATATAAAAATTGCATAAAAGATGTAAAAAAAGTCATTTCATATAAGAGAATTAAAACCTAATTTTTATTCTAGCTACTCTTAAAAAACGTACGCAAAAATCCCATGGCAGAGGCTCAAAATATTAATACTAGATAACAAAATGCGCGAGTTTTATATAATGTAAAACAAATAGTGCTCGTTTTTGTTCAATTATTTTCTATTAACATTTTAAATTAATTTATAGTTAAATTATTTATAAAATATTTACGAATAATTAAGTCAGAAATATTTCATAAATATTTTATATTCCAATGATATTCTCAAAAAATCCTGATATTTTTGCGGATGTGTACGAATCCTGGTAGTGTTATATAGGGTGGGGCACGGGAATCAAGTGTTTTTTGAATAGCTAGTAATCGGCCATTAGGAATGGGAGGGGCGTGCGGTAGGTAGCATTCCATTCCTGGGTTCATAGCATTTAACTTTAACTAACACTCACCTTTATCTTTCAGGTGCCATCATGGAGCAGTGGACGTTAGAACACCGCATGTTCGCGTATGATCATTTTGTTAGGAGTGGCGAGTCAGTGACAGCAGCAGTTCAGCGTGCGTTTCGCCGCAGATTCAACATTCATCGAAATGACTCTGTTCCCGCTCGTGACACAATCTTACGTTGGGTTAACAATCTTCGAACAGGAGGCTCAATAATGAAAACAAAACCGAAGGGGCCGCAACGCACTGTGCGTACTCCAGAGAACGTTGAAAGGGTCAGACAAGCGATGTTGCAAAGCCCAGGCCGCTCTGCTCGGAGACATTCAGCTGCACTCGGAAATCAGCAATCGTACTGTTAGACGGATTTTGCATGAAGAATTACATTTTCACCCATACAAGTTAGCGATGGTGCAGGAATTGAATGTAAACGATTGCCCCCAACGACTGAATTTTGCACAGGAAATGCTTGCACTTTATGAGCAGAATGAAAACATGATGGTGGTAATGAGTGATGAAGCCCATTTCCACCTTAATGGGGCCGTCAACAATCAAAACTGTCGGTATTGGGCTGCTGAAAATCCGCGACAACTCCATGAAAAACCGCTGCATAGCCCTAAGGTTACAGTTTGGTGCGCGGTGGGAAAGTTTGGCGTCATCGGTCCCTATTTCTTCGAACAAAATGGGGTTACCGTTACCATAACATCTGGGCGTTACATTGAGATGGTGAACACCTTTTTCATCCCTGAGTTACGAAGAAGGCGTATTGCTCGTCGACATTTGTGGTTTCAGCAAGATGGGGCCACGCCACACACCGCCAGAGCGTCAATGGCTGTTCTTCGCCCCCTGTTTCCCAACCATCTCATTTCGAGATTTGGTGACATTGCATGGCCCCCTCGGTCCCCTGACTTGTCCACATGTGACTTCTTTCTATGGGGGTACCTCAAGTCACGTGTCTACGAGGACAAGCCCCGTACATTAGATGCATTGAAGGAAGCGATCCGTCAACAAATCATCCAAATCAACAGAGACCTGCTGGGAAGAGTGGAGGCCAATTTTCGTAAACGCCTTCAACAATGCGTCGACGGCCAAGGACATCATATGCCAGATATAATTTTCGGTACATGATTATTATGACATGAAATGCTATGTTCTTACGAATGTTGTTCTACCAATATATTTTCTTTACAAAAATAAATATCATTTTCCTGATTATTCCAAAAACACTTGGTTCCCGTGCCCCACCCTGTACTACCATCACGGGTTCTTGTATATCCATCATCATCTGTAGCCTATAGAAAATAAAGTCGAAATATTATTTCGTCGCTCTCTCTTCAGACGAAGGTCAAGCTGGTGGCTCCGCCTCTAGTCCTGGTTTGGTGGAGGAGCGAATTGCTTTCTCGCGCTCTCCACCGTATATAGTCAGATACACCCGGTTCATCCAGTACCATCCTGAGCCAGGCATCCAGTCTTCTCTCGAAGACTTCAACTTTGACCCCTGTAACTTTTGTGAGGTCCTTTGGAAGCTGGTTAAAAAGTCTTGGCCCCCTAACAACCAAGCTATTTTCCTTCAGTGTTGAGGAGGTCCATTGTCGGGCCTTTAATTTGGGAACACTACACATTCTGCCTTTCCTATTTTCCAGCGTTGTTTGAATGGTAATTGGATTTAGTTTGAGGTTTGGTACCAGTTTTTCGATCATTTTCCATATAATACACAAAACCATATCGTAAATGTTCAAAATGTTCTTCATTTTGTTAAAAGTGCATGAATGTAATTACGTAATTAATTAATGGAATTTTCACTGGGTAAATACTCCCGGACACGCTATATATATATATATATATATATATATATATATATATATATATAATATATATATACAGGGTGTACATAAAGTCAGGATCTATTTTTGTGAAGCACTTTGAAATTATATGGAATTCAATCATAAAATGATAAAGTGGTAACATTTATTAAATAATTAAGAGTAGGATTCGACGTGACGCCCATCAGTATCCCTGCACAGTGCACAGCTCAAATCGTTCCGCAGCATTTCTAAACACATTCTGGAGCATTTGCGGGGTTATGTTATCTGCAGCAGTTCGTATACGTAAGTTTCAAGACTCGTAATCTTCGTCTGATAGACGTGCGATTTGATAAAGCCCCATGCAAAGAAATCTAAAGGGGTTAAATCTGGTGATCTCGCTGGCCAAGGTCTGTTGCTTCCGCGTCCGATCCAGCGATTTGGAAAACGTCCATTTAGATAATCCTGAACAATTTTGGCATAGTGACAAGGAGCACCATCATGTTGATAGACGACGGTACTAACAATCCTATCCCCAATCAGCTGAGGTTCAAGGAATTGCTGCAACATGTCCAGATAAATAAGCCCCGTAACTGTAGCTTCAGCAAAGAAAAAAGGACCATAAACCTTAGATTTTGTTAAACCCATCCAGACATTAACTTCATGTGAGTCTCTCTCACAATTTTGGACGAAATCATTCGGTCTTTCATCTGCCCAAATTCGACAGTTATGGCGATTTACTTTTCCACACGTATGGAAAGTGGCTTCATCACTAAAGAGAATGTTGTCCATTAAATTATCACTCCAGATTTGTTCTACGAGATCAGCACACACAGCACTTCGTCGAGGGAAATCTTCCTCGTGTAAATCATGTAAAACCTGCAAATGATAGCTTTTCTTCTGCAAATTAACTTTCAGAATTTTGTGCACAGATGTGGTTTAAATTTGTTCACCAATTTTCGTATTGTCTTGTCTATTGGCCCCGGCTTATGAAATCTCCTTCTAAACTTCTCTCTGATGTCATTGTATTTCTTTCCCTCGATTCGCCAAATTACTATTGCCACACGCTCTTCTGTATTCATTCTAAGGGCTTCTGAAAAGAAAAATAGAAAAAATAATTATTTCACAAAAATAGATCCTGACTTTATGTACACCCTGTATATTAGGGTGTCCCAGCCTCACATGTGAAAATAAAAATTTGCAAGAGTCAAATCGCACACCCCTTTAATTAATTACACTTGAAGAAAGGAAAAAATGGGCGAAATTTCATTGGCCTATTAGGAGGGGAAGGGTCCCCTCATTGACCTTGTTTATTCGACCATATATGAACAAACGTAAATGCTCAGCATTAATCATTCTAGAATGGAAGAATGAAATGTAAATTCTTTCTAATGACTAAATTAAAGGAAATGGAAATTCTTCCTAATGGCACATTTCATTACGGGGGACAGAGGATCTTTTTGTCTGCTGAGGGGAACTGCTGGTGGTGGTATTTGACGACTTGGTACACGAGCTGCCGTTCCTCCTCGTTTTTTGTCAGGCCCTCGTTGAAATCTTCCGCCAGTTTCACCACCCGTTCTGCCGTGTCATTCACAGACTCCAACGATGGTGCACATCCTTTGAGATCTTTGGGGGTTTTTGGAACCGGCAGCTTCAGGCAATGAAAAAGGTTTTGAGTCCTTTTCGTGACCAAGGTGCTCAAATCCGACCGTCTCACGGTCAAGACACTCTTTCCCTCCAGCCGACGCAGATCTTTTGGGTTTTCGGTCTTCTTGTGCAGGTTTTGGAGCATGGCCGTCTTCTCTGCATCGGTGGTTTTGGAGGAGAACATAGCGAGTCCGGCTAAATCTTTGCTTAGGTACCAGAGGTGGCCCCGGAATTTCATCAATGCGGTGGTACCTACATCATGATCCACCGCCTTGTACCGCTCTAGGTCCTCCAACAGCTCCAGGTCATTGACGGGCGCATCCGCCGTCAATGGAGCCTCGAACCACCTCTGGAGGTAGATGGTGATGGCAAAGACGTTTATCCTGCGTAGTGACTGGACCTCGTGAGCGGTCAGGTGGAATTGGCTTCGGAAGATGAACATCTTAAGACAGTAAATGCCTTTGGCCATCCACCTGGCCCGGTGGTATGCTCCAGGACGATTGTACCAGAAGCCTGCTTCTGGTCGATGAACTCCCATTGGGATTTGAAGCGAGCGAACACACAATTTCGGGGCCAGAAGACCTGAAGAACAGGTCAAAGACTGAGGTGATTACCAATTCCATCATGTGGTGTCTGCAAGCCAGGAAAAGAACACGGCGGTCCATTTGGTCCTGGATAATCGTACAAGCACCACTGTGAATACCGGTATTCGCCGCTGTTGTGTCGAAGCAGAGACCGGCAATCCATGGTTGAACTTGCAGCCAATCATCCAGCACCTTCAGAACAGCTCCAGCCATCCGCTGTCCCGTGCTGTCAGGGATTTTTGGGATCGCCAACAACTTCTCAAGATTCTTCCCGCTGACCAGCACTGGTATGCGATCCGATTTCCCTCCATCCAAATCAGGGAGGAGTTTGCCATCAAAGTGGACGACAAGCGGCGTATCAGGATTGAACTCGGTCTTGATTCCGGCTGCCAAGTTCTTCCTGGACTTCTGCCGTGAACGGTGAAGACTTGATTTGGACAAGGTGACCGAGGATAACTCAACTCCCGCGGCAGCGAGTGCTGGAGCCACAATGTGCATCGCTTGGCGTACTGAGGTTCCAGTTCGATCCAGGGCTGCAGCAAAATTGGGATATTGGATGATCCTCCTTGCCGACACTTGGCCATCCTTGGGAGCGGATCGAGGAGCTGAAGGACCAGGAGAGGAATATTGGACATCATCATTGGATGCTTCAGCCATGGACTCCGAAGAAGAAGACCCACTTTTCACCGTTCCTTTTGCTTGCAGTGAGTATCTCTTCGCGGCTTTTCTTCTTCCTCTTCTCTTCAGCTGCTTGGCGTTTCTCCCGCTCCGCTGCCCTGCGAGCAAACTCCAGGTCCTCTCCTCCGATGTACATCTTCCACACGGTTCGCTGGTCATTCAGAAAGTCTCGATCTTCGGGGACTTTGATGAGTTTCATGGCGTTGGCATGAGCTGTTTCGAACAGTGTATTCAGGTTGGCTTGGAATCCCTTTTCCCGCTCCAGTTGCTTCTCTCTCCCACGGTTTCGGTTTCTGGCAACCTTCTCGTAGTCCGTGGAGAGGGCCTTGATCCTCTCGACGCACTTGGGCTTGTGGGAGGTCGGAATAGATGCCTGAGCCCACACTGCCATAACCTCATCAGCTACCACATTGGCAGCTTCCCCCGTGGACGTTTTTTTCTTCGGAGTGAAGAACAACAGACGTCGAAGAACATCTCCCACTGTCGGGAGTTGAGACAGCGTTTCCAGGGGTTCATTTCGCAATACCCCCACCAACCACACAGTCTCCTGCTTTCTTGTATCCATAACCTGAAAAGCAATATGCTACAATTAGTATAAGGTAGAGAGTAGCCTTTCAGCAATAGTAACACATGGTTTGAGGGGACCCTTAAAATTAAAGAACACGAATGAAATTCATCTTGCTGGCATGTTTTCACGAGTGGAAGAAATTTGGGGGGTGTGCATGACAAACTTCAGGAACAAAAAAAATTGGGACACTCTACTGTATATGTATATGTATATATATATATATATATATATATATATATATATATATATATATATTATATATATTTACTGGTCAAAAAAGAAACGCAATTTTTGAGATTTATTAATAAACATGAGGACTCAGTATATAGTAAATGATTCTTTAACATAAACAGTCAATAACGCGTATGGCCACCCCTAGCCACAATGCAGGCTTGGAGTCTGGCCCTCATCGACCTCAACAGTCTCTGCAGGAAAGCAACAGGGATGGCCCTCCACTCTTCAATAATTGCATTGGTCAGTTCCCTGATGTTCTGCGGCTGATGCTGACGTCTGCGAACTCGCCGTTCAAGTTCATCCCATGCGTGCTCTATCGGTGACATGTCTGGGCTGAAGGCTGGCCATGGTAAGGTCTGCACCGGTTGTCCCTGCAGGTACGCCTGCACTATCCTGGCTGCATGAGGTCTGCATGTGGCGATCCTGGTGTTGGGTCGTCACACGAGGTCGCCCACGTCTTGGCAGGTCCTGAACACTTCCTGTGGCATTGTACCGTCTAACAAGCCTAGAGATTGTGCTGGGATGCACATGCATTCGTTGTGCAACTTGGACAGCAGACATGCCTGCATCCAACATGCCCAAGGCACGACCTCTGAGAGTCGTGGCATGCCTCAATCGCGGGAAAAAGTTTGGTTTTCTCAACGGGCAGTGTGTATTCTGTGAAGTCAAAGAAAAAATGCATGCCTTCATAAAGAATACATTCAATTTAATCTGTTTATTGTTTGTAACAAAATGGCGTCTTAGCCGGGATTAGTCAGGTTTAAAAACATGCACTAAGTGGCTTTAAAAGATTTGAACAAACATTTAACCATAATCTTGAAACTGTGATAATACCACTAACAACTTAAATTTTACACCATATGCAAGCTAATTGCGTTTCTTTTTTTGACCAGTATATATATATATATATATATATATGAAAATTATTTCACGAAAGTAACACGTGAAAAATATTTATGATGAATAAAACCACGAAGGAAAGGAAACACAAAATGGTGCTCAAGCGCTTTCGTCTAATGACATCCTCAGGAACACTGAAGTACATAAAAAGGTTAAGCCTATATATAGGTTACAAAGAAAAAAAGAAAAAATAAATAACATACATACACACACACATACATACATATCTATATATACAAATACATACATACATACATACATATATATATACAATAAACAGAGAAGTAAAAATTAAAAATTAAAAATTAAAACCTTAAAGGATTACCAGTGAGGCGTACAGATTTGTAAACTTGTCTTCTACTTTATTAACTTTTAATTTGCATTTTATTTTTTTATATATATCGAAACCTGACCATAGGCAGCAGTGTGTTAAAACCCGGGCAGAGTTCCAGTATAAATTTGTATTTTTATAATCCATTTGATCTTGTGCTAAAAATCGATATTTTTCCTTACAAATCTGTACGCCTCACTGGTAATCCTTTAAGGTTTTAATTTTTACTTCTCTGTTTATTGTATATATATGTATGTATGTATGTATGTATGTATATGTATTTGTATATATAGATATGTATGTATGTATGTATATATATATATATATATATATATATATGTATGTGTATGTATGTTATTTATTTTTTCTTTTTTTCTTTCTGTAACCTATATATAGGCTTAACCTTTTTATGTACTTGTGTTCCTGAGGATGTCATTAGACGAAAGCGCTTGAGCACCATTTTGTGTTTCCTTTCCTTCGTGGTTTTATTCATCATAAATAAATATATATATATATATATATATATATACTGTAAAGAACGCTTGTATAGGAGATATTCCGCGCAAGACGAGAGAGAACGAAACAAATGAAAAAATGAGGTAACCACCCGGGAATCGAACCCGGGATCTTCCGATTGCCGGTCAGATGCGATACCATTACACCATGGGCCTCACTCTTCCAAATGCCGTAATTCTTCTACATACTCGCAGAAACCAATGCCCCAAGGGGGCACCTCCCGCATGCCGTAACATTATATACATTCTCTCTCGTCTTGCGCGGAATATCTCCTATACAAGCGTCGTTCTTTACGTTATTTATACTGCGTGTTCTTTGCAGTTGAATGTATATAATGTTACGGCATGCGGGAGGCGCCTCCTTGGGGCATTGGTTTCTGCGAGTATGTAGAAGAATTACGGCATTTGGAAGAGTGAGACCCATGGTGTAATGGTATCGCATCTGACCGGCAATCGGAAGATCCCGGGTTCGATTCCCGGGTGGTTACCTCATTTTTTCATTTGTTTCGTTCTCTCTCTCTCGTCTTGCGCGGAATATCTCCTATACAAGCGTCGTTCTTTACGTTATTTATACTGCGTGTTCTTTGCAGTTGAATGTGTGTATATATATATATTATATATATATATATATATATATATATATATAGTATATATATAGATTTTTTTTTTTTTCTGTAACCTATATATAGGTTGTAACTCTTTATGTACTTCAGTGTTCTTGAGGATGTCATTAGACGAAAGCGCTTGAGCACCACTTGTGTTTCCTTTCCTTCGTGGTTTTATTCATCATAAATACTTTTCACGTGTTACTTTCGTGAAATAATTTTCATATATATATATATATATACAGGGCGTCCCAAATAAATGTATACACACTTTAACAGCTGATAGCTCAATTGATGTTTCTTTCTTTCCAAGTTAAACCCATTAGAATTAATAATGGCAGTCAGACTAAGCTTAGAATTAATAATGGCAGTCAGACTAAGCTTTGAACAAAGGAAATTCATTCTAAAATGCTACTGGAAGTGTGAAAACGCAGTTGAAGTGCAAAGACAGTTTAGGAGGGAGTTTCAAACAGATCCACCAACGCGACTTACCATCACTCGAATTAGAGATAAGTTTGAAGCCGATGGAACTGTTCAGAATGTCCACAAGAAGCGTTCCGGAAGACCACGGACATCGACAAGCCCCACAAAGCAAGAAAGAGTACTGGAAACGTATCACCAAAGTCCAAGAAAATCTGTGCGGCAAGCGAGTCGTGAGGTAGGAATTTCAGAATCGTCTGTCCAACGCATTTTGAAGCGCTGTCAATGGAAAAGTTACATTCCAAGATTAGTCCATGCTATTAATGAAGATGATGATGATGATCCGGACCGAAGAGTGGAGTATTGCGAGTGGTACTTGGCACGATGTGGATGTGGATTGGACGAAGGGGTTTCGTAGAATACCCTCCGCGTTCACCAGACCTCACACCACTAGACTTTTTTTTATGGGGATACTTAAAAGACAAAGTCTACGCTATAAAACCTGCAACAGTCGCTGAATTGAGAGCAGCCATTGAACGAGAATGCACACAAATACCAAACGAAATGTTTCGTGATGTTTGCGATTCCATTGCTTCGCGTTATCAGCAGTGCCTGGACCAGAACGGACGTCAGTTTGAAAACAGGCGTTGACAAAACAATTAAATAATGTCTGTAGATTCTATTACATTTTGAAAATGAAATGTATTTTAATAAACACTGCCTTTATAATTATTTAAAGTGTGTATACATTTTTTTGGGACGCCCTGTATATATATATATATATATATATATATAGAGTTGCACCGATGTATCGGTATCGGCCGATACTGTTCTGAAAACCGATACCGATACTTTGAATTACTGTTTTTTGAAGAAATTATCTTATTTTATATAAAACTAATTTTTTTTATTATTATACAGTAATATCTTATTTAGTTGTTTAATATATATTTTATCAAAATTAGCAATGTTTACATTTACTAACAAAACAAAAAATCATAAAATGTAACTATAGGCCCCTATACAAGATTACAAATATTCAATACAGTAATACAGTATCATATAAATATACAATTTCAAATTACAGTAATAGTTTTCAGTAAAAATGAAAGTTTTGTAAAGTTGTTCATAGATGGCACCACGCGGCATGCATAATTAATCATAATAAACCATTCAGTTGCTTGAATGCTTGAATCTCGTGTGTGAAGTTATTGATAATACACTACCATTATATGCATTCATTGGTTTAGAACTTTATATAATAAGATATATATATATTTTCTTTTTCTTAATTTAATTTCAAATATATATATTGATAAAATAAAAAATATTTCTGGTAAATAAATTTACAATTCTTATGTATTAATAATGGTATAGGGCCCAAGTAAGCTTGACCAGCCTACAGTGATAGCAGTACTTTTACTGTATGTACCCCCAATATACCAGTGTATGATAATATAGTTTACAGTAATAAGTTATAAAATTATCATCTTTGTATTAATTTAATTTAAAATATTTTTATACATTAAATTTACATCTCCTAACTTTATTAGTAATGGCTTTAGGGCCAAGGCCCTAAGTTGGGATTGGGAAAGGCATTTTAAGTTAATTGAGATATTATATCATTTACTTGAACTTTTATTAATAATCAATTTTAAAACTATTAATTAAAAAGAATCGGTATCTGTATCGGCACTTTTTTGTGGTATCGGTATCGGTAAAAATATTGGTATCGGTCAACTATATATATATATATATATATTATATATATATATATATATATATATATATATAATGAATGGTGAAGTAATTGAGGAAGTACAAGAGTTGAAGTATTTGGATCAAACTATTACCAGCTCCTTGAGTGATGACTCGGATATAAGAAAACAATCTCGAAGCCTGTGTGCTAAAGCGAATATGACCATAAGGAACTTTCGCTTCTGTACAAGTGAAGCTAAAGACACTCTTTCGTACTTTCTGCAGTAATATATACGGTCAGCAACTCTGGGTGAACTATAAAAAAGGTTCTGGCAGAACCCTAAATTTGCTGTACAACAGGTCTTTTAGACTTTTACATAAATTACCCCCCGAGATGCTCAGCTTCGCAAATGTTTGCTACCCGCAATGTCCCGAGCTTCCCAGAGGTAACAAGACGTGCTCAACACAGTCTAATGCAAAGAATTAAAAAATCAACCAACCCGATCATCCAAGCTATCCATGAGTCCTGCCATTTATCCTCTAAGCCAGGGGTGGCCAACCTATGGCGCATGCGCCAAAAGTGGCGCATTGGATGATTAGAAGTGGTGCATTGCTGCTCTCAGTAACTAATTTAATTCCAAACATTAAAAGCTTGGTGGAATCAAAACAGACTCAAAAGTCTCATTAAGGTAAGTAATGTTTACATTGTTTTTATATTAAATCATTATATCATGTAAAAACGCTAAATATATCTATATTAACATATTTTATACAAGAATTGAATGGGGGTACAAGACTTGTAACGTCTGTCTGTAGCTCCACTTAACTTCGACAGTGCAGTATTATTTCTAATCAATTGTATATATTTCTATCCTTAGTATATGAACTGTCATTGTATTAATAATATTTGTCATATGGACTATAGTCGGCCAATAAACATTTTCATTTTCATTTTCATATCCACTGAATGTGACGAAGGGAAGAGGGGAGGAAGGTTCTCAGACTCTTCTGATTAAGGAATACTTGTAATCTAACTGTACCTTATCCGAGGATAAGGTTTACTTGGGAAGAGGGATGCTCTACTGTCTTTGAACCCCCCCCCCCCCACTCTACCTCAATTTGGCCCGGGTTAACCTAACCTAAACGTACTTGACCTAACGTTGTGAAACGAATTTAGCGGCTGACCTTGTAGAACATCCTGTCGGCGAATCGGAACATCTCGGCGAAGGCGTTCATCCAGGCGTGGAGGAGGAGGAAGAAACCGCACAAGAAGACGAGGAAGGCAGGGAAAGAGGACGCGAAAACAGCCATCATCAGTTTCGTCTAAAAGAGTGAAAACAAAAGTTCCCACACCACAAATAAAAATAAATAAACCTCTTCGAACGCTTATAAAAGGGGGGACACACACACACACACCACACACACACACACACACACACACACACACACACACACACACACACACTTTTTTTCCAAATCCATGTATCTAAAATACTAATTAACCTAGTTAATTAACTCAAACCAAACAAAAATCCAACAGAACCAGCTTCCTAGACCCATTACTTTACTATGCACACCTTCCAAAATAACAAAGACTAATCTTACAATTCACCAACCCCCACACACCACTATCGCCTACTCAACACGGATTCAGACCTCACCACTCAACCACGACATTACTCACTAACCTCACGCAGCACATCATGGATGGCATCAACTCCAAACGACCAGCTCAACGTACACTATTAGCAACAATAAACATTAGTAAAGCATTTGATGCTATCCCACGTTTCCCTCTCATAAACAAAATACTCGACAAAAAACATGCACAATAACACCAAAAGGTGGCTGAGCAACTATCTTTCAGGAAGATACTCGCATGTCACATTTAATGGCAAGTCATCCAAAAACAAGCTTTTTCCGAACGGGGTCCCTCAAGGCTCTGTTCTCCCACCAACACTGTTCAACTCATGCATGCACGACATTCCAACACCCATAGATGGGTAATTCTACGAAAAATAGACAAATGAAGTACACGGTAACCTCTTCAAAATTCATGAAACTTGGTGTGAGGGTTGGTTTTGGTCCAAATTACAAATTTCTGAATTTTTTTGAAAATTGGTCAAGTTGGTCAAATTTTATGGCTTGACCAAATTTTGGTCAAATGAAAAAACCAATAATTTTCAAACGTAAATATCTCAGCTCCTAATTGTGGTAGTGTAGTAAGTCTTAAATGATAAAATATGTAAAATTAACTGTAGTTTCTAAATATGTATCATTTTTTTAGGGTAACAAAAATAAAATTATGATTTTTTGGAAAAAGTTTTTTTTTTTTTTTTTTTGCGATTTGGCAGCGAAGATATCATTTTTCGAAAAAAAGACCAGGAATAAAAAATGTTTATTTGATGTATGTACACCATAATAAGTAATAAAAAGTCAGCTTATCGACGATTATTATGAAAAAAAAATGACAAAAAAAAAATCCTCCAAATTTTAACAATTTTTTGCTTTCTTTCCAGATTTTCAGTATATACCTAATTTTCTAGTATACGTAAATTTACCTAACCCTTAAAATGCCTCAAAACACAAAATTTTGTTGCGATCCTATGAAAAAACACTCGAAGAATTTTCTGTAACAACAAAAAAGTAAACTCTGCCATGGCAGCTGCAAGCTATGGAATTTTGGAAGAAAATCAATTACTATGTCACAACTAAAAAGAAGCCAATTGTATTAGAACATGTTCAACGTTCATCCAGAGAGCCGGAACCTGCACCAATACCTGAGCCAGACATACTTAACGAATGTATGGAGCGAAGCAGTAGCGATTCCACGAATCCACCACCATTGGAAGAATTTGTCGTTCAAGACAGGCAATTCAATAAAGATTTGCTCAGCGACAATATTTTACCTTTATTTGATGAAAGCCCTATTAAAACAGGTAATAAAACAATAGAGACTCCGTTCAGGACATTTGTTTCTTAATGCCAAATTCGTAGTTTTCTGTTTTTAAATATTAGCATCAGCACTTGAATACATATATACAAAATATTTGATATTTGATTATTTCACGCAACCTAAATTTATGAATTTGTTTTACAGCTGGATTGAAGCCGGGACAAAAACAGATAAAGGCTTCTACGAAATTCAGATCGACAACGGAAAAGGTTAAACGAAGTTTTGAAGCTGCTTATGGGGCTCCTATTGACTATTCTGAAGCTGGTCCATCCAAAAAAAGTTGTTTGGAAGATGATTTAGAGAGGCAAGACTACTTTTCGGACATAGTTATTGAAATTTGACATTTTAAATTAAATTTAATACAGTCATCGAAGTATATACTAAATTAAGTTTTATCTGTTTACATTTTTATAATCGGACAATATAATACATATACATATATTTTATGAAAAGTTTAATTAAAAATATACTAATTAAACTTAATGTCAAATACACTTTATTTCAGGTATCAAAAGGTTATGGAAGAATTAAAGGAGAAATTTCAAGCAAGTAACGATCGCAATCTTAGGTTACAAATACTATCATTGTATCCCTATCCCATTGAAAAAACTGCTGACTTCTTTGGAGCAACAAAGTATATGGTGCGTAAGAGCCGCAATCTTCAAAAACAGTTTGGGATTCTTCCTAACATTCCAAACATGACGAAAGGGAAGGTCGTCACAGCTGAAATGAAAAAAATCATTCGGAGTTTTATGAAAATGACGAATATAGTAGGATGTGCCCGGGAATCAAAGATTATAAGTTTGCAATAAATGAAGAGGGTGAAAAAATAAAAAACAAAAAAGACTGGTATTGTGTAACTTGAAAGAGTTATATGCTGAATATGCAAAAAATGATGAAAATCCCAAAATAGGCTTTAGTACCTTTGCTCATCTTCGACGTCGTGGTGCGTGCTTGCGGGACAAAGCGGAACTCACAGTGTCTGCGTATGTACGCATCACCAAAATCCGAAACTACAAATATCAGCGTTAGGCATTAAAGATTTAGACTACAAAAAATTAATGTCTTTATCCATCTGCGGCATGGACAATGAAGATTGTATGATGCACCGATGCAAAAGATGCCCGCGAGAGGTCGGAATCAAAAATTATTTGGAAAGTTTGGACTTCATGGCGATGGAAGAGATAAAATATAAACAATGGGTGTCCGTCGATCACTGTATGTTAAAAGATATCACCGAAACTCCAGAGGAATACGTGGAATCGCTCACCAAAAAAATTGCACAACTGACAAGACACCACTTCACGAATAAATGTCAGTCGAGTTACTTCAAAAATCTAAAAGAAACTCTGCCCGAAAATGAAGGTGTTTTGGTGGGCGATTTCGCGGAAAACTTCTCATTCATCGTACAAGATTGTGCCCAGGGGTTTCATTGGGAGAACTCGCAATGTACAGTGCACCCATTCGTTTATTATTCCAAAAACAATGCAGGAAAACTAATTTGCAAAAGTTACTGCTTCGTTTCAAACCGTCGCAGGCATGATACAATTCTGGTTCATAGTTTTCTCAAAAAATTAATCCTGTGCATCCAACAACAAAATTCAAACCTAACTAAAATTCATTATTTCACAGATGGATGCGCGGCTCAGTATAAGAATAAAACAAATTTTCTAAATTTATGCCATCATTTCGAAGACTTCAAAATTCATGCTGAGTGGAATTTTTTCGCGACATCCCACGGGAAGAATGCCTGCGACGGTATTGGCGGAACGGTAAAAAGAGCAGTCGCCAGAGAAAGCTTACGACGGCCTCTCGACCATCAAATCTTAACAGCTGAGGACTTCTACAATTTCTGCTCTCAAGAATTCCTAACCGCTATTGACTTTTTTTACGTCTCTGAGGCAGAAGTTGTAGATGTAGAGCTTTCTTTGCAAAAACGTCTGAGTGAACCTATTACTTCTATCAAAGGTACTCAACAATTACATCGCTTCGTCCCAATTTCCAAGAATTCGTTGAAGGTTTATCCACTCTCTCAGAGTGCACAGTCAGTCGAAATAAGAGAGCTCATTAGAGTTTCTGCTTCGGATCAAGAACATAATACTGTCTCTCAACGCGAAATTGAAACAGGCTCTTTTGTGGGTTGTATGTATGAAAATAAACTATGGCTCGGATTAGTCCAGTCCTTTGACTGTGAATATGATGATTTTCTGATAAAATTTCTCCATCCTTCGGGCGTATGTCCCTCATACATTTTTCCTGCGCAAGATGATGTTTGTCACGTTCCAACAGAAAATATATTTGGGAGTATTGAAGCAAGTTTACGAGGAGGAACAAGAATACAATACATTTTTCCGCTTCAAGAATTAAATAACTTTTCAAAGAAGATAAAATAAATTCTATCGAATGTATACTATTTAAGATTGTCTATATAATATTTCTAAAATTTTTATCTAAGATTTGTGTATCTACTTAATAGTTATAAAAATCTTTTCAAATTCTTTTTTCTATATTATATTATTAGTGTCTAAAATTTGGATTCACTGGATGAGAATACTGTCTCTTAATTCATTCTCAAAGACTTGTGTACGTGTAGTATTAGGAAGAGTATTTTATACTCTGATAAGCGCTTTATAAATTAAACATTATTATTGTCAATATATTCTGTCCCTAAATATAAGAGAGGTTATGTATGTACATTGTACATATATTTTAAAAGATTTTTTCTCCTTTGGTTTATCTACATGTATTTTTTATATGATTTGAAAATTGTCTTTTTTTGGACCAACAAGTCTGTAATAAATCTTCGTCTGAAAAAAAATTTATTACTTAATTTCAAACTCAGTTTTGAGCCTTATAATAAACTATAAGCTGACTTTTTATTACTTATTATGGTGTACATACATCAAATAAACATTTTTTATTCTTGGTCTTTTTTTCGAAAAATGATATCTTCGCTGCCAAATCGCAAAAAAAAAAAAATTGACATTTTTTCCAAAAAATCATAATTTTATTTTTGTTACCCTAAAAAAATGATACATATTTAGAAACTACAGTTAATTTTACATATTTTATCATTTAAGACTTATTACGCTACCACAATTAGCAGCTGAGATATTTACGTTTGAAAATTGTTGGTTTTTTCATTTGACCAAAATTTGGTCAAGCCATAAAATTTGACCAACTTGACCAATTTTCAAAAAAATTCAGATTTTTGTAATTTGGACCAAAACCAACCCTCACACCAAGTTTCATGAATTTTGGAGATGGTGGAGTGTACATTTGGCACTTTCATTTGTCTATTTGTCCTGGAATTACCCAGATAACAAGCTTACCCTATCATCATATGCAGATGGCATCACTCTAACATCCACCCACAACAACATCGACACCGCTACAAATAACCTACAAACATACATAAACAGTATAGAAGACTGGCTCACACACAATAGACTCAAAGTAGCGCCCACAAAATCAACCATCACCTTGCTAACAAGCAACACAAAAGAACACCAGATAACTCCACAGATTACACTGAACAACATCAACATTCCACACACTCATAGGAACAAAATACTTGGGGTCACCTACAACAGTACAACACATCATTATCTTTTGCAAACCACATTCAGGACATTAAAAACAAATGTACATCAAGACTTAACACGCTTAGGGTACTAACAGGCACGAACTTTGGACACCAGCAGGAAACAGTATCACTCATATACAAACAATATATTCACTCAGTTATGGACTATGCTAGCCCATACTGGGCACTAGGGTGGCCCACTTTTCAATTTTTTTTGAAAAGTATAGGTGATCGTGGTTTTTCCCATTATTTGGCACTATACTAGCACATTGGTACCATTTTTACAAAAATTGATCAATATTTAGGGGTCTCGCATCGACCTTGAAATTACTAGTTTTTTTTTTAAATTACGTTTTTTTTTTAAAATGCGTACTTTTTAACTTTTTACTGAATCAAGATAAATCATTAAGTAGGGATGTTTTCTGAATCCTCTTAATGAGAGAAGTCGTTTGGTGTGCCTGCCAATGTCATACGACTAACGGTTTAAAGGTTGTACAATCATGCACCAACACCTCGCACCACTAAGGTAATACCACACACACATTATAACCAAATACTCCATTCCATACCACGCCCCACAGACATCACACAGTACAGAAAACACATACACCCACACCTAACCCACAAAGCACTGACACGACTCGGTCCGACTGCGGTCCTAGGTGCGAAGCCGCTACTCATTGACAGGTCAGAGACCAGCCTGAGCAGATCGGATCGAGTTAACTTAGCACGATTCCGATGTGGACATTACCCCAACTTACACACATATAAACACAGACTAGACAACTCCACAGACGACACCTGCCACCTGTGCCAGGACACACCACAAACAATTGAACACATTATGACAGACTGTACCCCTCTAGCACAACATAGTACACAACATCACTAGTGCGCTGAACCTCTGGTCTACTCCGGAGAGGGTGATCGGTTACCTGCGTGCCGCCGGCTTGCTCGATCAGGGTGGGCTGATCGGCTAACCAACAACAACTAATTAACCTAACTTAATGTAACCTAGCCTTAGTGCCATCGAACCGATTAAGTCATTAAATAGCGAGGTACTCTACAATCTAGCCTAGCCAAACTTTAACCCTTTAAGGACTGAAGGTACAAATTGCTAAAGTTTCAAATACAAGCATTCATAACTTAACCCTACAAAAAATTCAGGGCTTAAAGGGTTAACTAACCTAATCACAACTAACATCTTTTTTTGATAATAAAAAATATTCCTTTTAATGTTCCGAGGTACAAAAAAATGGTAATTTTTTTTTTTAGGCAGAAGAGAGAGGCCAAGGGCAAATGCCCACAAAAACGCTCCTCCTCCTCCCATAGAGGAAGAAGAGAGCCAAAATCAAGGTCCACGACTTTCGAGATACCTGGACACTGCGTTTGAAAGATTGGAGGTCATAGACAGAGGGGAAGATGGATTGAGGAAGATTGTTCAAGAGTTGATCGGTTGAGTAGATGAAAGATCGAAAATACCGATTAACCCTTGCGTGAGAAAGTTGGAGAGAAAAGGAATGAGAATGTGTTGAAAGTCTGATACTGCGTGCTCTCCTTAAAGAAGGAGGCATGCAGTTAGAAAACTCAGAAGAGGAGTGTCCGTTATAATAGCTATAGTAAAGAAAGGGCGAGGCAACATTGCGGCGGAGAGAGGGGGTTTGAAAATAGTCAGTAAGAGGCGGGAAATGAAAAGCCTTTGATTCCACCCGGTCAAGTACGGCTGTGTGGGTTGAGCCACCACACACATGAGAACGGTACTGCATACAGGAGCGGACAAGACCCCTGTACAGAGACAGCAACTGAGCGGGTTTGAAGAAACTGCAGAGTCGGTACAGCACACCTAACCTCTTAGAAGCTATTTTGGAAAGAGAGTACATGTGATCTTTTCAGGAAAGATCATGAGAAAAGGATATGCCAAGAATGTTAAGAGAAGAGGAAGGATTGAGTTGTTTATTGTTGAAGGTAAGGGGATAGTCGTGTGGAAGATTGTTACGAGTAGACAGATGGAGGAACCGAGTTTTTGAGGCATTGAAAGCTGTTAGATTTTCTCTGCCCCAATCAGGACAGTAGAAAGATCAGAGGTCAGGTGTTCCATAGCCGTCCTACACGAATCATTGAGTGACTGCTGTGAGGGACGCTTTGTGAATCGGGTGAAGTGAAGAGTGGAATCATTTGCATAGGAGTGAATAGGGCAGGAAGTGCGACTTAACAGATCATTGATAAATAAAAGGAAGAGTGGGTGACGGGGCAGAACCCTGAGGAACACCACTGTTAATAGCTTTAGAAGAACAGTAGCCACCTACAACTGCAGCTACAGTTCGGCCAAAGAGGATATGAGATGAAGGCACAGCTAGAAGTTGGATAGACAAGAGTAGAAACCGAAGGGGGACAGTTTGGAAATTAAAGATTTGTGCCAGACTCCATCAAAATCTTCTGCTATGTCTAGCGCAATAGCAAAGGT
The DNA here is from genome assembly GCA_023014485.1 of Bathynomus jamesi. Lineage (NCBI taxonomy): Eukaryota > Metazoa > Arthropoda > Malacostraca > Isopoda > Cirolanidae > Bathynomus > Bathynomus jamesi. Next base: position 256,450 of record JAJOZX010004787.1, read on the forward strand.
TTCACCGAAATCCCGAAAGGAGGATGACCAAGAGTCAGATATGTGTGTGTGTATATATATATATATATATATATATATATGCAAGATCATCGCCAGTCGAACGTCCTTTGCGGAACCCATACTGACGATCTGAAAGAAGATCTACAGAAGCTAAGGCTAACAAAGACCCTAAGATCCACTCTAAGGTTAGCCCGAGAGAAAGGAGAGAGAGTAGGGGGTTAAAAGAAGAGAATAAGGGGTTAAGTAAGTAGCAAAACCTATCATTCGTAGGTTAATATTCATTCAGAAAAAGAGAGCGAAAGACTCACCATCATCATCATCATCCGCCGGCCACTGCCGACAAGTCAGAAAAATAGTCGAAGAGAATAGAAAAGAGGTGAAAAATGAAAACAAGTAAAATAAGAACGCTCACAAACCATGCAAACAGTCTTAACTCAAACACTGTCATACCATGCAAACTACAGACATGCGAGAAAAGTGAAAAAAAAGTATGAAGAGTATAACAAAAAGTGGGTTAGTTTACGCTACGAGCTACATCTAAGTTCGTGTTTGTCTAATTTTTGTTTTTAATATAATTTTGTTGCTGGCATATCACACGCTGGCATTAATCGTCAACAGACTCAAACCTCGACCATTACCCCCAGAGCTCCTGTTACTAATTGTTTTATTATTTTAAACGACGTTAATATTTTTAAAATGCCTATCTAAACAGTTTTTAAACATATTAACGCTGGTAGACTTCAAGACGGACGCGGGAAGATTATTCCATTTATCAATTACTTTAAACGTAAAAACGTTTTTAGCTATGTTAGTAATGAAACGTCTGCCACGTAATTTAAATCCATTATTACGAGTATTGCTATTATTGAAAATGAACAATGTCAAAATTTACGTTATCGATTTTATTAACGATTTTGAAAACTTCAATAAGCTCCTCCCTTAATCTCCTAATTTCGAGTGAATGCGAGTCTAACTCTCTAATCCTATCTTCGTAAGACTTGTTGCGTAGTGACGGAATTAGTTTCGTGGCGCGTCGCTCAACCCTTTCCAACCTATCAATATCCTCACGCAAATACGGGCACCAAAACTGAACGGCTATTCTAAGTGAGGCCTGACTAGGTACTTGTAAAGGCAGTGGCGTAACAACCAGGTTGGGGGCCCTGGTTCAGGGCATCCGAATGGGGCGCATCGACATAAAAATGAAATGATTTTCAAAGCAGGCCATTTGTTAATTTGTCAAAAAAACAAACGGTAATGATAAAGTGACAGATTATTAACGGTAATATTTTATGAATAAATAATGCTAAACTACTTAACTTTAAGTAGTTTTTAGATAATAATCTTACGGTTAGAGAATTCTTGTACAATTTGCTACTCAAATAGCCGCACACACTTCAAATATGGCCATTTTACTTCTGTAACTGATAATATAAATATTTTAATTAATAATTACATATTTCAAAATTTTATAAAAAAGTTTAAATATTTTTTACATTTTAAATATAATCTATACAAATAAATAGTTATTAACAGATTTAAATAAAATTTTTATGTATTTATGTATGATAATATAAACTGCTGATGTTCTGATAGCAGAGCATGTGGCATTTTGGCCCAAGGTTGCTTGGGGCCCTTGAGGCTTCGGGGCCCTGGTTCCGGTGAAAAACCTGAACCACGCTTGTTACGCCACTGTGTAAAGGGGCAATATAATATTCTTCGATTTAAATTTGAAATTACGTGCTATGAAGCCTAACATCCTATTAGCTTTTGCGCAAGACTCCAAGCACTGGTTCCTAACTTTTAAATCCTAGATACGCATACGCCTAAATCTACTTCCTCGTCAACGCTCGCTAACTGTCTATTGTCCATCGTGTACGTGTAATTGTTGTTATGAGAACCTATATGCAAAACTTTACATTTGTCTACGTTAAATTGCATCTGCCACTTATCCGTCTCCTCCATAATCCTATTTACATCGTCTTGGAGCCTATTTCTATCGTCCACGTTAATAACTTTACCGCCTATTTTAGTATCGTCCGCGAATTTTGACACTTTACTGGTCAAGCCTACATCTATGTCGTTAATGTAGATTACGAATAGCAATGGGCCTAACACTGAACCCTGAGGGGACACCGCTACCTACATCCAACCATCCCTATTCACTACCATTAGTTAACAACGACCCTCTGTTTCCTGGCACGAAACCATTCCTCTAACCAGTTAGCTACCTGACTGTGTATACCGTGCGCTTTAACCTTTGCAATTAATCTTCTATGTGGAACTGTATCAAACGCTTTTTTGAAGTCGAAATAAATAACATCAGCCGCTCTATGCCTATCGTATTCACGCACTATTTCGTTATAAAACTCTAACAAATTAGTTAAACAAGATCTATGGCGTCGAAACCCATACTGACTACTATTAATCAAATCGTGACTTTCTAAGTGATCGACGATACGATTCCTAACTAGGGATTCCAACAGTTTACCGACAACTGACGTTAAGCTAATAGGCCTATAATTGCTAGCTACTGGGCGGTCGCCTTTTTTAAAAATGTACGTAATGTTAGCTAATTTGAAGTTTTCAGGAATAATCCCCGCTTCCAGTGACTTACTAAAAATTTTTGTTAAGGGGCCTACGATAACGTTTTTCAAATCTTTCAAATGTCTAGGATAAAGCGCGTCAGGGCCTGGAGCCTTGCTAACTTTTAGCTTATCGATATAATGCGCAATCTCACCCTCGTAAACAGTTATTTCATTCAAATTAGTCTCGCTACTGAATGGAACGATATCGTCCACGTCGGAGACATTATTTACGTCTTCTATGGTAAAAACTGTCGCAAAAAAATTTGTTAAAAATACCCGCCATCGCCTGAGCATTGGAAGCCAAAGCACCGTTAGCGTCCACCAGAGGGCCTATGTTATCTTTTATCGGCTTACGATTATTCACGTAGTCAAAAAACTTTTTCGGATTATGTTTTCTATCCGCAGCTACAAGTATCTCAAAATTACACTTAACATTCCTAACAGATCTTTTAACCTGACATCTAAGTTCGATATATCTATTAAAGTTAGCTACCATGCCATTGTGCTTATTAAGTCTATACGCTCTGTTACACTCGTTTATGAACTCACCTATTTCCCTTGTCCACCAATTGGGCCTACCATGATTACTAGCGCACTTGGGCCTACGCGGAATAAACTCCCTTTCGATATTTAAAAAACTCTTTAAATGTCTCCCAATGAAAATTTGCGTTATTATCCATAAATAAATTATCCCATTCCACTACTCTCATCCTATCCGAAAAACTATCAAAATTAGCCCTACGAAAATCATGGACTTCTATTACGTTACTATCCTTACTGTTTTCTATCAATAGCTTAAACCTAATAATTTGGCGATCACGACATTTCAAACTCTCACCTACTTCCAAACCTTCGACATATTTTCGTCGTTCGTCATCACCACGTCTAAAATATTGTCACCGCGCGTTGGTTCAGTAACCATCTGTAGTAAAAAATTATCTTCCATGAACTCAATCAGTCTCAAACCCTCATCATTACCAGTAAAAGTCTCGTAATTAACGTTAGGACAGTTAAGTCTGCGACAACTATACTATTCCGATTATTAATGAAGTTACTAAGAAGTGTGTAAAATCTAGTATCGGTACCGAGGGGTTGAACGGGAGGTCTATAAACAACAACGAAATTAAAGCTACTACTACGCGCCCTAACTTCAACGCATATCGCATTAACTGCTGCCGGAAGACCTATCTTAACCTCGATAGTCCTAAGGGAATTACGAACGTACAACAAAACGCCGCCACCAATCCTATGTAACCTATCATTAGTAAAAAGTTTAAAACCTGCTACATCAAGTAGTGATGCACCGATGCCGATTACTTAAACTTTTGCCGATGCCGATTATCTAATAAATGAAATTTAGGGAAAAGATTTGTTCTATACTAATAATTAATAGCATAAGTATATTTTCTTTCACTTTTTGCCTTACTCACTAACTTATGGATTTAAATTTTATTTTTAATTTACTTTTCTGACGGCAATGTTTTATTTTTTTAATACAGCTATAATTTTAAACAGGCCCTATAATGTATTTTTCTAGTGTCCACCTAGCTTAGTAAAAACTAAAAAGGCTGGTACTCATTTGAGTGGACAGTGGACACCCACATGGTGAATTTTATTTTCTGATTTTCATATATTGCTCCTCGAAAGCATAGAAAGAAGGAACAAAAATTATCAAAGTCCAAGAGTAAACGAGTGTTTATTAATTCAGAAAGCACACACATATATACGTATATATAATATATATATATATATATATATATATTATATATATATATATACACCAATTTTTTTGTATTTTTTAAATACAAATTTTACTACAATATTCATCATGATACTTAAAAAATATTCCAGAATATTTTCATTACAAAATACTAAATTCAATGAGCTCGGTAGCTAGCCTTACATAGGCTCTATTATATATCAGTAGCGGATACAGGAGGGGTGGCTAGCCACTCCCCTCATAAGTACTGATTGTAAAAAATGTATACATATAATAGGATTTTTGTCATATCTATCGGTGGTGTTTTGTATGCATGTTTGTTGTATTGTTAATAAAAAATCAAATGTTATCAGTATAATGCAGAATCATCAGCCCTCCCCCTAAAAAAATTCTGGATCCGCTACTGTGTATATATACACACACACACACACTACTCAGTTTTACTAAATGTGGTTGTCCCATTTTCTGTACCATTTTTTTTTTAGTTTTTCAGGGTGACTATAATTAAAATGCTCATTTCATGATTTAAATTTGAATTTAAAATGCAATAAGTCAGTAACCTAAGACATTATAACTTCAAATAATCATTGAAAATCTATTTATAAAATTTGGAATATTTAATATTAATTGGAAAATAATCGGCAAAATTTTGCCGATGCCGATAAGCAAAATATCTGCCGATTAATCGGTGCATCACTAATATCAAGTTCCCCCAACAAGTCCCGAGTTACGGTATTTAACCACGTTTCAGTTATAGCAACTATATCGTAGTTACCAAAATAAATTATCGCCTTAAAATTCGTTCAATTTATTTCTAATATTACGCGCGTTACCATAAAAGATGTTTAAATTATTTTTTACCATGGATCGGCGTTTTGAACTATTTTTCACGTCGGGCCGACGTTTCCCGAACCCACAACGTTTAAAGAGGGCTTGGACCTATACAGCTTTTGAACGTTCTCATCGATTAACCTACCTAGCCTAGCATTCCCTATTTCATTGAAATGCACCCCCATCTTTTAGAGAGGCTAGGATCACTGAATTCTCATCACAGCTTCACGAAGGGTACATTTACCTGAGCACAAATCTCTTCTAATTTAGTGTTAAAAAATATTGTTTTTGACGTAATCCTAAAATTTAAACCGTACCTAGGGGTAATACCTAGAACTAAAGACCTATCTGACCTTGCCTTCAGGGACCTAATTAACCCCCTATATCTCTCCAAAAGGTCAGGCACTCTCGTATTGGGCCTATAAGGAGTCGTTGCCCCCCTACCATCGTCACCAACATCGAGTGACGGGAGGCAACATCAATCCTATCTATTTCGTCCCTAATTCTGTCAACCCTGGCCCTGGTAGACAGACCCTCCTCCTCTTGGTTGGATTCCGTTCAACGAACTCCTTTCCATGACACACTAAGGAGTCCCCAATTAAAATCGTTTACCCCTCGTTCACATCCCTATTTAACCGGGCGAAAGGGTTCGAAACCTCGACATGTGGGGGAATTCCTATCACCTAACGTACGTGACCTAGCTCCACCCTTAACTACTATAAATCCCTCCCAGTCTACTAATCCCGGACCAACCTTAACCCCGTCCTCAACTCTGTCTAACCTTCCCGATAAGCTACCTATACTGGAAACTAGGTTCCTAACCTCACCCTTTAACTTACTAACGTCTTCAACGTTAGTACAGGTTCGGCCTTCGTCAACTGTAAGTCTACCCCTGCCCTCATCAAGCGTTGCAAGTCTTTCAGTCACCTCGCGTACACTACATTTTAAATCAACTATCTCTTCGTTTAACTTGCAAAAGAAACAAACCGATCTCTCGGTAATCGCCATAGGACCACCGTTGTAATCTTTAAAATCTGTATACCACCGATTAACCCCACACCTAGCACACGACGCTTTCTGCAACGGCATCGCGCAAGTTAAAGTAGTTAACGTTTATAATCGTCACAAGTTTAAATTAAATTAAGCCGGCACGCTATGAAAACTTCTAAATTGTGAGAAGAGAGGTGTTTAAGAATCTTCCTACTAAGGATAGATTCAAACACTTTAGAAAGGCAAGAAATCAAAGCAATTGGACGATAGTTGGAGGGTTGAGAGGGGTCACCCTTCTTTGGGACAGGCTGAATGAAAGCGAACTTCCAGCAGGAAGGAAAAGTACCAGATGAAGGGCAAAGACGAGAGTTTGCCTCGGCAGGGTGTCATCACAGAAGCACAGTTCTTGAGAACAGGAGGAGGGACATGATCAGGACCGTACGACTTCCTAGAGCTGATCCCAGATAAGGCAGAAAAAATATCTTTGAAAGAGATTCTAATTTCAGACATAATTAAGTCAGAGGGAGGAGGAGATGGAGGTATAGCACCGGAATCATACAGGGTTAGGTTGGAGGAGAAAGTATGAGCGAAGAGTTCAGCTTTCTCGGGAGAAGTAACGGCAACGGAGTTGTCGGAATGGTGAAGAGGAAGGAATGAAGTAAAGTTGTTGGAGAGGTTCTTAGACTAATTACCCAATTACACCTGTCAATTATCACACACTTTTCAATCATCACCTTACTTATGGCTAGTTACGCATGCACACGCGCACACCAATATCTTACATGAGAAAAATCCTCTCTTCCTGTACCGAATGTCTCAAAAACGGGTACGCAAAACCTTGTGAGGAGGAAGTGAGTGTAGATGAGGCAACCTATTGCTTGGGCGAACTCCTTTGTAACTTTACCCCAGTGGCAACGATCACTCCTTTAATAATAATAATAATAATAATATTAATAATAATAAGTCAGAACAACTTCAATGTCCACGCCTATATTTGTGACCTTGACCTTTGGTGCAGCCCGCAGGGATCAGAGTCTTCCTCAAAGTACATTTTCTTGTGTGTGTTGTGTTTGTGTTTGTGTTTGTGTGTGTGTGTGTGTGTATGTGTTAGTTTCACCAGGTTATGTACAGCGGCTCAAAAATTATTGCCTGGACTTCCATTTGACTTTTTACCTAGATTTTGACCACTTTTGATGCAGGGACCCGAATCTTGCTCAAAACACACAGTATTACAACGATTCATATATGCGCAAAGTTCCATCAATTTACGTTGTGCAGTTCAAAAATTACGGCATGAACCTCCCTGTAACGCCGATCTTTGATACATTGACCTAATTCTTGCTTAAAACACATCGTCTTGCGATGATCCATATTTGTGTTGTTTCATCAATTTTAGTGGAGTGGTTAAAAAGCTTTGGTGTGGACCTTCATTTCACTTTCGACATTTACTCGTGACCTTCATCTTTGATGGAGGGACCCGATTCTTTTCTCATAACACATTGTTTCGTGATGATATACACGTGTACGAAGTTCCATCAATTTATGTTGTGCGGTTCAAAAGTTATGGTGTTGACATGAAAGTACGACGAATAGACGGACGGGCGGACAAGCTCAATCCAGTATGGCCCTTCCACATTTATTTGGTAAGACATAATTTATGTTATGTTTCCCTCCATATATATCGGGTCGGCAAAAAAAAAAAAAAAAAAAAAAAAAAAAAGGGAGACCTCGAACTTTGGCTGTAAAATTCAAAGTTATGGTCAGATTTCAATATTTTTTTCACTCCCCATCCCCAACTCAACTAAGTAAATTTCCTATACGGTGAGCGGATTTTAAAGAAAACTAATGAAAATTACGGATTTATTGAACATTTTTTTATTCCACTGGAAATTCTCCATTTACACTACTGCTACATTGTCGGGTCGGCAAAAAAAAAGGGAGACCTTTTAAATCCTTCATATCTCGGCAAATACGGCATATAGAACCATGAAATTTTAGAATGTTAGTACTAAGTAATTTTATGGTTTGTATGCCATCTTTTAGCATTTTACACGAGAAATTGGATTTATGGCGAATATTCCAGAAAAATCTGTTAATCATAGGTTCAAGTTGATAATTAAGGCGATTTTAATTAACGTACGCCAACTGCAGGATGTTTGGACAAGCTTCAAGAAAATCGATAAAACAGGAGATATCAAAAGAATACCAGGTAGCGGTATTAAATTTGGCCATCAAACAATCCTGATTTAAGTCCTGTTGATTACAGACTTTGGGAAAATTTGTCAGAGAATTCATCGGGTCAAAGTAAGAAATATCGCTCATTCACGACAGCTACTTCTGGAAAAATGGGATGAACTACCGCAAGAACAAATCAATAAAACCATAGATGAGTTCCGTCCTAGACTGAAAAAGGTTGTAGAAGTTCGTGGTAAACATATCGAGCAGTTTTTTTAACATCAAGGTAGCACCAAATGTGAGTACTTTGTAACTAGTGTAAATGGAGAATTTCCAGTGGCATAAAGAAATGTTCAATAAATCCGTAATTTCCACTAGTTTTCTTTGAAATCGAGTAACTGTATAGGAAATGTACTTAGTTGTGGGGTGTGAACAAAATATTGAAATTTGACCATAACTTTGGATTTTACAGCCAAAGTTCGGTCTCCCTTTTTTTCTGCAAACAGGTATATAAAGTAGGTGGACAGTAGGTTGAACAGGGTTTGTGTTATATTATATTATAACTATGGTGTTCATTATAACTATGGTGTTTGTGTTATATTATATTAAATATTATAACTAAATTTATTTAAATTTAATCTTTTTTCTTTTCAGATAGTTCAGAGAACCAATAATGGCAAATAATCTAAATACTGATGCCAGAAAATGGGTGTTAAAAGAGTATTGGAAATATCAAAATACTGAAACTGTTAAAACAAAATGGGTTGAAACATTTGGTACTCAAGCCCCAAAGAGACAAACCATTTACCGCATTCGTGACAAATTTAATGCCACTGGCTCAATTCTTAATGCCCCAAGAACTGGTCGACCCAAAACAGTTTGCACAGAGGACAATAAGCAACTTGTTGCCGAAGCATTTGTTCACAGTCCCAAAAAGTCCACCAGAAGAGCCTCAGCAGAACTGGACATTTCACAAACCTCTATTATACGAATTCTGAAATCTATTGGGTTGAAAGCTTATCGTCCATGGCTCTCATGGCTAATTCATGGCTTATTGGAGGATGACCCAGACAGGCGGCTGCAATTTAGTGAGATCATGCTGAACGAAATTGAAGGAAATCCAATAATTTTAGATAACATTGTGTGGACCGATGAGGCTTCTTTCAAATTATCAGGTCATGTTAAGACATAATTGTGTTTACTGGTATAGTGGTATAGTGAGAACATGCATTTAACATTAGAGCAGCAACTAAACCAGCCTGGTGTCACTGTTTGGGGTGGTATTTCAAGTTCTGGTGTTTTAGGACCAATTTTTGTTGATGGAACAGTCACAGGTGATAAGTATCTCGAAATTCTAATGAATGAAGTTGTTCCACACTTACAACAACAGCCTAATTCACATGACCTCTATTTCCAACAAGATGGGGCCCCTCCACATTATTCAAGAGCAGTCCGTGAGTATCTTGATGAAACATTTCCCGAGAAATGGATCGGCCGAAGAGGTCCAATTGAATGGCCTGCACGTTCACCTGACTTTACCCCAATGGATTTTTTCTTTTGGGGAGTACTCAAGGACAAAGTTTATGGTCGAAAACCACGAAGTGTTGGTGATTTGAAAAATTACATCAGAGATGCATTTCAAGAAATTAATGCACAAAGAAACTTGTGCAAAAATGTTTGTCGAAGTGTTAAAGGTAGACTTCAAAGCTGTGTAAATTGTGATGGACAGCAATTTGAGCACCTGCGTTGATAAAATTTTCAGTGCTTTTGTATTGTATTGGTATAAGTTAATTTGTTTTTTTATTTTGTATTATAGTATACAAAAAAATTCAATATAATTGTATATGTATTCTCAAAATAAACTATCATTTACTGTCCACCTACTTTTGGTTCACCCAGGCGTTGCCCGGGTAACCTAAAACCCGCCCTTCGTGCGGGTTCTAAAATATCCCAGCTGAAGGTCGAATATTTTCTCTTTAACCAAACTATTACGACTTAACCTAACCAATCGTCAAGGGCGTACAATTAACCTAAAAAATAAATAAAAAACAATAAATTTTTTTTATTTATTTATTTTAGGTTAATTGTACGGCATCGACGATTGGTTAGGTTAAGTCGTGCTATTTTCGTTAAATTTTAAATAAATAAATAAATTTTAAATAAATAAATAAATAAATAGCACCATTAGATTCCTTGTAAAAAACTGGTTATTATGAAGTTATTTTAAAATTTGTAAGTTCAACCGTTTGGTTTTCTATAGCGAACAACTAAACAAATAAACAAACTTCCTCTTTTATATACAGGGTGTCTCAAAAGTCACCATCTATTTCGGTGACAGATGTTTTTTTTAAAATGCTATGCTGGCATAAAGATATGTACTTCTGGTGCAAATTTGTGTATTTAAAAAAAGTTAATTGGTTTATTATCTTGACATGCTTGAACAATTCCTCGAACCTCAACTTCTTACAGATGGCATTCTTGACACACTAGTTTTTCAGCAGGATGGAGCACCGTGCCATTATGCAATAATTGTACGTGATTATCTTGACATACGCTTCCCCGGTCGCTGGATTGGTCGTGGAGGAACACAACCATGGGCAGCACGTTCACCCGATTTAACACCATTAGATTGTTTCGCCTGGGGTTTCATTAAGTCTAAGGTGTACACTGGTAGAAGAATTAGTGATGTAGCCGAACTTCGAAATCGTATTACCGATGCAGTTCAGAAAATAACACCTCAAATGCTGGAAAGTGTGTTCCGGGAAACAACTTATCGCTTTGAGCTCTGTAGAGACACTGATGGTCGCCATGTGGAGACAGATAAATAAATAGCACTAATTCTTTGTGGCACTTACTTTGAAATAAATATATTTTTCATGTCTTAAACCAGTTTTTCGTAATTCCCATTATTTTTCAAAATAGATAGTGACTTTTGAGACACCCTGTATATAGAGAAGAAGATATATATATACTTGTTTGCGTCTCTTGAGGAGCGAATAACACAACGTTAATAAGATTTGATTGATAGCATATTTGCTCGACCTACGATGTCATATTCTGCCAGACATAAGGTATCCTTCATTAATATTTCTAAATATACTTCATCCTATGACTTTCATATTTTAAATAATACCAACTTCTTAAAAGTTGCTATTTAACATTTTCTCAATCCACCAATGGAATTTTCCTTTGAACGAGCATTACAAGCATTTTTAATTCCTACGAGATTATCTTCCATTTTTGTTTTGGGCAAATGGGAAGAATGGAACGGAATTTCGCTATGTTTAAAAATGCTGTACAACTTAACTTATTTATTCTTATTCAATCTATTGTTTATGTAGCGTCGTGTGTATTTTTGTAATTGTCAGTTAAAATCATACAGAATTTAACGCAATTTAGTTCTCTACCTTACGGCTAAAAGTACATAGGTATTCAGTACAAATCATTTCTAAAGAAAGAAAATTTCACATTTTAGCGCGGACATCATCATCATCTTGCCTCGCCTTAGCCTGCATGAACAACGTCACGTCTCCTGGTTAATGATTATAATAATCACTCGTAACCTCATTTCATCTCCATACATCACAAATTTAATAGGATTTGGTCATCTAATTAAGGCATCTTTTCTAACATTCAGGCACTGTGCCCACCCCATTGAGACTGGAAAATTGATTTTCAGGCAATACGTGTTGGGTATATTTTTAATGAATTTGGAAAATTTGAAAACATTTTTTAATGATATTAAAAATGGTGGTCGTGAGAGCAGTGCCCACTTCATTTACCTCGGATATTCATTTCTGTAGACCAAAGTGGGCACGAAGAGAAAGTATAAGTACTGCGAGAAATTGGGGCAAAGGCTTTTCACGCCCTTTGCATCGTCTTTCTTATACTTCAAAGTGGTGGGAACGTTCGTCCTTACAAATGCCCACGTCTTCATGAACATACGGACCTGTTTGCATCAAAGTTCAACGTTCACAAAGGAAATAATAAAGTTACTTAAACATAATCTTACTTAATCATAAGTACCCATAAAGTGATACATTCGAGAGTCTAGTAAGACCTAAAGCTTAGGGCAAAATTAAATAAATAAATAGTCTAATTGCCAATTGCTTACTATATTAATTGTAACATAGCAAAAATTGTAGTCTATTTTATGCGCCTCGGTGGTGTAATGGTTAGTGTTGCTGACTACCAATCCATGGCCCCGGGATCAGGGTTGCCAACCCAGGCTCACAAAATGTAGCTAAATTCACTTCAAGAAGTCGCCAGATGTGGAGTAGCCAAAATATCGCTAAAATTTCGAGTATAGTAGCCAAAATGGAGTAGCCAAATTACTTCAAAAAGAAACCCAAAAAGTCCCCAGATGTGGAGCCATACAACCCAAAGGAATAGACGAGACTGGCAGCTCGATAAAAAGTAGCTAAAATTACACAAGTCGCTAAACGCTAAAAAATATAGCCAAAGCTCATCAGAAGTCGCTAAATTTAGCGACAAAATCGATAAATTGGCAACTCTGCCCGTGATCGATACCCGGTGATGGCAGGCGGAGCGCGGCAAAACCTAGCTGTTCATCCTTCTGCACAAAAAAATTGGTTGGTAGATAAATAGGTACCCTGGGTAGCCGTGATTAAGACGCTGGGCTGCTGCTGCTGGGGCGACAAGCTCGACCTTCGTCAGAATGAAAAATTTGAGCGGAAGCTTTACACACGCGAAAGGCATATGGCCGAAATGACTATAAGTACCTCAAACAGCTACGTAGAATGTGTAACAGCAAAAGTTGAAAAATTAAATGTGGTACTAATTGTAATGTACAGACCCCCAAACACGTCAACCTCAAAATTTTCAGATTCCATTACAGAGGTAAGAAACTGGGTAAAAGATCTACTCTCCAACCCCAAATACTTTTCTCTGAGGTGATTTTAATTTCCCATTCATGAAATATAAAAGGATAGGAAAAAATGTATGTATACACCAGGACAAAGGGGGCACACCGGAAGACCAGGAGCAGGTAAAAATGCTACTAGCTCTAGCTGATGATTTTATGTTAACGCAAGAAATAACAGAAAACACAAGAAAAACAACTGCCTATATTTGGTATTTACAAACAACAGCAACCTAATTGATAATGTAGAAATATCCCAAACTATAATAGCGGACCACAACATCATTGAAATAACAACTAATTTAAAGGCAACAGGAAAGGAAAGAACACGAACAACAGAAAGAAGCAAATTCGAAATTTTTAATTTTCACTCCAAAACTATAAACTGGGAAGATGTTGTATCCGGCATGGAAGTAATAGATTGAGAAACCATTTTCGAGGCCAAGACAACGGAAGAGATGCTAATGACTTTAGAGGAGAAGACATTAGAAATTGTGGAAAGACATGTCCCAAAAATACAACATCGAGAAAAGAGAAGCAGGTTCGAGAGACAAAAGAGGTCATTGTTCCGAAAGAGAAAAAGAGCGACTGCAAAATTAAGTAACTGTAAAGATAACATCAAAAAAATATTAAATGATAAACTGCAAAGTATCGATGACGTCATACATGAACTAATTGAGAAGCATACAGAAAAAGACGACGACGCTATAGAAGCGATAAAGGTTACCTCAAAGTACTTCTATAATTTTGCAAAAGGAAAGTCGAAAAACCACGCGACTGTCGGACCTTTGAAAAACGAGAACAGTGCTTTATCTGATGATCTGACAAAAGTATCTGAAATATTAAGAGCTCAGTACGAATCATCTTTCAGTATCCCAAAAACTGACAAACTGATATGCGATAGAAACGCGTTCTTTCAAGAAGAACTACAAGGGGAAAGTATAACGGACTTCGACTTTACGACAGATGATATTACACAAACTATGGGGAACTAAAAACACACTCAGCGGCAGGACCAGATAAATGGAATGCCACATTGATCAAAAACTGCAACAATGCAAACGCTGAGCCCCTATATTGGATATGGAAACGATCACAAGACACGGGAGAAATATCGGGCACCCTGAAGAGCGAAAACATAGTAATATATATAGAGAGGATATCGATCCGAAGCCAAAAACTATAGGCCAGTGTCGCATACATCTCATCTTACTAAAATATTTGAAAGAATAGTTGGACAGAAAATCTGACTTTTTGGAAACTCAGAAAAAATTTAATGATAACCAACATGGGTTTCGGTCAGGCAGATCATGCCTATCACAACTAATGGAACACTACAACATTATTGATGCACTTGAAAGTAATGAAAATTATTAGGTAATATACACAGATTTTGCCAAAGCGTTCGACAAGTGTGACCATGGAATCATAATACATAAACTGAAGTATATGGGAATAACAGGAAAAGTAAGGAAATGGATATATAATTTCCTTAGTGAGCGGCGGCAAGTCGTTACAGTACAAGGAGTATCTTCATCAGAATTAAAGGTCCTTAGCCCAGTACCATAGGGAACAGTATTAGCTCCACCACTCTTCATAATCATGCTAACTGACATAGATGAGGACGTTACCAGAGACAGCACAGTAACATCCTTTGCTAATGATACAAAGATCAGTAGAAAAATAAGAAACCCAGAAGATATAGGATCTCTACAAACTGACATGAACAGAATCTACAAGTGGACGGAAGACAACAATATGAAGTTTAACACTGAGAAATTTCAGCTGTTACGGTACGGAAAAAGAGAAGACCTAAAATCCATGGAATATTATACCCCAAATGGACAGGAAATTCAGAGAAATTCTAGAGCAAAAGATTTAGGGGTTGTAATAACTGATGATGCGAAATTTGAAACACAAAATAAGATAGCAGTAAACAGAGCAAAGAGAATAACGGGTCAGATATTGAGAACTTTTAAACGAAGGGATAGGAATGTAATGATTCCTCTACTGAAAACACTAATCATACCCAAATTGGAATACTGCTCGGTCCTAACATCCCCATATAAAAAAGAAGACATTAGACAGCTAGAAGGGATTCAGAGAAGCTTTACAGCCAAGATCAAGGGGTGCAAAGAACTAGTAAATTACTGGGAAAGGTTACGCGAACTAAACCTATATTCAGTGGAAAGGAGAAGAGAGATACACCATTATTTACACTTGGAAAATAATGGAGAAACTAGTCCCTAATCTTACTCTGAACCCTGTAACTCCCCAAACAACGGTGGAAAGTAGAAAAGGAAGAATGTGTCGTGTTCCCATATCAAAGGCGAGACGGAAATTCCTTAACCCTGAAAGAAAATAGTTTTGTTGTGAGAGGACCAAAACTGTTTAATCAGCTGCCTAAAGACCTAAGGAATACGAATGGTGTTGCAGTAGACATCTTCAAAAGAAGATTAGACGCCTGGCTCAGAACAATCCCCGATGAGCCGGGCGTACCTGGCTATGCGAGTTGGAGAATACAAGAAACCAACTCACTTCTTCACCAGACCAACTCGAGAGGAGGGGCGACAAGCTTGACCTTCGTGAAATGAGGAATCATCGCGCGGAACCTTTGAAAAGTTGAAAGGAAAGGTGTGTGTGTGTGTGTGTGTGTGTGTGGTGTGTGTGGTGTGTGTGTGGTGTGAAAATTATTTCACGAAAGTAACACGTGAAAAATATTTATGATGAATAAAACGACGAAGGGAAAAGAAACACAGAGTGGTGCTCAAGCGCTTTTGTCTGACATCCTCACGAACACTGGAGTGAAAAGGGAATTCGTCTATATATAGGTTACAATATATATATATATATATATATATATATATATATATATATATATATATATATATATATATATATATATCGTAAAGAACGACGCTTGTATAGGAGAACATTCCGCGCAAGATGAGAAGAGAGAATGAACAAATGAAAAAATGAGGTAACCACCCGGGAATTGCGTATGTAGAGGAATTACGACTTCTGATTGAGTGAGGACCATGGTGTAGTGGTTATCATATCTGACCGGCAATCGGAAGATCCCCGGTTCGATTCCCGGGTGGTTACCTCATTTTTTCATTTGTTCATTCTCTCTTCTCATCTTGCGGGGAATGTTCTCCTATACAAGCGTCGTTCTTTACGTTATTTATACTGCGTGTTCTTTGCAGTTGAAATGTATATATAGATACGGCATGCGGGAGGTGCCCCCCTCGGGGCATCATTGGTTTCTGCGCGTATGTAGAGGAATTACGACTTCTGATTGAGTGAGAATCATGGTGTAGTGGTTATCATATCTGACCGGCAATCGGAAGATCCCGGGTTCGATTCCCGGGTGGTTACCTCATTTTTTCATTTGTTCATTCTCTCTTCTCATCTTGTGCGGGATGTTCTCCTATACAAGCGTCGTTCTTTACGTTATTTATACTGCGTGTTCTTTGCAGTTGAAATGTATATATATAGATACGGCATGCGGAAGGTGCCCCCCTCGGGGCATTGGTTTCTGCGCGTATGTAGAGGAATTACGACTTCTGATTGAGTGAGGACCATGGTGTAGTGGTTATCATATCTGACCGGCAATCGGAAGATCCCGGGTTCGATTCCCGGGTGGTTACCTCACTTTTTCATTTGTTCATTCTCTCTTCTCATCTTGCGGGGAATGTTCTCCTATACAAGCGTCGTTCTTTACGTTATTTATACTGCGTGTTCTTTGCAGTTGAAATGTATATATAGATACGGCATGCGGGAGGTGCCCCCGCTCGGGGCATCATTGGTTTCTGCGCGTATGTAAAGGAATTACGACTTCTGATTGAGTGAGAATCATGGTGTAGTGGTTATCATATCTGACCGGCAATCGGAAGATCCCGGGTTCGATTCCCGGGTGGTTCATTTGTTCATTCTCTCCTCATCTTGCGCGGAATGTTCTCCTATACAAGCGTCGTTCTTTACGTTATTTATACTGCGTGTTCTTTGCAGTTGAAATATATATATATATATATATATATAATATATATATATATATATATATATATATATATATACCGTGTGTATATATAGTAAGTATAGAAATAAAAATTGTGGGACGAGCAAACACATTTGTACGGAAAACTAAATTTTAGCACTTTTCCCGAAATTCAACATAAGCTCAAATGGCTTGTTTACAACCAATTTTTTATAGTTATTGTCTGAATGATACATAGGTCACAAAAGAATAAAGAAATTACAATAAATATAAATTGGAAACAAAAATAGATAAAAAATATATAATAACCTATATATCACTTAGGCATCATTTTGTAATTTTTTTTTATCTATTTTTGTTTCCAATTTATATTTATTTTCATTTCTTTATTCTTTTGTGACCTATCTATCATTCTGACAATAACTATAAAAAATTGGTTGTAAACAAGCGATTTGAGCTTAGGTTGAATTTCGGGAAAAGTGCTAAAATTGTTAGTTTTCAGTACAAATGTGTTTGCTCCTCCCACAATTTTTATTTCTATACTTACTATATATATATATAATATATATATATACAGGCCCGGATTTGCTATAGGCGAACTAGGCGATCGCCTAGGGCCTCGCGCCAAAGGGGGCCTCGCTCAAGCCGTTTTGCGCGTTCTATTCAAGTGATATTAATGATTTAGAACTCTATGAAGAACTTAAAGTACTTTGCAGGTTTATACCTGAGAAAACAGATCTCGGAAATGCCCTTGTTTATATAGTGCAAAAACAACTAAGTGAGATTTATCCTAATGTTTATGTTGCACTTCGAATAGTATTAACCATCCCAGTTACTGTTGCTTCGGCTGAAAGAAGTTTCTCGTGTCTCAAACTTATTAAAACATATTTGCGCTCCACCATGTCTCAAGCGAGATTGCAATCATTAGCTACGTTATCAACAGAAAACGATAAAACAAATTCATTAGATTATTCTCAATTAATTGAAGAGTTTAGCTCGAAGAAAAGTAGAAAAGCATTGCTGTAATATTCAAGGAGCATCTGAACCAAATATTAAAGCATTAATATTTAGCCTGATAAGTCGATCGCTCACTATTATAAAAAATGAAATGTCAACATCTCTTATACATCACATATGAAAAACGTTTGTATACTATGGAAAGTCATTACCTATATTATTATATAAATCTTAGAAATCATTCTCTTATATTTTCGATACAAATCTTGATTCATATTATAATTTATACTTATTTGTATGGTTTATTTATATTTCTTATACAATTTCCATGCGTGATTATTTTGGTTTGGTTTAATTTTTAAGTGCTGGCATAGTTCTGTCTATGCGGGATTCTAATATTCTGGTATAGTACCGATAATTAAGTCCATATTTTCATATATATAGGCCTAGGGCCTCGCAACTTCTAGATCCGGCCATATATATATATATATATATATATATATATATATAATATATATATATATATATATATTATACATATACTTGAACTCCCTTTTCACTCCAGTGTTCCTGAGGATGTCATCAGACGAAAGCGTTTGAGCATTACTCTGTTTCTTTTCCCTTCATGGTTTTATTCATCATATATATATATATAAATATATATATCAGGTCATCCCATAAATAATGTCGTTTTTTACGATAGATTAAGTTTAAACTAGTCCTACTCGGTTTAAGCATAAATTTTCCGAAGGTTATATCTAAGAGGAGATCTATCGTGTTTCGCTACATACTTTACAGACCTTGACCAGTGAAGACGTGTGTTTTGCTTTATGTGAACCTCTCATAAACATGGCAGTATCAGAAGAGCATATCAGGCATATAATGCTTTACGAGTTCAAAAAAGGGAATAGTGCTACTGAAGCAATGCGAAACATCCAGGACGTTTATGACAACGATATTCTGCATGTGAGGAAATGTCAAAGATGGTTTCAAAAGTTTAGGAATGGTGACTGCTGTTTGACAGATGCAGCACGCTCTGGACGCCCTGCTGAGTTTGATGATGACCTGCTGTTAGCCGCACTTGAAGAAGACTGTTCAACAACTGTCGAAGAATTGGCCCAGAAACTCAATTCATCCCCGTCCACCATCCATCGACATTTGCAACAACTCGGGAAAGTGCCTAAGTTAGGAAAATGGGTGCCACATGAATTGTCGGTTGACAATCTGAGGGTGCGGGTAAACATTAGCACAGCTCTTCATTCCCGTGAACTCCAAGATCCGTTTTTGCACCATTTAGTGACTGGTGATGAAAAGTGGATACTGTACCAGAATGTTAAGCGCCGTCGACAGTGGGTTTGTGCCGGAGAACCAGCGACACCACAACCAAAACCAAATCTTCACCCTCGGAAGGTGTTGCTTAGTGTTTGGTGGATAAAGATGGTGTAATACACTTTGAAACCCTACCACACAACCAAACAATCACCGCTCAAGTCTACTGTCAACAACTGGATCGATTGAGCACTGCACTAAAAGAAGAGAGACCTTCTTTGGTTAATTGGAAAGGAATCATGTTCCACCACGACAACGCAC
The DNA here is from genome assembly GCA_023014485.1 of Bathynomus jamesi. Taxonomy (NCBI): domain Eukaryota; kingdom Metazoa; phylum Arthropoda; class Malacostraca; order Isopoda; family Cirolanidae; genus Bathynomus; species Bathynomus jamesi. The sequence continues at coordinate 276,177 of JAJOZX010004787.1, forward strand.
ATCCTCATACCGCTCGGATCACTTCTGCAAAAATTGAGGAGCTTGGGTGGAAAAACTTCCACATCCTCCAGACGTTGTGCCTTCAGATTATCATCTCTTTAGGAGTCTGCAAAACTATCTTGACGAGAAACGGTATACTTCTTTAGATGACCTGCACACCAGTCTTTGTACGTTTTTTGCCTCAAAACCGCCTGAATTTTATAAACATGGCATTGAAAAGCTCGTAGGACGTTGGCATAGTGTCACTGATTCCGATGGAAAATATATACTACATTAAAAAGTTTCAGTCGAGCTTTTTTTGTCCTTCAAATTCCGATCTAAAAAACATTACTTATGGGATGACTTGATATATATATATATATATATATATATATATATATATATATATATATATATATATATATATATATATATTTTTTTTTTTTAAGTTCGGGAAGAACCGATTCGCCTCTATTTAAAGGGGCATATCTCGGCGGAAAAACAAAGAAAGAGTGAGAGGAAAACAGAGGAAAAAGAAAGGGTGGAGGGGACAGTCGAAGTAGAAAAAGACCAAGGATGACAAGGACTGCAAGGTCGAGCCCCATCATCCTTGGGTGCTAGGACCAGGAGGGCGCACGTGAAACCTGGAACAAGCACGTACAAACGAGCACAAAGAGCACGAGCTTAGAACCCCCTCGCAGGGTTATATATATATTATAGATATTATATATATATTATATTATATATATATATATATATATATATATATATATATATATATATATATATATATATAACCAAAGTTAAAATAAGTAATTTTGAATGGTTCAGGGTTGCTTAATTTCTTTTGTAAAAGCAAAGATCATGTGGCGGAGGAGACCTACAGCCTTAAGTGGGACCCGAACCATCTAAGGGTCGCCACATTATCTGAATGCAGAGGATTGTCACCCAGGCAGCTAATGAACAGACCCAGTGTTGCTTGACGTGTCTGATCTAACGGGAAGCGGTGCTGGTAGTGCCACGACGTAGCCCTTCACAAAAAAAAGAAAAATGCAACTACGGATAACTTCGTAACTTCCAAGAAATGATGATGAAAACTTTCGCACGAAATGAAAACTGCACCAACGAAAACAATGTTTTCTTTCTTAATGATGAGCTTTACAAGGCTCGTGATTTAGACTTCAACATTACGTAGTTAATGAGTCTGTTAACAGTCGGTTAATCAATTCACCATTCAAATGATTCGGTTTTTCACCCCCCAAAAAATCAATTTAGTCTACCTTTAAATGATAAATGATTTAATACGGCCAAGAAGAGTTTACCTTTCATCACGAAACGCGTAAACGAGAAAGCAATTAAGTGTACACCGAGCCGAAGACTCAACAGTCTCAATAAAGAAGCGATTGTGGCGTAAAAATAAGTCTAATTATGCGTTTTTCACTGCGGTGGTAGTTGGAGTCGAACCCGGGACACGAAACGAATCTTAAATTGAATGTATCATTAAATTAGTCATGTCACACTGCGATACTACATAAAAATAGAGATCAAATCTGCAACATAAAAGCCGTTTCAGTGGGAAATGAACGAAAAATTTTTTTTTTTTAATATTTAACTTTTTTTTATCACAATAATAAAATTTCAAAAAACACAATCATTGATGTGATTGTGTGCGCGCGCGTTCCATTCGTTTCTGTTGAGTGGTTCAGAAGTTATAGCCTGGACACAAAAGTGTTCCCTCCAAATTTAATTGGTCGGACATAAAAAAGGTGCCACTCCCGCGCATAGAAGAGAGGGCGAAAAGTATGTTGTGTTCGGGAAGGGTATGGAAGTCGTGTTCGCGCAGGGCTTCGGTCAAGAGAGTCAAAGCTTCGTCGTCCACTCTTCTACAATCAGTGAGCGGGATGTTTGAATCTGAGCTACATCGTACGCCAGCCAGACATATTTGAGATCAAAATATTGTACCGTGCCAAAACTAACACCAGGAACCTAGAAAACGACGTACTGAAGTAAGCTAGTATTTAATATTTACGCCCTTTTCTTTGTTCATATCATTATCACGAGTACCATATTCTTATTTTAAAAATAAACGAGGTAAGATTTTTTATTAAATTTCTCAAGGAGAAAACAATGAGAGGACGATGAACTCCTGACGATAGTGTCAATGGTAATTTGTAAGCATGGACAACAATGAATATTAGCTATATTATGAATGGCCCTTTACTCTCAGAAATAAGCGATTGGCTGAAGAGCATCGGTTGCTGGTAAAGTAGAAAAGAAAAACAAGTTGCCATTGAATGTAGCGATCAAACATCTTCCGTTTAAAGTTCTTTGAAATGAAAGAATAATTTTGCCCCTATTCAAAGAAAAGCGTTTTTCATTGCAAGCAAACACCGAGAAGGCAATTTCAGTTCTGAACATATTTACAGGCATTTCCTCTCCCATTTCCCATAAAAAATAATAAAGCCATTACACTGGCAAGTTTAAAAACTCCTCTCCCTAATTATTATTATTAAGATATAATTTCAAACCCAATACCTCATTGCAGTTAAGATTGGGGCCAAGTTCTCTGAAAAATGACTGATCAAAGTAAGCTATAGGAGAAGCGAGATGAAAAAGAAGTAAAATAAGCCATGATCCCTCCCGGGTCATTTCCCCTCACCTGTTCGCAAATGACTATAATGGATGATGCAGGAGGGAGTTGGTTCTTGAGAAGGCTTTGGACAGGCAACTGGAGGAAGAGGAAAAGGTAGGTGGCATAGAGGAAGCCTCCTATGACGTCATAAACACCTGGTAAAAGAAGAACAAGTACCAAAGCCATGCAGCCGATGAGCAAAAATTGAACAATTATCATAGCAGGAAATTATACTTTTAAAGAATGAAATAAAAAATTATAAAAAGAACAAAATTATGTTAAATAAGCAAATTTCCCATCGCCTCATTCCAAACAAAGTGAAAACAAAGCAAATTATCATATTTAACATTAGCTTTAAATTATGAAGGATAAGGAAATCTCTTTCGAAAAGGTTTCTCTCACATGCATATCACTGATGATTTGTATCAGTATGAATAGGAGAATGCAATCAAAATATGGACCACCAATAGTGAAACTCGGGTCAAAAACGATTTTTGATTTTTGACCCCTCTGACCCCCATGTACATATCACCTGAAAGTATACATATGTGTATTATTGTATTTTTCTGCTATATAATCCATATTTATTGCCAGATTTGCTTTGTAATACGTCCTTTATAGGGTTTACGGGGTCGGAGAACACGAATCTGTACTCAGAATTTTGAAAATCTAATATGGCGGCCAAAAATCTCCATTTTTCATCAAATTGTCATGGATGACAGCATCCCTGATGTTATGATATATACTAAAGAATGTATTAACGCGCACATACAACACAGACACAATCACCTTTCATACCACACTGTCCAGTTGTCAGCCTGATTAGCATCAGCACATAAGTGACACCTAGTGGACCAACAGACAAACACCACATCTAATGCTGGTTTCAGGGACCGAAAATATTATTATGCTTCACTGTGCTTTCATTACATTGTTGTATGTGCCTTTATTTATTCCCTAAGACTCCCATTTCATGCCGCAAGGTTTTCCAGTCTGATGCAACTTGGTTTTTTTTTCTATTTTCAGACTTCACACCTGAGTAAACAATGAGCTACGCTCGGACGCCAAGTACACGCTCGTCCACCCAGAAGACCTTGGGTTCAACAACCTACATAGAAACTGCTAACTTTTCAAATGGCTTGCTTCCAACGAAAAAGGGCATTTTGGAAAACATGTACTTACTTCGACCGGATAGAGCCGGTAAAACTGAGAGGTCAAAGGAAGTTGCAGCCGGAATTCCTGCAGACGTCCTTCAAGAACACTGGATTTTTTGTAATACATATACAGTGACCACTATTCACTCACCACTAAACGCATCAAACAGAAAACTTTGGAACTGTATGAGATTCATCAAATTAGTTCAGACCAGAAAAAACCGCTGAAACGACAACTATTATAAAAAAGTCGAAGATTTCAACGAAAAAACGAAAGAACTTTTTGGTATCTTCTGCGCGAACGATGAAGTAAGGAAACGCTTAGAAAATTTTTATGGTGTGAAAATGACACGAGAAGAATGGGACTTTCTGGAAGACCAAAGACATGATAGAAAAATGTTTTGCCAGAGTTTTGTTGACAGAAAGTGGAATAAGACTATGGAACGCAGGAAAAGAGATCTGCAGAGTTTGGAGCGAATGAGAGAGGAAGCAGAGATGGAAAGAGCGAGGAATAAAGAAATGGCTTCAGCTGAAGGCTTCAATGAACTATCTGAGCATGATCCGAACCATAGTGACTTCCGAATTAGCACATCAGAATCAGATGAGCCTTCTACGTCTACGGGTCGGAAGCGTCGTAAACTGTCCCCTAGACAAAAAAAAGATTGAAAAGGATGAGTTGCCGCCAAAGTACCAGCACATAAGAGAAAGTGTCAAAAAAGTAAGGCCCGAGGTTTACGAAGCAATGGATCAGCTCAAAAGTTCTCATCACGTGTCAGATAGTCAAGCTGCGGGAGCCGTAGTGATTGTTGGCAATAAACTATTTGGTCGGAAATGGAAATTTCACGACGAATCGCCAGACTTAGTAGACCTAGACACTCTACCACAGTCTAGCAATATTCGACAAGCCGGAAAGAGCATTGAAGCGCTAGCATTGCATGAAATTGCGAGAGATCATGCAATCAAATCAAAAGTCGGTAGTTACCTATTCTGTTGATGGTTCGGAAAAACAGGGAGCTGGTTCTTTCTCGGTGCAGGGAATGACGGTAAATGGAAAATACAGACCTCTCCTGACATTTCCGATTGCTACGGAAAGTAGAGAACTTGGCGGATTTGAAAGTTGCCATGTTGAACATTAGGGTTATGACTTTTTAATTTTTTGTCATAAATATTGTTTCCTGTATCATCATCGATGAACTTTTGCTTGAAAACAATAAAAAAGGGCCTAATTCTTCAGAATTAAAAAAAAATGTCACCCCGAAAGCAAATATAGTATATTAGTATATTCGAGACAGCTGCATTGCACCATTCTAGATTGGTTACCTGATGATTATCATAAATTGTCCAATATCTTGCAACAATACCGAAAAGCACTAAATACTCTGGAAAATCACTGGAACAGAGACCCATCTGCAATAGCTATACCAAGGAGCAACCAATATTTATTAATTTTTTATTTTGGGGTGATTTTTTTCAAAATATATCGAAAAAAAACTGTTATTTTCATTGTCAGGGGGCAAAAGTTCATCGATTTATGATACAGGAACATGAGGTTATAAAAATGTCATAACCCTATTGAACATACTGGAAGCAGCGAGCGGAGTTACTTCGAAGGAACTGTTTGAAAAGATAGACTTTGTGATCACTGGTCAGACATCCCATAATCTCTCTGTCGAACAAATGGTGGCCGAGAAGCTAAAATCAGAACATGCCCCAGATCATTTGTTTTGCAATGTCCAACCCAACTCATGTTCAATCGAGTGATCACTAAACAATGGACCGAAATAGAAAATGCCATTGGGCGAGATAAAATATATTCCAGCTTTCTCGTCAATGCCACAACTTCATCCTCGAGTGTGACCGAACAAGCGCTGGACTGTATAACCAGATTGATAAATCATGACTTTGACCACAAACCGTGGAACAAATCCAATGATTTCAACGCTCATATCGCGCCAAAGCGAAACAAATCTGTTAGTCTAAAAGATGAACGTTTCAACAGATTGACGTTGACATGTGCCATAACCTTATATCACATTGATGATGTAAGAACATTTCAGAAAATTTGAGCGTGTGACGAACCAATTGGCCTGCATCGTACGATGCTTCCTGGATCTGGACTTCTTGAGAGTTGTGTACACGGCTGGAGCTCTCATTGAACTTCATTTAGTGGAGCCGTTCCTTTCACTGACGATATCGACCAGTACAAATTATTCAAAGCTAATTCCAGCACTCCAACAGTTATACCAAGACCTCATTTCTACTGATCCGGCTAAACTGTTAGAAGTGGATACGCCGACATTTGAGTTTGTGTCTGTTGAAAGAATGCCAAAGCTTGCTGAAGGATTTCAGAAACAAAAGGGAGACATCTTTGGATTCGGAGAATTTGACGAATCAGCGGAACATGCTCTCTCAAAAATGGACTGTGAAAAACTGGACAAGGCGCCAATTCACAACTTGGACTATGAGCGCAGTGTAGGGTTCATCAACTATGAACTCGGCAGAAGAGGCACCAAGCAACTAGCGTGCGCGTCGGCAGCGCAGGTCAAAGGTCAAAGCTAAATCTCTTGCGTTGATTCAAAAACAACCAACAGGGTCTTTCAAAGACTATAGGAAAATTGGAACTGCAAAAATTCCGGAAATAATGAGAGAGTGGAGCGTACGACAAGAACAATTACAGAAGCAAGGATTACAGACTAAAGAGATTGCGAATGTCGCTGTAGACCGCAGGAGAAATAGAGACCTGGAAGAATTAAAAAGACTAGGAGGGCCATTCACGGCTAGTGAGCAAGTGGATAATTATCTCGAAGAATCAAATGTGGACGATTAGCAGAAGCTGAACCGTCTTTATCTCGAAGTCAAGATATGCACGAGAATGACGAGATACCGCTCTTTCTGTGCCAAAGAGTAGTGATATATTTCGTCTAATGAAGGACTACAGAAAATTGCCCCTCAACGTATGCAGTACACGCATTACTGAAATGAACAATATGCGTGTATGGTAATATACTATGATCTTTATACAAATAGAGAATGTGAGAAAATCATCTTGAAATCGGTCTTTGTGCACTTAGCACTCTCCTTATTGTCCTTGGTGGTCTCAGATGGGTTGAAAATTCATGATTTAACTATTAGTTCTCACAAATACCTTGTCAACTGCATAATTCTGTTCAATGTTGTCGCAAACCCCAATTAAATATAGTATAATGGATGTTTGTAGTATTTCCCTCCACATTTCAAATGCACAAAAATTTGTGATTTTGACCGCCACCTTGGATTTCCGCCATGATGATTTTTCAAAGTTCCATTACGAATGCGTATTCGTGTTCTGCGACCCTGAAAACCCTATGAAGGACATATTACAAAACACATCTGGCAATAAATATCGATTATATAGCAGAAAAACAGAAAATACACATACGTATACCTTCAAAGGGGGTGTACAGGAGGGCAAGAGGTTTCGGAAAAAAAATTTAAATATAAAATCGTGCTTAAAAATGGTGTCTCCAAATTTTACGCTTGTCCCGAGCAAAATTTAGAATCCCTCCCCCCGCCTAGTATGAAGAGAAGTAAATGCAGTTCGTGCAATATGGCAAATTAGGTGAGGTAAAATGCGAAGACCATGTATATGGTTAGTATTTAAAAAATTTAACTATAAACTAAGTTGGTGTAGTAATAATCAGTCAGGGTATTTAAACTATGCTAAACCAAAATAATGGTCTATTCATTTAAATAATACAGTCCAGGACCATTACAACTTACCGGGTGCTTTATGGCGATGGTGTGCCCAGTAGTGAAAACTCAGATAAACCCCAATCGAAGTTGATATCTTCATGTACATCCAAATCGTTAAGGCTACGTCAAATTTGCCAAAGGCCCAAGTGATGTATGACAAACGGAAATCGACACTAAGAAGGAAACGTAATGTAAACATTTTAATTCAAAATTAGGACTTTCCATCCCAGATAGTAAGCACTCGTTAGGCCGATGCTAGTATTTCAGATATACAAAATACCAACATCAGCCCAATGGATGCCTGTTATATGGGCTGGTAAGAGCTAATGTTGTTACATGGTTGTAGCACTGCATCAATGTCAATCTTTTCATCCAGCTTAAGAGAAAAATTTTTGGAAATGCATATTTCAAAGTTAGGCTTTAAGAATAGACCATTAAAAATCACTAATATTACAGTGTTCAAGAGCTTATTTAGGTCTTAACATTGTAAAAGAAGGAAAACAAGACTTCATCCAAACTATTTTACAGTGATAAAAATAATGTTCCGAGTTGTTTAGTTCAGGCATGGGGCAGTAACTTGGTCAATGTAATTAATTACAATTACTTGACATTCTCAAATACAATTACTGTAGATGGTGAAATACTTAATTACAATTACTTAGTAAAGTAAATAATTACAATTACAAAGATTTGCATATTTTTCAAAACACACTACAGTATTTGATTTATGTCATGCTTTTCTACCTAGGTATTTCAATTCCATTTTCAGTTTTGGCCATCATCTTGAATGAAAACTAGATAATAATAGGTCAATAAAATGCACTCTTTTTTAGCATTGCACAGAACTGTATTTTTCATGAAGCGGTTCTTACTATGGACGATTGGACATTGGAAATATGTATGTGATATGGTCTAATGAAACCAAAGATAAGGCACTAAGAAAATATTAATGACAAAAGAAATGGCATTTATTTTATAAAAATATTAGGGCCACTCAATATATTTTGCCCCACCCTTTTTTCTTAGCTAAATAATAGGCCATAGGGCTGAAATGTCTTTTGAGCCGTAAGTTTGAACTTTCTGCACTTCACATAACCGGATTTTTCCAGTTTGAACCTCCCCTCCTTGTATAAAACCACTTTTAAACGCCCTTGTATAAACCCGATGGTTAACGCAGTTTCGAAAATGGCGTCTGACAGTGATGTGCGTCGTAAACAGAGAGCTGTTATCGAGTTCTTAACCGCAGAGAAGGAAACAGTTGGAAATATTCACAAACGTTTACAAAACGTTTACGGAGACGCTGTTGTTGATCGAACCACAGTTGGACGCTGGTCTAAACGTGTGAGATCATCGGAGAGAGGGAGAGCCAGCCTCGATGATGAGCCACGCAGTGGTCGCTCGGCATCGGTTGTGACATCTCACACTGTGCAACGTGCTGACAGCATCATTCAATCAAATCGGCGCGTCACATACAAGGAGCTATCACTGGAGCTAGGAATTAGTGAAGGTGGTGTGAATACGATAATTCAGCAACTGGGATACTCAAAAGTGTGTTCACGGTTTGTTTCTCGCGAACTGACTCAAGATCACAAAGCCCAAAGAAAAGAAATTGCTTCCGAGTCGTTGATTCGATACGAGACAGAAGGGGATGACTTCCTTTCACGAATTGTGACGGGGTGAGACTTGGGTACACCACTTTGAACCTGAAACAAAACGCCAATCCATGGAGTGACATCACGCAGACTCCCCACGCAAGAAAAAGTTCAAAATGGCTCGCTCTGCAGGAAAGGTTATGGCCACCATCTTCTGGGATATGAAAGGGGTGATTCTGGTGGACATTACGAAGAAAGGACAAACAATCAACTCGGAGGCATATATTGCTACCCTACAGAGACGTATAAAGCGAGTTCGACCGGAGAGAAAACTGGAAGACGTCCTTCTTTTGCACGATAACGCAAGACCACACAACAGTTTGCAAACAAGAGAGGCCATCACAAAAATGCGCTTGACTGTTTTACTCCACCCTCCATACAGCCCGGATCTGGCACCTTCAGACTTCCATTTGTTTGGGCCAATGAAGGATGCTATTCGTGGAAGAAAGTTTCAGAGTGACGATGAGGTTGTTGAGGAGGTTAAGAGGTGGCTCCAGCGGAACCCAGCAGACTTTTATCAGCAAGGAATAAAGGCCCTTGTTTCGAGGTGGAGGAAAGCCGTAGAAAAGGATGGAGACTATGTGGAAAAATAGAAACTTGTAAAAAAGGTATGTAACTACTTGTGTACAAAGTTTCTGGAACTTACAAGGAAACTTGGGGGGGGGGCAAAATATATTGAGTGGCCCTCGTAATAAGGGCAAAAAGCTGGCACTTTAGTTAGAAACATTTGAAGTAAATGGAACATTTTATTTCAAATAAAAAGAATAACATTTTATTCCAAAAGAAAGCTCCCTGCGACATGATGAGCAAGTAGTTTAAACTATAAGTATGACACATTAACTTTAATATTCATGTAATTGAAAGTAATTGACTAATTGTATTAATTATCTTGATTTCCTGATGTAATTAATTGCAACTACAATTACATTTTAGGTAATCAATTACAATTACTTGTCAATTACATGAAAAAACTTAACTGCAATTACCCCATGCCTGGTTTAGTTACATTTGTAACACAAAGTCCACATGATGAAGGAGACTTACAGCTTTACAAGGGATCTGAACCATTTCCTTACCAAGAAGAGACAGAGATAAACTTTAATCACTGAAATCTTAAGTCTGAGTTAAGACTCAAACCAGGACCTTTAAATTAACAGCCTAGCACTCTACCATTAGATTACTCTAGCAGGCTCACAGAGGGATAAAATTGTCTTCAAGGGGTATGAAGAGAACTTAAAGTAGGCCTATGTATTCCAGATGTTACTAAGTCAATTAAAATTATTATTAATATTCTGTGGAATCAAAATGAAGTTTGACAAAGGTTTCAAACAACAGAACCATTTAAAATTCATTATCAAAGCTTCTCTTTATAATTATTTTTGCTTATAATGTGGAATCAAGAGAGAGATTTTCTGAAATTCTGTCCAACCAAAAATACATCCGACTACAGTATAAAAATTTTACCGATGTGAAACATGAATTTAACAAATTTTTCCTTCACTCATTGGAATCATAAAGGTGTATTGTTTCTCCTCCTTTTCTTCAAGGAACACTACCACATATTTGATAATACATTTTTGCAATGCAAAAACGTTTTCCTGCATAGCTATTACATTTAATAATGATTTATTAATGAATCAGAGAAATAATCTTACTGGCTGTATTTTCAAATGATTTTCACCCCTTTGACCAACCTTCCAGTGTTAACTACTTCCTCTACCAATTCATGCAGGAACAAAATGAAGAGAATGGCTCCAAATAGGTTGTACACACTCTGAAAGTGATTTACTGTCAACAGCTCAGTGAGCAAAGATGGACGTGCAACAAACACTCTGCTTGGAAGTTGATCCTTTTTAAATGACCTACAAATAAATATTTTTGATTTATTAATTATAAATTTAAAGGACTAGTCTACTGCTTAAGAAAGAATACATTGTTAAATCAGTAAAGTAGGTTTTATAGCTAGTAAAGAGGAATTAAAGATCATACTGTCCTGCAACTTGAAAGCACTGCACTATCAATCTTGGAAACAACTATCTAGGCCTATTTGTAAATCTGCACACAAACCAGAATCCTATGATCAAATGATCAAATGATTTGTGTAGTGGTGTGTAGACAATTTAAGTTAATCTTTGCCTTTCATCAAGCCTCATTACTAAAACAATGTAGTAACAGTAAGTCTGAATTGCAATTCACACAACTAATATTAGGATATATTTAACCATTTTGCTGCAGCAAATCTTGTCACAGTAAAAATTTTGGAACCATATACAGGCCACCCACAGCAAAAGGGTTAAAAAAGGGGGATGAGGTTGCTTCTCTTACCCTTTTTTGATGCTTAAGGACCTTGTGAGAGCAGTTGTGACTGAACTTGATGATAAAGGGGTACAGTTCTGGCTTCCTGAAGGCAAGTTTTCCTCTCTCCATGACTTCATTTGTGTTTCAACCACACAAGATAGTTCTTCTTCCAAAGTTTTTGAGAATTCCTATCCATTAAGAGTCTCAGTTACTTAAAAAAAAATTATCTGAGATTATGATTCAAAAGGCCCTATCTGTCACAGAACTGAAATTCTTTTGAGAATTTAGAAGGCACATTTACATTTTATCCAAGAGCATTGTGTTGAATACTGTATAACAATTATTATCTAAAACTATTAAACTTCTAATATGGTACTTCTATTCCTTTCTGTATTTCACTATTACATGCTTTAAAAACCTTTAAGTCTTAATATATTTATCCAGGTCTAGGCCAAAAACTCTTCTGAGGTTACATTTCGCTTATGATGTCATACACTAGTTAGTAGTTACTTGAGCTAAACATGTTTCACCATCTACATTGCTATTATGAATTTGTAGTAAGGACTACTGAAGCCTATGTCATACAGTAAATGCACAGTAAGTTTAGTTTAGTGCGACCCTATTCTAATATTCTTCATAAACTGAATATCTTTAAATTACACAAGATAAATTATGTAGCAAACCTTAATTCCTGAGCTGGTTTCCTTCAACAAGCCATAACTTACCATGTATAAATTTCAATAAAGTGGTTCTCCAGCTACCTAACAGAACTGACAAGCATATGTCTAAGCAGAATACTTTATACCTTGGTTAACCTTGGTTTAGCTTCTGCCTAAATTGTTCATTCTGACAAAGGTCAAGCTTGTTACTCCAACTTAGACCTGGAGTTTAATGTGGAATCCAAACCATGCTCCACCAGCAGCCCAGTGTCTTAACCACTAGGCTACTCAGGGTACCCATTTATCTACCAACCAATTTTGATTGTGGGGAAGGATGAACAGCTGGGTTTGCTGTGCGCCACCTGCCATCATTGTGTCTCAATCCTAGGACTGATGGATTTGTAGTGAGCGATGCTAACCACTACACCACTGAGGCACAGCAAAACAGTAATTGCAGTAAAGATTTATAGAGATTGCCAAAGACCAAATAAAACTAACCAAAAATTTCTCTCTCAACATTATTTTCTGAAGAGTTTTTCCATTACTATCATCCACCTGAGGCTCATCACCTGAAATAAAAAATTTAAGTAAAAAATTTAGCATTTACTGTTCTAAGGCTTGACATAAGAATCACAAACTAAAATTAAGCTAGTATACCTGTGTAGTAGTAGTTTGGCTCTAGCTATATATTCATGATAGCTCATTCAGTCTTACTGTGAATTAACTAACACTTCAGAGGCAAGTTTAGAAAAGAAGCTTTTAGTAATATAATTCAAGGTTTGACCTTCTATGAACAGGACCATGTTATGAAACCTTAACACTTTCGCATTCCAATGATGCAAAGAGCATAAAAAAATTTTTTGCGTAAAGGTTCCAATGACACATTTTGAGTCATTTGGTAAAAAAAATCTTCGAAAGTAGTCATGTTTTGATGCAATTTCTGTCATTTCAAGATCAAGTTATATTTTAGGACATGTATTTACATATGACAACAAAGAGGGCAAAGACTCAGTGTTTATTTAGACAATGTAGGAGGAAGATGTATTGCTCATATGATTTTTAGGTTTAGCAGCTGTATTTTGCATGTCATATTCTTTTAGAGTGTTAGCATTAAATAGTTTTATTACAATTATCCAGGAATGCAAGAAGCAATTCCATCATCTCCTTTAGGTTTTATTCAATTTTTCGTAACAAGAGTGTTATTAGAATATTTGTTTACAAAGTTATAATAAATTTCATAAAATTTATTGGTTTGTTTATTTGCCTCTCATAAGTTTTTATGATTCATTATCTATATCATGGAGTTTTCATTAAAGAAATGTAGAGTTGTAGTTATAAAACAATACAGTAAAATTAAATATAAAATTATTCAAAGACTGTCAACATGATCAGAGCAGAAACCTAAACGCAAACAACATGATCAGAGCAGAAACCTAAACGCGAAGCAAACTGCTTGCAAGCCTAGAATGGTTAGGGGGTAAAGAAATAGGCACTTGCGTGGATGCGAAAGTGTTAATATTTCATACCAGTCATTCACAGAGTTAATCCTAAATTCAAAAAGAATAGGAAGAATTTCTAAATCTCAAAACAAAATAGTGGCTAATTTTAAAACAAATTTTAATAAGCAATATATACAGTTAAGTCCTATTCAATTAATGCTCAAGTTCTTAAGACATTACCAACCTTATAATGTCAATTAAAGTTTCTCAAACATAAATAATTGAAAAGCAACTAGTTCCATATACTGAATTAAATGTGAACTAACTCAAAAGAAGATTATCAGTTAAATTATGGTAAAATTCAGTTCAAGTGTTTACTTCTTACTCCCAATTTAGGGGGCATCTCTTCTTTCAAACTTTTTTTTTTATTTAAATTTGAAAGTGTCACCAGAATAAAGAATCTCAAAAATCTGCTCAGCTTTCACAATAATCTTCAGTTTAAGAATAGAATAAAAAACACAATATAATACAACTGTTCACCACTGATGAGACTGATAATTTTAATGCAAATCTTGACATTCAATAACATTTACACAAGATCCCTCAGAATTGTTTGTTACTCTGATAAAATTCTACTACACCTATTTCAATAAAAATTAGAACACTTTTTTTTAAAGAGGATATTTCTAAACAGGCAGGATAGCAATATTTAATCTATGGTTATTTATAATAAGTTACTATTAATCCGGACTACGCAAATATAGTATTAGATTAAAATAGTTGCCTTAAGCTTCTTTGAAGTCTTATTTTGTTCCTAGTTTTCTGATTTTAAGCATTACAATCAATACACACTACTTACCTTTTGAGGAAGGCATTTTTTATTTAGGTTTTGTAAGTGCAGTTCTTTTTATTTTAATATCTGACAATTGAGATTAACTTTACAAAATTAACCAAATTTCATTAAGTTTGTATCAGCTCAGGTCCTCTGCCATACTCAGCTTCTCTCAATAAGCAGCTCTATTGGTTAATAATTTTTTCTCTCTCAACTTTAGCTTCTCTGGTGAGTGATGATAAAGAAAGGCTATGATAGTCTACATTAATAATTCATTGGCTAAAGGACTAGCTACAGTATGTCTCAGAAGGTTTTTGAATAGTTGCTGCTGATGATTAAATCACCCAATTCAATCAATTGATTCTTTAAACTAATTTTTTATTTTTTTAAAGATTTAATACCAGTAAACTGCCAACTGGGTTCTCTTTTAGTTGCAGAGTACTGGATGCAAATGTAAAATAAATGTGCTGAAATGTTAAAAATGTTGAAGCATACTGCCATTGTTCTGGATAAGGTTCAAAAAGAAAATAATATTGGAGGCAACAGAAATCTGAAAAACCTTAGAGAAAACATCTGCTTGAATAGCAAACTGACAATGCTTCTAATGAGAAACCAAAAAGAGAATGCAGCTAGCTCTTATATCTTTATTGGTAAAAATAAATATTAGTTGTTTCTTGTTTAGCACAATTTCAATATAGCACAATTGACACCTCAGGACAAATTTTTATATTTTTGAAAAATATAAAAAAATATAGCACTATACATGGGAGTGGGAGTGGATTTTGCAACTTAACTCATCATTAAGGTGAGAAGAACTGAACAGATTCAAATTATTTGGGTTTTATATAAACATACATTGTGATTGATGACAGTGCACTGCACACATTTTTGCAGGCTTTTGTTTTATGTTTTTGTTTACATTTGCACTGGCCAATCACCATCTGACATCTTCTCTTCAATTGTCCAGTGCCATAGTTAAGTTATTTTGCTTCATTTCTAGTGCAAAATTAATATTTAACAGTAAATAAGTAAACTCCAACTTTGGCCCCCATCTCTGTCAATTTAAAGTAGGAGCTACATCAGAGATGGGCAAACCAACCAGCTCACTCCAAAACAATTTCTAATAAGTGAGGCTTTACTTTTACAATCTATTTGTTATTTTTATTAGTAATAATAATAATTAATATTAAGTAAATACTACTTAACTAACATTATTTTCAATAATATTCATGTGTATTTATACACATTTCATTTATTTAATTTAAAAATACTGTATAGTGAACCATGCACTACCATGATTATAGGGTGGAGTGAAAAAATCAAAAGTGCCAGGATCAAAATTGAGGGGGGTCTAGATACTGTCTTTTGTCCAGGATTAAGGTTTTAAAACTGATTTTGGGTGGTTGCATACAAAACTATGACTGCTACCAGCCAATTTATACATTTCGTACCATGGGTGCGTGTGACCAAAATTTGAACCCAGTGACCTATCTCAGGTTCTGGACATAATAGAAAGACAATTTAAAAACTGTTTATGATGTATTTTTTACCTCTGAAGCAGATTAAAACATTTGCAGAGGGCTGCAGGCTCAATAATGCATAAAAAAATCCATATTTATATTATTTTTGGCCAAAAATTGCAACTTTTATTATTACACATTCATATAACTAACAATATTTAAATTTCAACACTTGTTTGAAACATATGCCTTTTTGTGAAATACCATACTTGATTTGAATCAGATACTAATGTACAAGATAATTGGACTGTCACCTGTCAATTATGTTCATCTTATCAGTAGTAGTGATAATTCCATAATCCTCTAAAACTGCTGATGCAACTGCTGCTCCAGCTCTGTCACTTACTTGATACCTGGTAAAAGACATTTTATATCAAGTTAATATTCTAACAAGATGTTCATTGGACAGCAGTGTCCAAGATTTGGACTAACTATTAGCAATGTTACATGGATTATAAATAATTTTTTCAAAGGTATTGTCAACAGAGCAACAAGAATGCTCAAAGCATACTCGTATTTTAAACTATACAGTATACCTCTCACACTGCTGAGCAAGTTTTGGTAGACTCTTCCTATTTTGTTCTGTCCTGGATTCCTGTTGTTCACTGACACCAGCTGTTTCATCATGTGATTCCAGGCTGCCCTGACTTGAGAGACTCAAGATCACTGTCAGGTATTGCTGCTGAGCTTGATGGAACAACTTGAAAAACTCTTCTGAGCTCTTCCTGGGGATAATAAAATACAATATGATTATGATACAAGATAGTTTACCAAAGATGCAAAAATAAAATTTTATAATTTGTAGCATAGTTATTTCAAGAAACCCAGATTTTCAGTAGCCATTAATCAAAAGTTTTTAATTTATATAGATCAAACTCACCGATTCTTTTCTTTTGCTTGCTCCTGCTATACTACTCTTCTTTTGTATCTGATGTCTGCCAATGTAAGGTATTCCTTAAAACCAATGCATCTTCCTATTCTAGCTGTTTTATGGTCCTCATAGCATAGCATAGTCTTCTTCTGTCATTTTGAGTTGATACAAATGTTCCAAATCTCTTCTTTGATTTGAGTCCTCACAGAAGATGTCAAACAACTTGGAAGTTTTTTCAATGAAGGAAGAAAGATCACTCTGGAACTTGTCACCACATTTCTTTTTTGGATATCTATCACACCTACAAACTTAACAAAACTTTAATGTTGTGAATGCAAATTTCAATTACAAACCCTAAGTTAAGTTCTAGTCAAAACAGAATTTATTACTGATCATTCTTATGATTTGCAAATCACTGAATCACATGATTATATTATAAAATTACTGTCTCAAGCAAATAAATGTAGGGTAACTACAAAATTTACAAAAGTATGACATTTTAAACCTTTTTATAAGGGACTGAAAATTTGAGTCTTACCTCGAAAATTCTTTGACTAGATCCTGAATCTTGCTGGTGACACTGGGACATGAAATTGGATAGACATTGCACCAAATCCAGTGTTCAATCCGACTTAGTGCAACCATATCAGTTGCTTGTCTGGTTGTCCAGTTCTTTTCTGCCATTACACATTGGATGACATCTTTACCAAGAGGAAGCTTTCTGTTGGGGAATGAGTCTGCGCTTGAAAATCTGTGACCTCCATCAAGAATTTTAACTGTGTCACTGCATCTTACCATCCAACTATGCAGTATTTTTTGGCAATAAGGTTATCAAAATACATGTATTTATCAATTCTATAAATTCAACCTGAAAAGAAAAATATAAAACATAATTTCAAATAAAAAACAAAATATTTGGAGAAAAAGGGCTGAAAAATTGCTTTTTTTGAGCAAAAATGAAGTGTAGATTTTTTGATGCATTATTGAGCCTGCAGCCCTCTGCAAATATTTTAATCTGCTTCAGAGGTAAAAAAAAAATAACATCATAAACAGTTTTTAAATTGTCTTCCTACCATGTCCAGAACCTGAGATAAGTCACTGAGTTCAAATTTTGGTCATGGGCAGATACAATTTGTATAAATTGGCCAGTAGCAGTCACAGTTTTATATGCAACCACCCAAAATCAGTTTTAAAATTTATTCCAGGATATAAGACAACTATCTAGACCCCCTCAATTTTGATCCTGGCACTTTTCATTTTTTCACTCCACCCTATAATCATGGTAGTGCATGGTCCACTATATTTTTAAATTAAATAAATGAAATGTGTATAAATACACATGAATATTATTGAAAATAATGTTAGTTAAGTAGTATTTACTTAATATTAATTATTATTATTACTAATAAAAATAACAAATAGATTGTAAAAGTAAAGCATCACTTATTAGAAATTGTTTTGGAGTGAGCTGGTTGGTTTGCCCATCTCTGATGTAGCTCCTACTTTAAATTGACAGAGATGGGGGCCAAAGTTGGAGTTTACTTATTTACTGTTAAATATTAATTTTGCACTAGAAATGAAGCGAAAATAACTTAACTATGGCACTGGACAATTGAAGAGAAGATGTCAGATGGTGATTGGCCAGTGCAAATGTAAACAAAAACATAAAACAAAAGCCTGCAAAAATGTGTGCAGTGCACTGTCATCAATCACAATGTATGTTTATATAAAACCCAAATAATTTGAATCTATTCAGTTCTACTCACCTTAATGATGAGTTAAGTTGCAAAATCTACTCCCACAATGTAGAGCGCTATATTTTTTTATATTTTTCAAAAATATAAAAATTTGTCCTGAGGTGTCAATTGTGCTATATTGAAATTGTGCTAAACAAGGAACAACTGTAATAGCCTATTTATTTTTACCAATAAAGATATAAGAGCTAGCTGCATTATTATTATTGTCAAAATATAAAAAGGATACCATTATATTTTGAGCTATTAAAAAATAAAAACATACAGGGAGTCCTCATACAACAAACTCATTTAACATAAATTTGATTTTATGACCATATAATCACTTTATGTAACATGCTTTGAATTAGCATAAAGGCAAATGTAAGAAAAAATTCAAATGTCCCACGCAAACTACTTCCAGCTGTGAGGTGGCCAGCCATCATGCAGCCAGTGCCACCTGGCTGCACATTCTTCAAGCCCACCAGCATGCTGGCTTTCATCACCTTTCAAAGTTCACCACTTTGAAAGGTGAAGAAAGTGGTGAAGGCAGTGACAATGGCAGTATCCAGACAGTCTCAAGTGGAGAGACAGATGATCCTGCCACTCTGAGTAATCCCAACACACCCATTTTCCTCCAGCCTTGAGGAGGGAAGAGCCACTTGTTCTTGAGTAGCTCCTACCAGCCACCACTCAATGAGTACATATTTACATTTCATATAGCTATATTTTGGCCATGTATACAGTATTACCCCTCTATACTGGGATAATTGGTGAGCAGCCAGTCTGGTATAGAGAATTTTCCAGTACTGGGGGTTCTCATTATCTGAGATTCATTATCCGAGTCCCCGCATTTACACAGCCAAATAATTGTAGAACCATATGGATAAATTCCCCACTTAAGAGGTTTCCATGGATAATGTACATGGAATGCAGAAGCGCAAAAGAAAACTGTTTAAATTTCCCTCAGACTCACTTTCCCCCATTCCATTACATTTTGGGTACACATGTCTACCTTAACCTAAAACAAGGTTTTTAGTGTTGATTAAGTTAGTATAGATGCTACAGCCATTTCAGTGGACCATGCCCACCTCCATTTTGACCAAGTACCTTTTTCCACCAAAGTTTGGAGCACCGTATCTTTGGAACTGTTTGAGCTAGAGTGTTGAGAAAAATACCATTAGATTTTTCTTACTGAGATATGTAATGTCTGGTAACACTGGTCAACAAAGATTTTTCATCAGAGTAAAATTTGTGGTGGCTGGATAGCATTTTTCATGCTGATTCCAAAACTGCATTCAGATCTTTTCTAGCACGTATAGTTTTCAAGATGAAGGCATATATATAACTACACAGATTTAACCATTTTAAATAGGCAAAATACTAATATTTCAACATTTGATTGTATTTATTTTATTGTGTTTTTTTAGTTTATTCATCTTATTTATTTCAATTATCTTAATTATACATCTTATGTATTTCAGGTGTGAGCTTTTACGTCTAGCAGCATTGTGATTCAGGCAACAACGCCGTGCTTTGTGTGTCAAAAGATCAGTCCAGTCCAAGAACTTGTTGTGTCAAGTTGGTGTACATTTTTTTTGAATTTATAGTTTGCTCAGGTCATTCAACATGCCTCGACAATGTAAGAATGACCCCGACAAGTTCTGTTTCGTATGCGGCCAGTTGACAACTAAAACACAGCGACGAAGTATTACAACCGACATTAAGAAAATATACAAGCTATACTTTGGTTGCCATCTAGGTGACCAAGATAAACCATGGGCGCCACATCAAATCTGTTCTGGCTGTTCAAATGGATTACGTGATTGGCTTAACAAAAAGAAAGCTTCAATGCCATTTGCCATACCCATGATATGGAGGGAGCCGAGAGATCATCATGAAGACTGTTATTTTTGTAGTGTGAACTTAATGGGGTTTTCTGCCAAGAACAAACACCAGATTGTATATCCAAACTTGGATTCAGCACGTAGACCAGTAAAACATGATGAAACATTGCCCATTCCAATTCCCCCAAGTGATAGGCTAGATTCTATCATAGATGACATGGAAAGTGATGAAGGTGCAACTGGCGTTTCCGGACCATCTACAGAACCAGAGTACACTTTTGAAAGTAGACATTTAGAGCCTAAAAAGTTAACCCAAGGACAGTTGAATGATCTTGTTAGAGACTTATCGCTGTCTAAAGAGAAATCAGAGCTTCTCGCCTCAAGACTAAAAGAGAACAATTTACTTGAGAACAATGTTCGTATTAGTTACTACCGAAAGCGGAATTTTGAATTAACAGCATTCTTTTCAGTAGACGGTCCTCTCTGTTATTGCCATGACATCAATGGACTATTTACAGCCATATCTCAGACATATGTGGCATCTGAGTGGCGCCTCTTTATTGATTCGTCGCAGAGAAGCCTGAAAGCAGTTCTTTTGCATAATGGTAATATAATGCCATCCATCCCCATTGCCCATTCCATCCATCTAAAAGAGACATATGACAATATGGATATACTACTTAAGGCAATCAAATACGACAGTCATCAATGGAATGTTTGTGGAGATCTAAAAGTTATAGGAATGCTTATGGGTATGCAGTCAGGATTCACAAAATTTTGTTGTTTCCTTTGCCTGTGAGACAGTCGCGCCACTATAGAACATTACACCAAAAGTGACTGGCCACTTAGGTATACATATGTCCCAGGGATAAGCAATGTCCAGTCTGTCCCTTTAGTGGATCCCCAAAAGATCTATCTGCCACCTCTTCACATTAAACTTGGTTTAATGAAGAATTTTGTTAAAGCAATGGGTAAAGTCAATTCTGAAGGGTTCCAATACCTTTCAAGGAAATTTCCGAAGGTTACTGCAGCAAAATTGAAGGAAGGAATTTTTGTTGGGCCACAAATAAGGGAGGTTTTGAATGACACTGAATTTGAAAAAGTCCTAAGTCCGCTGGAATTGAAGGCTTGGCTGGCGTTCAAATGGATATGTGAAAACTTTCTTGGAAGCAACAAGTCACCTGCGTATAAGGATGGAGTCAAGAACCGCCTTGATGCCTTCAAAGAAATGGAGTGTCGAATGTCGTTAAAAATTCACTTCCTGCATTCCCACTTAGATTTCTTTCCTGAAAACCTTGGTGCAGTGAGTGACGAGCAAGGAGAGCGCTTCCATCAAGATATTCAGATGATGGAGAAGCGCTACCAAGGATATTGGAATGAAAGCATGATGGTGGACCATTGTTGGATGCTGTATCGTGACAATCCAGGCCAAATTTACAAAAGGAAATCACACTCACAGCGCTTTTAATAAAATAATGTATATATTCTTTATTTATAAGTACATTGAATAAGGTATATGATGTATTTGTTGTTTAGCATTCCTAAGTGTGATCTATACATCCATAAATTTTCTTATAGCAATATCAAAAACTTAAAAATATCAAAACCAGTGTATCTATATAACTATACATGCTAGAAAAGAAATAAAACCAGATTCGGAATCAGCACGAAATCTGCATTAAGAAAAGTGTGATCATGTTTGTGATGAGAAAAAAAAGTTTCATTTTGTTGGCCAGTGTAATTTTCAAAAAAATTAGTAATTATCTAATCTAACCTAACCCAGTTATTTGGTCGAATAAGTATCCAGCCCTATTATAAATTTTTTTTTTTTTGTATATTTCAGAGAATTATATAATATAGGTAATTTAAAATATATAATTAATTTATATGGACATTCAAAAGTATGAAGAACTTCAAACCTGCTATCCTGTTTAAAGGTAAAGCTATGTACGTATATAAGTACCTTATACTAGGCTATAGGTACTACCCTATAGAATAAGTTCAGTTTTAAGAGTTAGATGAGTTTTAATAGAATTACTTAACTTTGTGTATTTATTCACTGTGTACAACAGTATGTACCCACGTGAAAATAAGCTTATTTAAACCTTGGAGCAAGGATTTTTTTGGCATCTGTATTTATTCCAATCTGTAAATCAAACTGCACATTTTTCTTCTTGTAGACCTCTGAAACAAGATCAGTAGGTCCCAAATTTTATTTGTGCCATCTAAGCAAAAATAGCCTTTAACAGGGTTGGATACAATGAATAATTATAATTGTATTTTTAATTAATTGATCCTAATTTCCATTAATTGTAATTGATTCAAAATAAAATTAAAATAAAGGTAGTTGTAAATGACTTTTGAGCTATAACTGATGTAATTGATCAATTAATGTCAATTGTTAAAAATTATACCCCTAGATCTGGCAGTCATACATCATCCAATGAAAATAAACCTTTGATCTAGTTTATTTAGTTATATTTAGATATAGATATATATTTTTAGATATATATATTTATTTTAGATATATATTTATTTTAGATATATACTTATTTTAGATATATACTTATTTTAGATATATATTTAGATATATAGAATAGTTATATTTTTGTAATTGTCATTGATTCAGACAAAATTAATTGTAATTGCAATTGATCTTGAAATTGTGAAGTACAATACTAACTGTAATTAATTTGAAGAAAAATAAAAAAAATTGTAATTGTTTCCATTTTGTGTAATTGAACCCAACCCTGGCTTTTAAGGTACATATTTTTTTTTCTTTTCAGATAAACATGTATTTCAGCAGTTTGAATATGGGTAGGTTCTGTTGTGACCCATCTAAAAAACACAAAGGAAAAGTGAAAAAAGGCATTCATGCATTGACTAAAAATTTGATTGATCAAAATCCTGAAGTGAAACTAACAAATAATCATAAAGCATGTGCAACCTGTCAAAATATACTAGCAAATGTCCATCTCTAATGCCTGAATGTGAACCACTTGAAAAACCACCATCCACCTCATCAAGTGCCCCGTCTGAGCTAGAAACCGTTGGAGATGTAGTTGAAATGCAGTATGAGCTTAGTAAATTCAATGCTTCATTGGCCACACTTGATGAGACCCCAATAAAACCATGTAAACTCTCTGACAGCGCTGGTTATGCAAAGAGAAAGTTGAGGAAAGTAGGAGTTGTGAAAAGAAAGCTTGAACTTGCAACTAAACAACCAATTTCATGCAGTGACTCAGATGATACAGAACTGGAGATTCTTCAACAACTAAAAAAGAAATTTAATCAAGTGACAAGTCGAAGTGAAAAACTGACAATTCTTACTATCCTACCAAAAAGATGGACACAAGTAAAGATCAGAGGAGAATTTAAGTGCTCAGATTACATGGCTAGGAAAGCAAAGAGTTTGGTGAGGGAGAAGGGAGTGCTTTCAACTCCTAATCCGCATTTGGGGAAATGCCTGAATAGTGAAACTGCTGCCAAAGTAATTGACCTCTATCATTTGCCAGATGTGAGTAGACAAATGCCAGGGTTGAAAGACTATGTTTCTGTAAAAGGAGCTGATAGTAGGCGGGAAAGAAAACAAAAATCGCTAATCTTATGCAACCTAAAAGAAGCATTTGAGCTTTTTAAAACAAACCATCCAACAATTAAAATAGGATTTTCAAAATTTGCAGAGCTTCAGCCAAAAGAATGTGTGTTGCCAGGTGCCAGTGGAACACATTCTGTCTGCATTTGCACTAAGCACCAGAATGTCGAACTCATGATGGCAGCAATAACCAGTGTTTTCCAGGTGGAGCAGTACCCTCCCAATAAGCCTAGCTCATCAACATGGGATGATGGGCTGGAGACAAATTATATTTGTCACTACAGGCATTGTCTAGCCCTCCTCCAATGTAATCCACCTTGGGAGATATGCTTCTTTGGAAAATGTGATCAATGCCCAAGAAAAGAGGCCTTCAAAGACTTCTTAACTACAGCCTTTGACAGAAAAGGGCTTGATGAGATTGAATTCAGGCAATGGATTTCAACGGACAGATCAACACTGCAAACACAAAAACTTTCTGCAGATGAATTCATCCAAAGTTTTCATGAAAAACTAGAAGCTCTCCTGGAACATGATTTCTTTGCAAGAAGCCAGATAAAATTTTTACAAGAAAAAAAAAACTCTGCAGTGAATTTCTCATTATCGGTGACTTTGCGGAGAATTATGCTTTATAGTTCAAGACGCGGTGCAATCATTCCATTGGAATAACTGCCAAGCTACAATACATCCTTTTGTAGTCTTACTACTGACAAGACAATGAACTGATGCATAAAAGTTTTGTTGCAATTTCTGACTGCAACCAGCATGATGTAATATCCATTCACCTCTTCCAAACTGTCTCATAAATTTTATAAAGCATCCCATCAAATTACCAAATCTTTTACTTCAGTGATGGTTTTGTGCTGCACAATATAAAATCACAAGAACTTTATAAACCTCTGCCATCATGAAGAAGATTTTCGGAGTTGAGGGCTAATGGCATTTCTTTGCCAGAAGTCACGGTAAAGGGCCATGTGATGGTATCAGGATCTGTGAAGAGGCTTGTGGCCAGGGCTAGCCTCCAAAGAATAGGAGGTGCCGAACCATCCTTGATCCATTGGCCCTCTAACTTTGCAGTCACAGCGCTTCCTTCAATCACTTTCACCTTCGTGACAACAGAAGAGTATGAATCCCACTGATTGATGTTGGAAAATGCCTCAAAATGCAAAAACCATTCCAGTATGCCTAATTATACAATTAATACATTCCCTACTCCAGAAATATAATTTTAAGCTTTTTCTTGCAAAGTTTTGTCAAAGAAATTCACCTCCAATTCATCATGGAATTTCAAGGGTATAATTTAGTGGGAACTCTGAATAATGATCAATGTCAAAATATTCTGAAATTATATCCCATTGCTAAAACTGTATTTTCAGGAACCCAGAAGATCCATTGCATCAGGCCAATCAGCGATGGACTGGTGAAGTCCGCTCATATTCTTCCTCGACTATATCCAGATCAGAAAGAGTCACCATTCGTCAGAGAGCAACACCCATTGGCATCTATGAAAGCTATTGCTTACGCAGTCTATGATTCCCACTGGTATCTCGCCTGCATCTTAGATGTCAAGCCAGAGAGCAATGAGGTCAACTTGACCTCCCTTCACCCCCATGGACCTGCACGCTCATTTGTATATCCTTCCCCACCTGATGAACTTCTAGTTGACACCAGTGATGTGCTGATGATTGAGAGTCCAGTTACCACAAATGGCAGGACATACACTTTGACCTGGTCAGAAATGAAGAAGGCCACATCTATGCTTGAGCATTTAGTAGTGTATTAGCCAACAGGTAATCTTTTTTGCTCATCAATGTGATTTTTTTTATCAGCCTGTTTTTTTCTTTTTCATTGATAATATTAGGTACACATATTTCATATGAAATGTCTGTAAGTTAGTTCAGTGGTATTTAAATTTTTTATTATCATTGTTTATTAAAACCATTATGTTTATTGTATCATTTATTATCTATTAATTATATTTTGTATTTAGGTTAATATCTTAGCATTCCTATTTAAATTTGAGTCTTATTAGGCAGGACTAAAGTCTCTTATTATAGGTTTTTCTCTCTTACTGTTTGCTGTTGAATAATGATCTCAGTTTTTGTCTAAGATCAAATCTTTGGTAGGATAAATAATTACCTCGAAAGGCGTATACAAATACTTTATTATTATAAATGTAACAATAATGACTTCCATAAAATATATTGTAAATACCTAATAACTGCCTTTTTTAAATATAAAGTTATGTTGATGCCTCTTTTTTCATGGTTTCACCCAGCTAGACAAGAATCGGTTCTTATAACTCAATTGGTAAAAATAAAGGAATAGGTTATTTTAATATACATATTAAAAGGCAAATTGTCTTAAAAATATCAGACATTATAGATCTCAGTGAGACAAATCTAATGGTACTTTTCTCAACACTCTAGCTCAAACAGTTTCAAAGAAACAGCACTCCAAAGTTTGGTGGAAAAAGGTACTTGGTCAAAATGGAGGTAGGTATGGTCCACTGAAATGGCTGTAGCATCTATACTAACTTAATCAGTTGACACTAAAAATCTTGTTCTAGGTTAAGGTAGACATGTGTACCCAAAATTGGGTGAAAGGAGAAAAAAATCGGTTGTGACATCAAATGACCTACACAAGGTCAAAGGTCAAACATAAGATCAACTTTTTTTTTTACCACTGAGGTAAAATATGAATAGAAACAAAGTTGTAGATCTGCTTAAAAGCTTTAAAACAGTGTTTAAATGGTCTCTGTAAGTGCAATAAGAGCCGAGATATTTCATGTTGAAATATGATATGACCTTGGAAATTGACCTTTTTTTTTTTCACAAAATTCGAATGGCCATATCTCCGGAACCATATGACCTAGAGTGTTGAAAAAAGTGCCATTCTGTTTTCCTCATCGAGATCTATAAGTGTGCCAATTTCCAAAAAAATCAGTGATGGTCACATTGTTTCAACCCAAAAGATAATAATGCCAGCTTGTGACATGCCAATGTGTGATGCTAGCAAAAAAAAAAAAAAAAAAAAAAGTTACACAATCGTAGATGTTATGATGTTATAATGTTATAATGTTTCAGACCAACAAAGACCCTAGGATCCACTCATGGCTGGTCTACCTAACTGTGTTCGTAATCGTGTATTGTGTATGTCCTCCATGGTGGTGGAGGGGACCTACAATTTTACGTGGGTTCCGAACCACAAGAACATAAGAAATTTATGTAAAAACTGCAGGTAAATTGGCAACGACCAATTTTTACGAAACTAAATAATTATCAATTTAAAACTAATTAATTATCGATTTAAAACTAAAGATAGAATCTCTGGATCCAGAGGATCAAGTCATAATAGACTACTATCCACAAATGTTACACTCTATATCTATTTATAACGGACATGCAAATATATCAGATCCAAAGAATCCAGTCAATTTCATTAGGGTATCCATCAAGTCACGGTCCATATCGATTGCGGACCAAGTCAAAATTTACAACCATATACATTACAATATATACACTTACGAGGAAAAGTGTAGGTGTGGCTGTAAAGACTGTACAGTAATGTAGAAATGTGTGTGCACTAGGGTGACACTTATTTCGAAAGTTTGAATTTTTATCGGGACGGGCGCGTTTCTGGTTCCATTTTGTCAAACAATATCGTGTGTAAAATATTTTTGAAATAAAACAATATTTAGAACTGCCTCAATACGGTCAAAGTTTGTATATTTTCTCGAAAAGTAGAAATTTTAGATCATGATGTTCTATGCCTCTAGCAAATAAAATATCACTTCTAGTTTGTTCAAGCTACTAATCTTGACCTAAAACATATAACTGGACTTCATACTTTCAACTCTAGGTCCCCCTCAAGGGGGGGGGGGGGGGGGGGGGGGTATCATGGGCGCCCATCTCCCTCTCATTGTTGCCTACTTTGCAGAGGTCACGGTGGACTTGCGGGCGGTTGGGAAGTCACAGCCGTGCTTCTCGACCACTTGTAAGAGGAACTGCCTTTGGTCTTCACTCTTGGTAAGGGCCAGGTTGAAAGACTGCATCAACGCCACCCCGCGCTCCGCGAAGTCATTGACAACTTGAAGGGCCTGGACTCGGCGGGATGCGGCGATGAAGGCTGGGTCCGTCCGCCGCCACTCCGGATCCTTGAGCAGGAAGGCGGTGCTGATGTCCAGAACCTTGAAGAACTCCTTTGATGTAGTCGTTGTGAACTTGGCCAATGTATTGTTGGCGATTGAGGCGGTGGACAGGTCCACATTGATACGCCGCGGGGGATCCTCCGATCCTTCCTCTTCTTCCATCGCTTTAATCATCTCCCGCTTTGTCGCCAAGTCGATACCCTCGTCGAAGATGGCCAGGGTGACGAGGCGCTCGCTCAAGTACCATAGGTGCCTGGCGAAGACTGTCGCCGTCGCCTTGGCCACCGCTGAGTCCGGATAATAGACGAGGGCCTTGAGCAGCGCGAGGTCCGCGGCTGGGGCCGTTGCCGGGAGCGGCGCTTTGTACCAGGCCGTCACGTAGATGGACACGGCGAAGATGGTGAATCGCCGGATTCCAGCCGCTTCGCCTGACGACATCTGAAACTGTTCCCGGAACAGGAACAGTTTGATGGCATAGATTACTTTTGCCATCCAGCGCGCGCGATGGAAGGCGCCGGGACGAGCGAACCGGGCACCCCGCTTGTTCGGACCGCCCAGCACAATTACAGAGAGCTCCAGAAGTTCCCTGTAGTCATCACGTGGATGTTGACCGTCGAGGAGGCGGCTGAATTCGATCAGCAGGTCGTCGCGGGCGTCCTTCAGGTGCTGCGGCATGGTTCCATCCTCGAAGGGCTTCGCTTTGGTTTGATCGATGAAGTCCCACTGGGCGGCGAATCGTTTGAACAGGAGGATGTCAGGACCAGTAGAGGGACCGAGGCACGCCGTGAATGCCTTCTCGCACACCAGTTCGTGGATGTGGTGGCAAGCCAAATGAAGCACTGTCTTCTCGAGTTTCTGCTCAATGATATAGCAAGCTCCTCCTGAGAGTCCTGTGTTTGAGGCGGTGGTGTCAAAAGAGAGGGCACAGATCCGTCCCTTGATGTCCCAATCCTCGAGGGCAGAGAGGACGGCTTCCGCCATGGCGCGGCCGGTGCCGTCGGGGAGGCTGGGCACAGCCAGAAGCTTGTCGACGTTCTCCCCAGACACCAGAACTGGAAGGCGATCTTCAGCAGGGCCTCCGTCAGCCGCTGGTACGATTTTCCCGTCCCAGTGAACGGTCAGCGGCACAGTAGGATGGAAGGCTGCCTTCATTTCCGCTGCTGCCATAGCACGGAACTTTGCTCGGTCGCGGCGGGAGGATTCGCGGTTCAAGACCAGCTCCTCAGGGTCGTGGCCCAAGCTCCTCGCAGCCGCCGACAGCAAAAAAACACCACCTCGGTCGGTAAGTTTCGTCCGATCCATCGCTGCGGAGAGATCAGGGGTGATCATCTTTTTCGACGCGCGGAATCGCTTGGGTGGTAAAGGGGTCGTAGATGCTTCTGCATTCGACGTGGACGGGCCCGGGAGAGAGAGCTCTTCCTCTTCTTCTCGGCGACGACGCCGTGTCGGTGACCGAGTCGGGCTGCTTGCACCTGAGCTGGAGCTCGATGCCAGTTCGACGAGTTCTTCTCGGCTCTCTCTGTTCGCCCTTTCATCATCTTGCCGGCGGCTCCTTTCCGCTTCCTGTCTCCTCGCACGCTCCTCCTCAGTGTGCAGCGTCATGTCACGTGTGGAGGAGATGCGGCCGCGCCGCACGTCGGCCCTTTGTCCCGTCAGGAACTCCCTGTCCTCTTCGATTGTGATCATCGACATCGCCTGTTCGTGTGCGATGTCGAAGAGGCGGTCAAGGGATGAGAGGAACTCGGCCTCGTTCCTGATTTGGGTCACAGTGCGCCGTTTCGAGTTCTTGTTCAGAGCCCGCCACTTCTCGTACATTCGGAGAACCTTGTCCCTTGCGCGTTGGTCTTTCTGCGTAGGAATACGGGACCGCTCCAGAATTCCTTGACTGTGGTCACTGTCTCAGCGGCTGCTTCCTTGATCGGCTTCTTGACGTCAAGGTGAAGGTGGAAAAAGTACTGAAGCGCCTGCTTTCCCGTAGGCAGCATGCTTCCTGTGATGCTGTGGTCCACGGTCCCCAGGAGATAGACTGCTGTTTTAGATCTTGTTGCCGAAGCCATCACGTCGTTTCAGAACTCACTGAAAAAGAGAATGAAACACTGTTAGTGTTGGCAAAACTCGTCCCAACCCATTTTCTACTTAGAATAACATGTTCTTTCGCCTGTATCAATATTTGGATAAACTCGTGTTACACCCTGTATAATACCTCATTTTAGTCTTCTGTACACCAGTGCGGAAGACTAAACCAACGACTCTGACCATCCGTCTGTCTGTCTGTTATCATTTTTCAACTCAGAAACTACAGCAGCTATCGAAACGAAAACTGACATGATAACAGAACGCCATGAGTACTTTTCGACAAAAAGTATAATCTTTGACCTCGTTGAGGCAGTTCTAATTATTATTTTATTTCAAAAATATTTTACACACAATGTTTTTAGACGGAATGACACCAGAAATGCGCCCGTCCTGATAGAAATTCCCAAAAAATGAAAAACACCCCAAATAAGTGGCACCCTAGTGTGCACCCATTATGGGTCTCCCATTTAAAGGTGTTTGTGGGGCAAGTGAAGATCATGAGTTTTTCAATACCTCACAGTACTATGGGGGGCACCGCTCGGCAGAGGAATCTCTTTAAATGGGGTGTGTAAGGACAGAGAGTATCCCCTAACCCAAGACGCTGCCTCCCTATATCCCACAACACTTGTGTTGAGCTGTGGGATCTATCCCCACAAAGCCTTAATTTTACTACCTTAAACTATACCCTTTCTATCAACATGCGCGTCTAATCGATTTTTAAACATGTTTATAGATGTGCTACTAATTACTTCTACCGGCAAACTATTCCAGCTATTTACTATTCTATGCGTAAAAAAGTTTTTCGCAACTGCTGTCTCGAACCTTCTACTTGTCAACTTACACCCGTTATTTCTAGTCCTATTATTGAGATATTTCGAAAAAGCTATCTCTTTTATCTACGTTATCAAACCCATTCATAATTTTGAAAACCTGGATTAGATCACCCCTTAACCTCCTAGTCTCAAGAGTAGTCAATTTTAACTCCTTAAGCCTATCCTCGTACGACTTTGACCTAAGAGACGGAATCATCTTAGTTGCTCGTCTTTGAACTCTTTCGATTTTGTCTATATCTTTGCGCATATGTGGATTCCAAAATTGGACCGCGTACTCCAAATGGGGTCTAACTAATGATTTATAAAGAGGAACTATAATATCGCGTGATTTGTACTCAAAATTTCGAGCTATAAACCCTAACACTTTGTTCGCCTTATTGACCGCTGCTGTACTTTGTTTCGCTACTTTTAAATCACCAGTGACTATAACTCCTAAATCTTTTTCCTGCTCTACGCTTGTTAAATCTTTCCCTGACATACTATACGCAAAATTACCATTACGCGAACCTATATGCAAAATTTGCACTTATCCACGTTAAATCTCATTTGCCATGTGACTGACCAATCAACGATTTTATTCAGATCTTCCTGAATTTTACCTCTATCTTCGTCATTAATCGCCCTACCACCCAGCTTCGTGTCATCCGCAAACTTTGAAACTGTACTGACTAGGCCAACATCTAAATCGTTAATATATATAAGAAAAAGCAAGGGGCCCAATACAGAACCCTGAGGAACGCCACTCGCTACATTAGCCCAACACGACTCCGCTCCATCAATGACCACCCTCTGTTTCCTGCCTCGCAACCACTCTTCTAGCCAATTTATTACTACACCCCTGATTCCATGAGCCTTAGTTTTTTCAATGAGTCTTTTGTGCGGCACGGTGTCAAACGCTTTTTGAAAATCTAAATACACTACATCAACCACCCGATGTCTATCGTAAATGTCAACCACGCTTTGGAAAAATTCTAAAAGATTAGTTAAGCAAGATTTGTTTCGCCTAAAACCGTGCTGCGTATTTCTAACCAGATTATGCACTTCTAAGTGTTCGACTATACGATCCCTAATTATTGATTCCAGTAGCTTACCTACAACTGACGTTAAACTGATTGGCCTATAATTTCCCGCCGCACCTTTATCGCCTTTCTTAAAGATAGGTGTTACGTTTGCTAACTTGAAATTATCTGGTACGCACCCCTCAGAAATAGACGCATTAAAAATCTTTGTTAGTGGCACAACAATGCTATCTTTTAATTCTTTTAGTTGTATGGGATATATGGAATCCGGACTTGGTGATTTACGCATTTTCATTTTATCAATATAGCGCATTACTTCCCCTTCACTAACGACAATATTATCCAAAATATTACCATTATCAAAAGGTATTATGTCTATGACTGTAGGGATATTCGTTACATCATCTATAGTAAAAACTGACATAAAAAATTCGTTTAGCAAGGTAGCCATTTCCTTGTTTTCAGAGACTAGATCTCCATTTACATTTTTCAATGGACCTAACT
The DNA here is from genome assembly GCA_023014485.1 of Bathynomus jamesi. Lineage (NCBI taxonomy): Eukaryota > Metazoa > Arthropoda > Malacostraca > Isopoda > Cirolanidae > Bathynomus > Bathynomus jamesi. Next base: position 308,699 of record JAJOZX010004787.1, read on the forward strand.
CACTTTTTACTGGATTTCTATTATTGACGTATTGAAAGAATCGTTTGGGGTTTTCTTTACCATCACGAGCTATGGACTTTACCTACTTTTTTTTTTTTTATCCTCCTTACTTGCATGTCTGTAGTTTGCATGGTATGACAGTGAGTTAAGACTGTGTTTGCATGGTTTGTAAGCATTCTTATTTTACTTCTTTTCATCTTTCACCCCTTTTCTATTCTCTCCCGCTATTTTTCTGACTTGTCAGCAGTGGCTGACTGATGATGATGATGAGTCTTTCTTTCTCTTTTTCTTAATGAATTTTAACCCAGAAATGATAGGTTTTGCTACTTACTTAACCCCTTATTCTCCTCTTTTAACTACGGATGCACCAGAGAGTAATTTTGCCAGATAGCCGGATACCGGATATCCAGCAAACTAATTATACTGGATACTGTATATCCGGTAGTGGCTGGATATCCGGCCTTATTAGCTATAGCTGTTTTTTCTTTTAAAATAATTGTAAACTCATTCAGGGGTAAAAAAATTGCAAGCATGCAAGCAAACTATGGCACAATAAGTATCTAATATCAAATTATTGTGTCACAATTCGCGATATATATATCTCGCAAGATAAACAATATTTGTTTAGTATTCCTAAAAGGTACCTTATATTCAAATACCTGCATAATTTAGAATTAAAATTCAAAATTAAAATTAATTGATTAACCTTTGAAGTATGATCATTAACAACTTCCAAACTACTGGGCAGATTTCCATAAATGTGTTATCCATAAGATAATACCATCACCATTGGCGACTGGCGTATAGGAGCGATGGAGCGGTCGCTCCCCCTTGCTTGAAACGATAAATATTAATTTAACAGATAAAAAATATATTAATTTTAAGATATTAAAATAAATATTCTTGAAATATATTTTAAAAATTCATGTGGCATATCATGATTCATGAGGCATTTTGAGTAAGCCTTCATACAGTACATAATATTCTAAACTTATAGCATAGCTTCAAATAGCGTACCGCTGTTTGAATACAAAATAATATTGCAGCCGAATGGAGTGATAGATTTTTCGCTCAAGTAAATATAAATTATATTTTACTGTTGTAATGAAAATATAAGTACAATCGCGAATTTTTTTTATAATAACTTTATTTTTACTAATAGTTACTTCAGTAATAATGATATAAGCCATTTATATGTATTTTATTAAAATTATTACTTATTTGTAATTAACTAGAATTGTACGTCTGGCATAGCCGCATATGTTAATACAAGTACAGTACTCTTGTGAGCGGCAGTTGGATTCGCACTAGCCTATTGTGAGTCTGTGTTGTCGTACAGTGGTACATTATTATAGTCAAATTTATTATAGTCAAATTTATTCAACAATTATTTTTATATTTTATTAAAATATTGTTTTAATACAAATTTATGGCTTCTTTTGACATATAAGTACCGTACGGAAGCACCATGTGATTGTTTATGTACTACAATTCTAAAAATTATAAATTTTATGAAATTGCACCCCCATACATTTATACCACGAGTCGCCACTGACCATCACTGCACAAAAATTAAGCATTTTTTAAAAATTTGTAATTTATGATTTTTTAAATGTTTTTTTCATTTTATGCAAAAATTGTTATAACTTTGAACATGAGTAAATTTACCAAAAAAAAGTTTTAACTATCCGGCTATCCAGCTGGATATCAAAAAGAGGCCAGATAGGCCAGATACCTACTTTTAACCCCCTCCTCTTTCCTTTCTCTCGGGCTAACCTTAGAGTGGATCTTAGGGTCTTTGTTAGCCTTAGCTTCTGTAGATCTATAGATCAATAACAGCAATGCTAATGATCATCCCAAAACATCATTGCTGCCTGTCTGCCCTAATCCATCAAAACCAGTGCTGCCAGATCAATATTAGTTTTTATTATTAAGGTGTTTTTTCTGGTGTGTTGATCTGCAGACTTTTAGTCACACCAATCCACCACACTCCTCCCCTACAAGTTCAGACATTCCGGGGCTTTTTTAACCCTGGTAGAATGACGAACTCCAAGTGCAGTAAATTCCTCTGGCTCAGCCACAGGTGACAGAGAGGACTGTGTTTCCATTTCAGTTGGAATAGTAGTGGTACTCTCTAGAGTAGTAGGAATAGGTGTATGCTCTAGAGTAGGAGGAATAGTAGGGGTAGCAGAATGCATAAAGTAGAATCTGATCCTGATGTCAATTCTGAATTCGACCATCTTCAGTTACACATCTGTAGGAAACAGGACTGGTCTGCCTTCTAACTATAGCGAGTACCCACTTGGGACCCTGAGAGTAATTGCAAATCATGACCTTATTTTAAGGTAGCAGCTCTAGTGTCCTAGGAGTCTTAGATTCAAAGGCACATTTTTGCCACTCTTTCAGACTGTAAACTCTCTGACAAATAGAATCATGAGGACACACAAGATCAAACACACAGCAAATACGACGGCCAAACATCAACTCAGATGGTGCAACACCCGTAGTAGAATGGGGTGTCAACCTGTATTTCATGAGAAAGCGATCCAAAGCAACCTGAATTCCTTCCCCTTTGCATGAAGCAAAGCAGACTTAATAGAACAGACCATGTTCTCAGCCAAGCCATTTGAAGATGGGTGGTAGGGAGCAGTACGAACATGATGAATACCATTGGAAGACAAAAACATAGAAAAATCAGAACTAGTAAAACTTGGGCCATTATCAGAAACCAAAACTACTGGAAGGCCAAACCTGGCAAAAATAGAATACAACAGATGAATAGTAGAGGATGACATGACTCCAGATTTGAAAAAATTTACTGGAGCACAGCTCTGAATTTACTTTTTTTCCCCTTACACCACTAGATAGGTTAATGATAGTAAACTCTTGAATTGACGACATACCAATTACAAATTGTTTTAGCTAAACATAATAATACAATAATGTACAGTTTATAACTCACCTTAAGTTTATTTATTCATTGCAGCAGCAACAGTGGATGATGTTAGACCTTGCATGTAGGCATTTGTTGTGAATTTACCACCATGTATGCTTGGGCCACTGATCAATGGCTTTCTGTGTGATCATTACAGCAGATCTAGTGCCTGGAGCTGGACCCTCCTTCACAATTCTGCACAGCTTAGTCAAATGAGATGGCTTAATGGATCCTTTGTGTTCAACAATGTAACCAAAATGGAGAATGTCCCTTCAGCTGGTGCTTCACTCCAGGCAGTTGATCCATCTTTATCAAAATGCTTTAATCTCTCTGTGATTCCTTTCCACAGCTGTTCTATATATTCTGTCAGTCAATTTATCACCGAGTCTTTTGTAAAACTACTTTCAGATCTGGTTCTGGATGGTCTAGCAACTTCAGCAACCTGGTAGTAATCAGAACGTTTCTTGATGTATTTGTAAACTTCATTTAGGATGTAATCCTCAGCTGTTAGTTCCTTTTGCTGCCTGTGGTATCGTGCTTAAATTCAGAAACTACATCATTTGCATTTCCTCCATTAGCTAATTTGGAAATTGTTTCCATCACTCTTAACATAACAGTTTTCCCCCCTCCTTTATAAAATATATTTTCTACAAATTCTGCACTAACTGTGGTTTTTTGAGCTACTTGCAACATAATCTTTGTTACATAGGAAATCAATACATAGAACTTGGCACTAATTTCTTTCTCTTGTGGATGATCAAAAAACACACAATTTTCCACAAATCTGTCAAATTGATCAAATTCGTAATTAACCATGCGAGTATCAGATTTGAGTTTTGGTCTCTTAAAACCAATGATATTGTCAAGAACCATATTGGTATAGTCAAGGCCTGATCTCAGATTTGAAGAGTGATTCTGAATAAAGTCTAAAAGCTCACTTAGTTTACAAATTTTCTTCAATGCATCAACGTGGCTCTGTTCACAAGATGCATTAAGTCCATCGAAATTTGAAATTTTCTCCAAACAACTTTTCATTTCGTTTTTAAATGGCTCGTTGTCCTTACAAAAAGCCCATCTCCAACCATTCCAGATACCTTGGATTTAATTGCTTCTTCAGATAGTTTCAAGTGATTAGGAGACTTCAACACATCAAAAATTTCATTGGCCAAATAAACTCCTGATTTGCTGCGTACTAAATTTATCCCAGCAAGTTTTACAGTCTTATCTTCTTCACTCATAACTAATACAACTAGCATGCTTAATCCCAAAATTGTTCCAATGTCAGCTGTTATTGTTACTGAAGTTTGTTCTAAGAACCACTTTACAGTTTGTTCTTTAAGTTGATTATCTAATAGCTCACAAATTGTCTCGCACGCATGTGTGCTATGATTCAAATTTCCAACCTCACAACCTGACCTATGTAATACAGCTAGAAGTACTGGATATAGAGCCCATGCAGTGTTTGTTTTCATTATGTAGTATAAGATGTTGCCACATAAGTCTTCTATGCATTTAGTAGTGTTCCGAGAAGATGTTTTCATCACTTCATAAACAGCAGCTCTTTGATGATGCTGAAGTTTAATTAAATGTCTCTTCAGGTGGGTTTTCAGATTTCTAAACCATCTCTCTTGATTTTCTCCTTGTTTGCATACATAGGTTAAATCTTTAACATTGAAGTAACCTTTTATGTTAGAATGTTTGTCTGAAGCACATGCTTTGGGGTCTGTGCAAGCTATGCAATATAATGTAAACATTTTATCATCAGAAGCATCATCAATATCTTCTTGATTATCATCATCTTCATCCTCAACAGCTATATCTACATCAGGCATATTAGTGTCACTATTTGCAATGTTTTCCATTATATCACTTGGTACTGAAAATGAATCATCAGCATGCCCTAGATCCTTCTTTTCCACCAATTTGAATGTAGATTTGATCAAATCATTGTTCAGGATTTCTTGTATTGATTTACACTTGCTTAAATGGGCTATGGAAATGTCAAATTTGTTGCTTTTTGCTTTATTAGATTTGGATGCAACACTTGAACTTGAAGGCATATTTTGACTCTTCTCTTTATTAACCACAACAGCTTGGTGAGTTTCTTTTGTTAGGCGCAAAATTGCATTCAATGTCTTCTGGATTTGGGAATTTTCAAATTCCTCTAAAGCAGTTTTGTTAGTCTGATGCGCAGATTCCTCACTTACCTTTTGTTTCTTAGGTGGAGGAGAAGCACTTTCTTCAGTCGTCTGAAACATCTAGTGAAAAAGTTTCATTTTCTAGATTAGCAGTTGATGAAGTTGGTTCATTTTTCTGAGGTCTAGCACTAGCACATTTTGTGAACAAACTAAATGACTGCTTTGCCGTATCTCTTTGCTGCACTTCATCCTGGTATTTCTTTACTGCCATATCTAAGCTGTGGGCCCAAACTCTGGGACCTCTTGTATTGTAACAAATATTTTTTTTGGAATTAAAATGTTCCTCCCAGTTTTGCTTCTTTGAATATTTGTTCTTGCATTGACCACAAAAGTAACCCCTTTTAACACCCTCACTTTTCTCTCCAACTTCATCAATATTAGGATCCATTATTGATTATTGACTACCTGAAAAAATACAAAATAAGTAAAAGTTAGTAAATATAGTATGGTAAAAGTGAGTAAAAGTAAGTAAATATAGTACAATGAAAGTAAGTAAAGGTAAGTGCTTTAAACTTAGTAAAAGTAAGGAAGCGTAAGTAAAAGTAGGTAAGTTAAAGTAAGTAAAAGTAAGTTTAAACTTAACTAAACTTTTCAATTCTAGAGTCATGGTGAATTACTTAAAACCGCACAAGTAATTATCTGGCCAATTTATCAAACCTGGCCGAGATCAATGGAACATAGTCCAATCCTGATAATTTTATATTAAAAAAATATACGTTTTAATAAAATTTTAATTATCAAAACATTGAAGCTTAACAAAAAATAAAAATAATTGTTAAATATGGAATTACCAACTAAACTTAAAATAACTAAATTTGTAATTAAAAAAAATTGGTTTGTACAAGAACGTATACGCAAAAAAATTGCATAACATCTAGTGGATGAACAAAACCCAAACCCAAATTTACTTTTTCTCATGGTCAAATTTACTGGAGCAATGCTCCCAAGATCCCAGGAATCTGGAGTCATGGAGGATGAAGACATAGATGTAGTAGGAAGAACCTTCTCCTCATTTAGAATGAGCATCAACAATGACTAGAAGATAGTGGTGATCGATGGAACCCGCATAATCAATATGAATTCTGTACCATGGATGGGAAGGCCATTCCCAGGGATGTAGAAAACCCTTTTTAGGAGTATCACATAACCCCAAACACCGAGAGCATGAATTCACAAGCAAAAGGATGTCACTATCCAGTCCAGGCCACCAAAAATAACTTCAGGCCAGTTCCTTCATACGAGTAGCACCCATATGATCAGAATGAAGTTCTTTAAGCAAAAGAGACTTGCCCAGGTCTGGGATAAGAACCCAAGAACCCCAAAGGACACATCCATCCTGAAGAGACAACTCTGTGCATCTTTGGTGGAAAGGTTGGTAAGAATTGTCCACCTTCATTGGCCAGCCACTAAAGACCATCTGACAAACATGAGACAAAATAGGATCAGATTTAGTTCACTGAGCAATAATCATAGCTGTAACTGGTGTTGTCCCTAGAAATTCAACTAAGTGAACCCATTCAGCCAGAATTGGGACACATTCAATGGAACCATCTAAAGGTAACCGGTTTAAAGCATCAGCATTACCCAAATGCTTACCTGACCAGTGCACTAGATTGAAAGAATAGGCTTGTAGCATGAGAGCCCAACATTGTATTCATCCTGCAGCCAAGATAGGAATTTGTTTATTAGGAGCAAACAACCCTAAGAACGGTTTATAATCAGTCACTAGGGTAAACTGCTGACCCCACAAGTAAAAACGAAACTTTTTACTTCGAAGATTAGGGCTAATGCTTCATGTTCTACCTGTGAATAATTCCTCTCTGCTGTATTTAGAGTGTGGGAAACAAAAGAAATAGGTCTTTCTCCCCCATTAATATTATGAGCAAGTACTGCTCCAATGCCATATGAACTGCTATCAGCAGTTACAACTATAGGTAGTTTAGGATCAAAATGCACTAAAACATGAGAATTGAGTAAGAGCTCCTTTGACTGTTGAAAACTAGACTGTTCCTCTTTACCCCAACTCCATTTAGTGTCTTTCCTGAGTAATTGATTTAGTGGTTCCAATGTAGTAGCAGCATTTGATAGAAATTTCCTGTAGAAATTACAGAAACCTAGATATGCTTGAAGCTGAGTGACATTAGTAGGTGCAGGAGCCTTACAAATAGTATCAACTTTATCCTTAGTAAGACACAGACCTAATGAATCAATCTTAAATCCCAAATACTGAATTTCATTAGTTATCCAGATACATTTTTCCTTATTTAGAGTTAAACCAGCAGCTGCTAACTTCTGCAAAACTGTCCTTAGTTTAGATGTATGTTCTGCTGCTGTTTTTCCAGCTATAAGGATGTCATCCAGGTAACATTCCCATGACCCGACAATTCAGCGCAGGACAATTCAGCCAGGACAATTCAGCGCAGGACAATTCAGCGCAGACAATTCAGCGCAGGACAATTCAGCGCAGGACAATTCAGCGCAAAAATACCAACAAAGAAGAAGAAAGAACAAATCCAGAGGGAAGAGAGGCTTGCAACTGTTAGGTTAGGTTAGGTTAGGTTTCTAGTTTTTGAAATAAAATCTTAATTTTAACAAATTTTGTTTTTTTAAATAAAATTTTAATAGTTATACTCCTTTGAATTTTATCTCCGATGTCACTCCTTCATTACGGTATTTATGTCACTGCTCCTTTGAAATGTCACTCCTTCGATACAGACCCAATTTAGCATATATATAAATATACAAATTTTTCTCTTTTTTATTGCGATTTATTTTTATTATTTTTAACTGAATTGTCTTGCGCTGAATTGTCTTGCGCTGAATTGTCTTGCGCTGAATTGTCTTGCGCTGAATTGTCTTGCGCTGAATTGTCTTGCGCTGAATTGTCTTGCGCTGAATTGTCTTGCGCTGAATTGTCTTGCGCTGAATTGTCTTGCGCTGAATTGTCTTGCGCTGAATTGTCTTGCGCTGAATTGTCTTGCGCTGAATTGTCTTGCGCTGAATTGTCTTGCGCTGAATTGTCTTGCGCTGAATTGTCTTGCGCTGAATTGTCTTGCGCTGAATTGTCTTGCGCTGAATTGTCTTGCGCTGAATTGTCTTGCGCTGAATTGTCTTGCGCTGAATTGTCTTGCGCTGAATTGTCTTGCGCTGAATTGTCTTGCGCTGAATTGTCTTGCGCTGAATTGTCTTGCGCTGAATTGTCTTGCGCTGAATTGTCTTGCGCTGAATTGTCTTGCGCTGAATTGTCTTGCGCTGAATTGTCTTGCGCTGAATTGTCTTGCGCTGAATTGTCTTGCGCTGAATTGTCTTGCGCTGAATTGTCTTGCGCTGAATTGTCTTGCGCTGAATTGTCTTGCGCTGAATTGTCTTGCGCTGAATTGTCTTGCGCTGAATTGTCTTGCGCTGAATTGTCTTGCGCTGAATTGTCTTGCGCTGAATTGTCTTGCGCTGAATTGTCTTGCGCTGAATTGTCTTGCGCTGAATTGTCCTGCGCTGAATTGTCCTGCGCTGAATTGTCCTGCGCTGAATTGTCCTGCGCTGAATTGTCCTGCGCTGAATTGTCCTGCGCTGAATTGTCCTGCGCTGAATTGTCCTGTGCTGAATTGTCGGTGCTCCTAACATTCCACATCTGAAATTCCATCTAATATTTGACTAATAGTTCTTTGGAAAATGCCAGGAGCTGATGAAATACCATAACATAATCTATTATAACGAAATAGACCCTCGTGAGTATTTATAGTTGTGATATCCTTAGATTTTTCATCAAGCTCTAGTTGTGCATAGGCTTGTGACATATCCAGCTTAGAGAAGTATTTATTACCAGCTAACTTACTAAAAATATCAGCAGGATTAGGAATAGGATATTTATCTATTAAAATAGCCTTATTAGCAGTTACTTTGTAGTCCCCACAAATACAAACACTCTTATTGGGTTTTAACACAGACAATAGGTGCTGCCCATAATGAGTGTAATATAGGTTCAACAACCTTTCCCTTAGTGAGCCTGTCTAGCTCCAATTCTACCTTTTCTCTTAGAACATAAGGCAGTGGCCTAGCTTTACAAAATTTAGGGCTGACTTCATTATCCAATTCAATAGACACTTTATGATCTTTGAGTATGCCAAGAGTAGGCCCAAATAATTTTGGAAATTCCTTTAAAAGAATTGTGATACTATTAGGTATTACAGAACAATTTATTGATTGATGATCAACTATAATGTTATGAATAGGCAAGTTTAGAGCATGAAGCCAATCTCTACCTAGAAGAGTAGGACCTGGTTCATCAATCACTAAAAATGTTAACTGTTTGTGATACTTTGTATCATTTATTGTAACTTGAACTTTAGCCTCTCCTAATATTGGCATCTCAACATTTCCATATTTTCTCAGAGTAGCCTCAGAATGATATAGTGGTATGGAGTTTTGGAACTTTTCTACAAAATAATCCTTAGAAATTATAGTTCTAGCTGTACCTGTATCCAGTTCCATTGGAAGTTTGACTTTATTTATAGTAGCATCTATAATATAAGGACCAGCATTTGTAGTGCCATCCTGACTGAAAATATATTCAGAGCCTATCTGTGACTGCTTTAGACTGTTGGCTGATAAAGGAGGTTTATGCATTTTAGAAAAACAAACCTTTGCTATATGTCCAACCTTGTTACATTTATAACACACTGCCGCCTTGAAAGGGCAGTCTACCTTCCAATGCTGTTTGCCACAGCCAGTACAAGGTTTTTTAGGTTTAGCACTTTGCTTAGGCCAATTTTTTTAACCATCTGCTTTTAGAAAGTTGTTGGCTAACCTTTGGATTATCCTTAGCCTTAGTTCCTGTAGACCAGAGCTGGGCACTTCCGCAAACCACAAATTCCGCAATTGCGGAAGTATGTTTTTCATTTGTGGATTTGCGTTTGCGGCAAAGTCATCGCAAATTAGTGAATTTGCATTGCGGAACTAAGACCGCAAATGCAAATCTTTCCGCAAATTTCCCAAAAGGGCCAGCCTGACCTCTGACAACTTCGAATGTCTCGTGTTCATGAAGGGGAACATGGACTTATTAAAACTGGATTTGGCTCAGTTACTGGAGGAGGACGACTGAACTTGTTGACAAAGCCAGAGGCGTACACTTGTAGAGGCTAGAGGGGTTGAGTTGTACAGTGAGTTCAAGTTGTGTACAGTCACAGTGTTAACTTAATTTAACTTGTGTAATGTAATGTGTGTACAGTTACTACAGTTACAGTACAGTCTTCTCTAACGTGTCTAAGTCTCAAAATTTATGAAATTCAAATGATTAAATTTATTATTTAATTTATTTACTATTTACTTGCAGGAGGTGTTTTTGTTCAATATAATATATCAATACAGTATATGTAGTATTTTTATTTCTTCTACAATAGTGATTTATTGTAATAAATTATTTAGCCTTGTTTTTAATAAAACAAGGCTAAAACATTAAACATTAAAAAGATATAAAAACTTTTTATACCTCTTTAATGTTTTGGATACTTTTTATAGTTAAAATTGCGATTGCGGAATTTGCGGTAGTGTTTGCGGAAGTGCCCAGCACTGTAAAAATTGGAAATATGGTTTGCGTTTGCGGCACCAAAAATGGCAAGCAATTTGCGGTTGCGGAAGGTAAGGTTTGAGTTTGCGGATTTGCAATTGCAGAAGTGATTTTGAGTTTGCGGTGCCCAGCTCTGCTGTAGACCTACTATTTAGGTTAATATTAGATTTAGGCCTGATCAAATTCACATCACCAAATGCCTTTGCATCTTTCGCAGCAGCTTCCCTAGTTGTGGCTAGTACTACTGCAACATCAAAAGTTAGGTTTTTAATTGTCAATAGTTCTCGCTGGGTGGCCTCCTCTCTCAAACCCATGACAAATCTATCCTGTAGCATTTCTGTTAGGTTAGGGCCAAACTCACAAGTAGTGATGTGAGGCAAGAATATTCTTGAGAATATTCTGAGAATATTCTCCAAAATATTATTTGCTGAGAATATTCGCAAATTTTCTTTTTTCTTAGTTTTAAAACATTTTTAGATTGTTTTGCAGCTTTTTGGAGAATTCTAGAATATTTTAGAACTTTATGGAACTTTCTAGAATGTGTGAGAATATTCTAGATGACTCCAGAACATTCTAGAATATTTCAGAACCTTATGGAACTTTCTAGAATGTGTGAGAATATTCTAGATGACTCCAGAACATTCTAGAATACTCCAGAATTGGGAGAAAATAGTATATAAAGGATGGCAAATTGTTTCCTTGGTTAGTTGTGGTTGCGTATAGCAAGAGCAAGTATCTACATGTGATTTCCTTGTGAATTGTGATTGTGATAATTGTCTTGTGAGTTTTTTATGGTAGGTAGTTCTTTTTGAAGCATTTCTTTTTTTGCCATTTTGGATAATATGTATTTTATTATGTGCACACACTCTCAAGAAATTCACTGTCACTAACATTTACATAATATTTAGTTATAACACCTTACAAAATTTCATGATGGGAAATTTTGTATTAACAAAGTTATGCACGATTTAATCACTGCCATCCCTGGTAAATACTGTACTTTGAATTGAAATACAGTCTTTATACAATGATTCAATAAATTTTTTGCATTAGTTAATTTATTTATTTCTTCACTCATCCTATCATTCACTTCTGACTTGAAATTTCTCCATTTTGACAGGAACTGAAGTTAAGTTGTATCGGAATAGGTGGAAAAACCCCTCATGTTCTAAAAAAGAAAATTCTCAAAAATTCTCAGTTCAGAGAATATTCTCAAGAAAATTATGAAGAATATTCTCCTAAAGATTATTCCAGAGAATTTTACAACATTACTCACAAGAACTAGCTAGTTTCCTTAGGCTAGCTACAAAGTCAGCAATTGATTCACCTACAGCCTAATTTTGAGAATAGAACTGAAATCTCTTAAAAATCACTACCATTTGAGACTTATAGTGATCTTTTAGAACTGTAACTAAATCTGCATAGCTACACTCTACTGTACTCTTACGAACTGCAAGATCTTTAGACTATAAGTTTTAGGGCCTATTAGAGTTAAAAAAGATGGTACCCTTTTATCATCTAGTATAGAATTCGCTGCAAAAAACAACAACACTATCTGTGTATGTGTCAAAATCTTCCTCACCCTCCAAATAGGGGCCAATTTGACCAATAACAGGCATAATCAAAATAGCATAAACACAAACTAGGCTCAATACAAGAACCCTTGAATTGTAGGTTAGCAATTTGCACTTCACTAGCCCCTTCCCCCAAGCAGAAAAAAGACAAAAATGCAACCAAAAAGAAAAAAGAAAAACCCTCATTGCCAATGTAGTGACCTGTGGATAAGGCTATGGTTCACACACTATATACAGATACAGTACAATAACCAGAATTAAGTTACACAACAAAATAATTATAGACTCACCTCAAGTATAGAACAAACAGTTCCAGACAATATTCTAGATAGCCAGTAATAGTCGTTAGTCTAGCAGTTGTCATTCTAGTAGTTAATCAATAGGTATATCAGTATATCTAGATAGGCTAGTAGTTCACAATAGTACTTTTTAGCACTTAGGAATAGTTAGAACAGCAGCAACAATGACAATCAGCACTACATCAATAAGAGCAATGCTAATGATCATCCCAAAACAACATCACTGCCTATCCACCCTAATCCATCAAAACCAGTGCTGCCAGATCAATATTAGTTTTTATTATTAAGGTATTTTTTTTGGTGTGTCGATCTGCAGACTTTTAGTCACACCAACCCACCACACTTAACTCAAAAAAACACTATCATACCATGCAAATTGCAGACATGCAAGTAAAGAGGATGAGAAAAGAAAAAAACTATGAAGAGTACAGTATAACAAAAAGTGGGTTAGTTTACACTACAAGCTACATCTAAGTTCATGTTAGTCTAATTATTTTCTTTTATTATTATTTATTTTTTTAATAATATAAATTTAACACTGGCATGTCACAAGCTGGCATCAATCATCAACAGACTCAAACGTTGACCATTACGGTACCGTACCCCCAGAGCTCCTTTTGCTAATTGTTGTTATTATTTTAAATCAGGGTTTCGGAACCGGTAAAAAAACTTCTGGCTCCGACTCCGGCTCCGGAGCAGAAATTTTTTACAGTCTGGCTCCGGCTCTTTTATAGTAAATTCTGTTAATTATAAAATAAATATCTAGATTTATATAACTAATTGTCCAATTTAAAATATTGCACAAAAATATTTTATTATTAAATCACTTTAATACTCAAAATTTAAATTTCTTATGATTTTAAATTAGGCAAATATAATGATAGAATGAAGTTATTTAAATAACTAAAGGAAAATGATGAAAACTAAATGATATTAAATATTTATTAACAATGGTAGCTTATATAAATTAGAGAAACTTGCCTCCTAATTAGTTCAAAGTTCAAACTTAAGAATTCTCGTATGGAAAATAGTAACAATCAAACTTTCTGAGATAATATATGCATCTTTTTTTAAGTGTTGAAACTTGAAAGCTTCATGAAAGCCAACTTGGCTTGAAAAAGAGCTGAATATTTCAAAAAATTCAGTTTTTAAATTTTTAATAGGTTATATTATTTACTTAGAGAGATTTTCTTTTAGTCAAAAAGTTTTGTAATTTAATTAACAAAAGCAATTCAACTAAAAGTCAAAAGTTCAAACTACTAATACATATTATAAAAGAAAATTTACAAAATCATTTACCCTACGCTTATAAAATCAATACTACTCCTTGGATTAACAAATGAAAACTAATGCAAAAATTTTTTATTCTAGCTAAGGTATAATCAAACTAATTTTAAACATAAAATCAAGATATTCTTCTTGTAAATCTGTTTCCTTAAAATAATTGAAAATGAAAATTACTAAGTTTATTTATAATTTTTTTTTTTAAAACAAGATGGCCTCAATTATATTTTTTTTAAGTGTAACCTTAAATCAGACTTTATCTTTAAAGTTCAAACTACATATTAAAAAATTAAAAAGTTTGCAAATTCAATGATACATTTACAGTATCATAAATCATAATACTCCTTGTATTAAAAAATGAAAGCAAAATAATAACTTTTGCAGAAATTTTTACTAATGTAGCTAAGGTAGGAAACTAATTTTTAAACATAAAATCAAGATATTCTCCTTGTAAATCTGTTTCCATAAAAAAAAATTATGAATTAAAATTATTTATCTAAGTTTACTTATAAACATTTGTTCTTAAAAATAACATAGCCTCAACAATATCTTCTTTCATACGTGCCCTTAAATCAGATTTTAAAATTTTCAGTGCTGAAAATAGCCGTTCAACACTGACTTGTGTTGAAGGCATAGCTACTAGAAGATTTGCAACATCTCTTATAACTTTAGGATACCTTTCTATTACTTGTTCAAAAGACAGTTTTGACGAATGGTCAAATTTTTCAATCTCAGGAAAAGATTCCTCAACTTGCAATTTGAGGGTACACATTGGACTGAGAGGTGGTATTAGTTCACTTTCTAAACGAGGACGTTTTGATTTCTTACCATGTTGAATATCAATAATTTTTTCAAAATCAAACTCGCTGACATCAGAAGTGGTGGAAGGAGATGATGAATTTGATGATGATGCAATAATCTCGGTTCCACATTCCTCTCTTAATAGAGAGACTTTATTTGAAAGGTCTAGGTTACTTTTCATTCTGATTGCTATATTGCATAGGGCATCCTTGGCTTTAACTACCTGTTCAGATGTTAATAAGCATCTATATCTAGGATCTATATAAACAGCAGCAAGCAATACTTCATTATCAAGTAAAATATTTTCTCTCCTTTCCATGGAACTTTTAATGTCATCAGCTATGGTGCCTTCTATCTTGGAAAGAAAATACATCAAAGATTTCCACTCTTTCAAAAATTGACCGGGAGTCAAATCTTCACTTTGAATTTTTTTTGTTACTATATATGGCTGGTACAGTACTCTTTCCAATCTTCTTGCTTGTTCCCACATTATTTCTGAAAGATTCACATTTGAATTTGCCATGTCCAAGAGTACAGGTTTTAATTCTAATAAGCGCTCTATCATTAAATAAGTGCTGCCCCATCGAGTAGGTTGATCTAAAATAGCAACCTTGCCTGCACGTCTTTTAATTATTTCTTCCACTTTTGGGTTTCTTGCTGCTACTACAACCTGTCTCAACTTACCTATGAGAGAGGTAGCATGTTTATCTCTCAATCCATCGCAAATAGCAAGTTGCAAGGTATGTGCACCACAACGCATGTGGTTGATTCTGGAGAAGTGTGAAATTTCAGATACAATACTGTCAATTTTCTTCTACACAAGATGCCACTTCCTGAGTGTCTGTTGAATCATCATCATGTTCACCAAATGTTTGTATATCATCTTCTGAAGTTGCCTCTTGATTATCATTCAACTTCTCAACAGTTTTAATCATATTTGATGCATTATCACTGACAATGCAGAGCACAAATTCTTTCGGTATGCCGTACTCTTCCAGAGTTCTCATAATTAGATCATGCAGGTAGTCACTAGTTTGCTGAGCATGTGTATCTTTTACTGCTATAGTGCGGGTGAGGATTTTATTATCATCATCAATAAATCGGACATTGATGGCAAAATAATGTGTCCGTATTCGTGTGCAACCATCAACTTTTAAATATATGAAGCGCCCTTTTAATTGATCTTTGGGAGCAAATTTTTCTTCTTTTGATTTTTCTATCACTAAATGACAGATATTGTCTTTATCTAAACTAATCTTGAATTTCTGAGCCATTTCTTCTAGTAGACTGCGCATAGCTGGCTTTTCAAACATAGATAGAGGCATAGAATCTTTAACAACTAACTCAATTATGCTATTTTTTAAATTATCTGTAGTCATTGAGATAGTGACTTTTTGAGACATCAAAAATTTAGTAATGTTTTGCTGGTTTGCTTTAGTTTTTGAACTGGCAGAAGTACTGGGTCTTGAAAGCTCAAGCATTTGCTTCTTTTCTTCCATCATTTTTGATATTTCAGGATGTAATTGACTCAAGTGTCTTTTCAAATTGTATGCTCTTGAGGAGACATCAGGCTTTTTGCTTTGAGGCTTGGTAATTTTAGTTCCACACATTGAAATATTTCCCGAAGCATCAGAAACTTCACAAATACAAACATAGTGTTTCTTATCTGAACTTTCAGTAAAATACTTGAATATATCAGACTTCTTTATTGAATCTCTATCCATTATGAAGGGTCATAGACTGATAATTATAATTAAAGAATCAAGTACAAATTACAAAGAATCTGAAAAAAAAGAAATTTAGCAATACAAGATAATTGACCTAAAAATAAAAATAGTTCAATCCAAGTCAGAAGGACCAACCTTACTAGGTATGTATCTAGGTAGTTACCTACTTAGATAAATAGTTAGTACCTACCTACCTAAGGTCTCCACCACCATAAAAAAAATTTTTACCTATATAATTAAGTGTTGTTAAGACAAATCTTCCCAAATATTTAATGGTTAAAAAATGGAAATTTGCAGATTATTCCTGCAACTCCCACACCTCCATAAAATCCAAGAATCCTATGGTACCATTTTTCGTAATATATTACAAGAATTATAATTTGCAACTAAACCTATATTTAACAAATAACAATTTAGGTAGCAATATATCGCCCGGAGCCAGACCATGGAGCCGTATTTTCAAGGTTTCTGGCTCCGGCTCCGGCTCCAGCTCCAGGTAAGCAAAATTCACTGGCTCCACCGACTCCGGCTCCGAAACCCTGTTTTAAATGACAAATATTTTTAAAATGCCTATCTAAACAGTTTTTAGACATATTAACACTGGTAGACTTCATGATGGACATGGGAAGATTATTCCATTTATCAATTACTTTAAACGTAAAAAAGGTTTTAGCAATGTTTGTAATGAAATGCCTACCATGTAATTTAAATCTGTTGTTATGAGTATTGCTATTATCAAAAATGAACAATGTCAAAATGTATGTTATTGATTTTATTAATGATTTTGAAAAATTCAATAAACTCCCCCCTTAATCTACTAGTCTCCAATGAATGCAAGTCTAATTCTTTAATCCTATCTTCATAAGACTTGTTGTGTAGTAACGGAATTAGTTTCATGACACATCTCTGAACCCTTTCCAACTTAAAAATATCCTCACACAAATACAGACAGCAAAACCTAATGGCATATTCTAAGTGAGGCCTGACTAGGGACTTGTAAAGGGGCAATATAATGGTCTTCAATTTAAATTGAAAATTACATGCTATGAAGCCTAACATCCTATTAGCTTTTGCACAAGACTCCAGGCACTGGTTCCTAACTTTTAAATCCTTAGATACATGTACACCTAAATCTATTTCCTCGTCAACACTCGCTAACTGTCTATCATCCATCATGTACATGTAATTATTGTTACAAGAACCTATATGCAAAACTTTACATTTGTCTATGTTAAATTGCATCTGCCACTTATCTGTCCACTCCATAATCCTATTTACATCATCTTGGAGCCTATTTCTATCATTCACATTAAGAACTTTACCACCTATTTTAGTATCATCTGTGAATTTTGACACATTACTGGTCAAGCCTACATCTATGTCATTAATGTAAATTACAAATAGCAATGGGCCTAACACTGAACCCTGAGGGACACTGTGGGGGTTATGAAGTTTCTCACAACTCTGCCTGATTTTCAAATCCCCCTTTTAGGGTTGTGGAGTTTTTTCACAAAAACCTCACCCTATTTTTCAAGTCCTATCTGGTTCTTCTCAAGTTTTTCTCTCCCCACAGGAGTCTAGTTATTAAGCTGGGCACTGATAAAGCCTATTAAAGGGTTATGAAACTGGAATAGAAGGTTGGAAGCCAAGGGAGTTTGGAAAGCCTTTAAAGGTATGATGTTAAGTGCTCTAGCTTGTAATCCTTGGCCAGAGTACAATAGGAATAAAGATTTGTTCATAATCTTTATTCCTAGTTATTGTGGTATTGTCATTTGTATTTCACCATCATCATTGTTAATTATTATTATTAAAAGTAGACATATATATAGGTTGTTGAAACTGTGACTGAGTATAGATAGGTTTGCCACCCTGTCATGTAACTAGCTAGAGAACCAATTATCATTATTATAGGTCACCAGTCATATTATTCCAGAGTTAGGTTTTTGCCCATGCTTGTTTGGCACTGATTATTATAGGATGATTAACGCATGTGAGATAGGTTTGCATAATTGTCAATGTTTATAGTTATTATTTTTTATGTTGATTATTTATTATTTATGTGCTTTGATTTCATGAGTAAATTATGTTTTCCAGTGATCAATTATGAAGTCTTGATTCCAGTTGATGTTTGTGGTTAATCGCCTGTTATTTTATGTTATTATTGTGATTAATGGTGCCTGGTGCATGCAATTAATAATCTTGTGTTGTCCAGGCAACCAGTTGGGATTCAACTCACGTGGTCCAGCTTCATCAGGCTTGGGTCATGGATCCAATCCAGTGGGAGCTACGCAGTCCATTGAGGTTGTGTCAACCACTGCTGGCCACTGGGATCTGCCCTGGAATAAGGCCAGTGACCCTAACCCTACTAACTAGCCTGTGTATAATGTAATTGAAACTCAGGTCATAAGGGGGGGGGGCAAGTTTGGAGGGTAGCTAGGCTGGCACAAGGGTTAACATTCTGTGCAAGTCATTTCCAGTACTTGTCTCCCACTTGCTTTCTATCCTTTCTGCCAAATCTCACTAAGTGTTATTGGTTTTCCAGAGGTTTTGTTAATTGTGATTCATTGCCAGTCCTTTTGTTATGTTTATACTGTCATGCAGAATAATTGTTTATTTCAGATATAATAAAGAGAAAAACAAACAGTAGTTTACTTCTATTAGGTCTACCTTTGAATTCCAGCCCTTTCTTGGACTCTGAGTGGTTGGTTCTCCTACTCATTGGAGAGTCAGATTTAGAGACCTGAACTGAGGGAAGTCTTTTACAGTTAACGTGCAAGTTGGACCTGAATAATCTCCTGGAAATAAACCACTGACAAAAGAGGCATTCCTAGATACCAGAGATGATTACATCTTTGCCCAGTCTCTTGACTATCCCAAACCCAGAAACGTGAAAAGGCGTTGTGTGGTTCAACAATACAGATACTTGGGGACTATGGCCTACTCAGCCACCGCAGCAACACCACCACCTACATCCAGCCACCCCAATTCACTACCATTAACAACACGCAAGACTCCAGGCACTGGTTCCTAACCTTTAAATCCTTAGATACACATACGCCTAAATCTACTTCTTTGTCAATGCTCGCTAACTCTCTATCATCCATCGTGTACATGTAATTATTGTTACGAGAACCTATATGCAAAACTTTACATTTGTCTAAGTTAAATTGCATCTGCCACTTATCCATCAACTCCATAATCCTATTTACATCGTCTTGGAGCCTATTTCTATCATCCTTGTTAACAACCTTACCGCATATTTTAGTATCATCCGCAAATTTTGACACGTTACTAGTCAATCCTACATCTATGTCATTAATGTAAATTACGAATAGCAATGGGCCTAACACTGAACCCTGTGGGACACCGCTACCTACATCCAACCACCCCGATTCACTACCATTAACAACATCCTTCTGTCTCCTAGTACGAAGCCATTCCTCTAACCACTTAGCTACCTGACTGCATATAAGGTGCTCTTTAGCCTTCACAATTAATCTTCTACGCAGAACTGTATCGAACACCTTTTTAAAATCTAAATAAATAACATCAGCCCTTCTATGCCTATCGTATTCGTGCACTATTTCGTTATAAAATTCTAACAAATTAGTTAAACAAGATCTATGGTGTCAAAACCCATGCTGACCACTATTAATCAAATCTCTACTTTCTAAGTGATCGATGATACGATCCTTAACTATGGATTCCAAAAGTTTACTGACATGACAATTGACATTAAGCTAATGGGCTTATAATTGCTGCCTACTGTGTGGTTGCCTTTTTTAAAAATGGGTGTGACGTTAGCTAATTCGAAGTCTTCAGGAATAATCCCCGTTTTGAGTGACTGATTAAAAATCTTCGTTAAGGGGCCTATAATAGTCTTTCAAATGTCGGGGATAAAAAGCATCAGGGCCTGGAGGCTTGCTAACTTTTAGCCTATCGATATAATGCGCACTCACCCTCGTAAACAGTTATTTCATCCAAAATAGTCTCGATACTAAATGAAACGATAGTCCACGTTGGGAACATTATTTACGTCTTCTACGGTAAAAACTGTCACAAAAAAATTATTGAAAATACCCACCATTGCCTGAGCGTCAGAAGCCAAAGCGCCATTAACACCCACTAGAGGGCCTATGTTATCTTCGATCAGCTTACAATTATTGACATACTCAAAAAACTTTTTTGGATTATGTTTACTATCCGCAGCTATAAGTATCTCTAAATTACGCTTAGCATTCCTAACTGATCTTTTAACCTGATGTCTAAGCTCGATATATCTATTAAAGTTAGCTGCCATGCCATGCCATTGCGCTTATTAAGTCTATACGCTCTGTTCCGCTCGATTATGAACTCACCTATTTCCCTAGTCCACCACTTGGGCCTACCATGATTTCTAGCATGCTTGGGCCTACGAGGAATAAACTCCCTTTCAATATTCATAAAACTTTCTTTAAACGCCTCCCAATGCAAATTTGTGTCAATACCTATAAATAAGTTATCCCAGTCCACTACTCTCATCCTATCCACGAAACTATCAAAAATCAGGGACTTCTATTACGTTACTATCCTTAGTGTTTTCTATCAATAACTTAAACCTAAGAATTTGATGATCACTACATCCTAAACTCGCGCCTACTTCTAAACCTTCGACTATATTTTCGCCGTTTGTCATCACCAAATCTTAAATATTGTCACCCTGCGTTGGTTCGGTAACCATCTGTCGTAAAAAATTACCTTCCATGAACTCAATCAACCTCAAACCCTCCTCATTACCAGTAAAAGTCTCGTAATTAACATTATGGCAGTTAAAGTCTCCAACAATTATACTATTCCAATTGTCAATAAAGTTACCAAGAAGTGAGTAAAATCTAGTATCGGTATCGAGGGGTTGAACGGGAGGTCTATAAACAACAACAAAATTAAAACTAATACTACGCGCCCTAACTTCAATGCATATCGCATTAACTGCTGCCGGAAAATCTATCTTAACCTCGATAGCCCTAAGGGAATTACGAATGTACAGCAAAATGCCACCACCAAACCTATGTAACCTATCATTAGTAAAGAGTTTAAAACCCGGTACATCAAGTTCCCCAACAAGTCCCGAGTCACAGTATTTAACCACGTTTCAGTGATAGCAACTCTATCATAGTTGCCAGAATAAATTATCACCTTAAATTCGTTTAATTTATTTCTAATACTACATGCATTACAATAAAAGACATTTTAGTTATTTTTTACCAAGGGCCGGGATTTTAAACTATTTTTCACATCAGGCCTGTGTTCCCCGGACCCACAACATTTAAAGAAGGTTTCGACCTATACAGCTATTGTATGTTATCATCAATTAACCTACCTAGCCTAGCATTACCTATTTCATTAAAATGCACCCCATCTTTTAAAAAAAGGCTAGGATCACTGAATTTGGACCACAGCTTTACGAAGAGTACATTTTCCTCAGCACAAATCTCTTCTAATTTATTACTTAAAAATATTGTTTTTGACATAATCCTAAGACCCAAACTGTACCTAGGGGTAATACCTAGAACTAAAGACCTATCTGACCTCGCTTTTAGGGACCTAATTAACCCCTATATCCAGTGGTGTAGTGCTAAACAAAGAAGTGAGGGAACGCATTTTGAGTGTTACTCAGATGCGGGGTGAACAATGGCGAGCGCGGCAAGCCCATACAGCTGGGGGACAATGGCGAGCGTGGCAAGCCCATACAGCTGGGGGGGAAATGGTGAGCGCGGCAAGCCCATACAGCTGGGGGAAAATGGCAAGCGCGGCAAGCCCATACAGCTGGGGGACAATGGCGAGCGCAGCAAGCCCATACAGCTGGGGGTCCGGGGGCACTGTAAGCCCCCTGGGAAATATTTTGAAATCTGACCAATTTCAGGGATAGTTTGAGGTCATATGCACTGGATATTAGGATATATTCCATGGTTGAAGATGCAGTATTTCCAGTGTCATTAGATATACGACATCCAGTACGATCAATAAAAATAGCTAACAACTGGAATGATTAACTAAAAAAAGTTAACAACTGGTATGCCATGGTGACTGTTTCACCAGATCTTTATAGGCTAGCATTGCCTCAGTCGAAGCTAAAAGAAATGAAACAGTTAATGATTTCTCTCATATTTCTTCTAGGGGGGTGGGAATTAAAATTTCATGACGTTAGAGATTTGTAAGTTCGGATTTATTTGAAATAGTGAGGGAACGCCATTCCATCTACCAAAAAAAGTAAGGGAACGCTGTTCCCACGCATTCCCACAGCACTACACCACTGCCTATATCTCTCCAAAAGGTCAGGCACTCTTGTATCGGGCCTATACGAGACATTGCCTCCTACCATCATCACCAACATCGAGTGATGGGAGGCAACGTCAATCCTATCCACTTCATCCCTAACTCTGTCAACCCTGGCCCCTGGGAGACAGACCCTCCTCCTCTTGGTTGGATGCCGTTCAATGAACTCTGTCCATATGGTGCACTAAAGAGTCCCCAATTAAAATAGTTTCCCCCTCATTCACATCCCTTTCCAAATGGGTGAAAAGGTTTGAAACCTCGATAGTGTGGGGATTACTATCACCTAACATACGCAGCCTAGCTCCACTCTTAACTTCTCTAAATCCCTCCCCATCTACTAATCTCGGACCAACCTTAACCCCTTCCTCAACTCTATCCAACCTTCCCAACAAGCTACCTAAACTAGAAACTAGGTTACGCACCTCACCCTTCAAATTACTAACATCTTCGACGTTAGTATTGGTTCGGCTTTCGTCAACCGTAGCCCTACACCTGCCCTCATCAAGCATTGCAAGTCTTTCCATTACCTCACGTACACTGCGTTTTATGTCAACTATTTCCTCCATTAACTCGCAAAAGAAACAAACTGATCTCTCAGTAATCGCCATAGGACCGCCGTTATAATCTTTAAATTCCGAATACCACTGGTTTACCCCACACCTAACACACGACGCTTTCTGCAACGGCATCGCGCAGTTAAAAATTAGTTTATAACCATCACAAGTTTAAGTTAAATTAAGCAGGCACACTATGAAAACTTCTAAATCGCCACAAACCACTAATATTCAATTACTTAACTATAACAATGTGAATATAAAAACAAGTATATAAAATTCAAAACTTTCCAACTTTCAGCAATATGCAAAAGTAGATGCAATATCAGAGCTCAGGAAATGCATCTGTTCAGTACAGAGTCTGGCTGACAAAATGTCAGGAGAGTTTTGAGGGGGTTACTGTATTGATGATCCCAGTTGAGGATCATAAGTCATCAGAAGAACTACAAGAACTACTTTGTTTATTGTGACCCACAAACAGTCAGGTGCCTAGGCCATGATCTGCAAGGGGTTGCCACAATAAATTGACCACTAATAAGTAAATCCACAAACAATGATAGTTTTGCGGAGATCCAGTGCTAGTGTCTCTGAGTAACTGGTACAATGAGAAAATGAATGGATAAGGGTTTACTGTATTATGCATCCAATTTATGAAGAAAAGCAACTCAATAGTGAAGAGCACCATTTTGCCATAAATTGAGAAAATTAGAATTACCCCCCAACTACACTGAAGTACAAGGCTAAGTAGCTACCATACTGGTACCCACCTTTCACAAAATACATGTTTACTAGTACTACTGCATCAGGTAGCCCATTTGTGTGGTGGAAATCATTAATTAAAATATAATAAAAAAGTATATAGTTTATAAAAACATGATTAAATATGTTTTGGCTCCTCTTACGGGTTGAGGCAAGGCTCTTTGCTCTCTCCTATGCTGTTTAATGTGTATATCGACAGATTAACTGCTTCATTTAATGAGGCAACAGTGGGATGTTGTATAGATAACACAAGGATAAATAACTTAGTTTATGCTGATGATATGGTGTTAATAATTCCCTCTGTTAAAGGTCTGGATCAACTACTAAAAGTCTGCGAATTTATTCACAGAAACATGATATTCTGTTTATTGTTGCAAAAACTAAGGTTATGCAATTCCATCCTAAAAACTGCAATCAGCCAGCTGATATTAGGTTTAAAATGAGAGCTGAAGTAATTGAGTAAGTACAAGAGTAAATATTTGGGTCAAACTATCACCAGCTCCTTGAGTGATGACTCAGATATAAGAAAACAATCACAAAGCATTTGTGCTGAAGCAAATATGGTACTACAGTACTTACTTTCTGGATCCTGACAATGACCCAACCTTACCTTTCCAGGTCCCAAATCAAAAACCATAAATTAACTGCCCAGTTAAATCAACTGTACACTCTTGATGATTGGTTAGGTTGAGTCATATTATTTTTGTTTAAACTAACAAAAATATCACGAAATACATGTTGGGACCCGAAAAGGTTATTTTAGTTGAAATATACATTAGGGCCCAGAAAGGTAAGTCATACCACAAATATGACTAAGTAACTTTCAGTTCTGTACAAGTTAAAGACACTCTTTTGTACTTTCTGCAGTAATATATACAGACAGCAACTCTGAGTGAATTATAAAAAAGGTTCTGGCAGAACCCTAAATTTGTTATACAACAGGTCTTTTAGACTCCTACATAAATTAACCCCCTGAGATGCTCAGCTTCGCAAACGTTTGCTACCCACAATGTCCTGAGCTTCCCAGAGATAACTAGGCATGCTCAATACAGCCTAATGCAAAGAATTAAAAAATCAACCAACCCGATTATCTAAGCTATCTATGAGATCTACTGTTTGTCTTCTAAGCTATGGAATTCATGATACAAAAACGTCTGTCTATAGCTTCACTTAATTTCAACATTACTGTATCATTTCTCATTAACTGTATATATTTCTATCCTTAGTATGTGAACTGTCATTGTATTATTAATGTTTGTCATATGGACTATGGTCCATGACACTTTCTTGAGTGAGTGTGTGTGTTTGTAGATTGTATATAGTGTATATTCTTTGCTTCAGTTATATAGGCTACTATGGTGGTAATAAATAGTTGTGTATTAATTAGCTGACTGGCTTCATGTTTTCCAAATGAAATGTAATGTAATATGGTCTACCAATAAAACTCTTCATTTTCATTTGTGTTGTATGCTGTATCTACTAGCTATCTATAGTCTTTTTCATGAATAAAAAATATTTCTCATACTAAATGAACCTGGCCAACCCAACCTAACAAACTAAACTAACCTAACCTAACCTGTCACATGCAAATTTAACACAAGCTAATAAACCTGTAAAAAATAATAGGGTCAGTCTGAAAAGGTTTAGCTCAAAATGTAATGTAATCTAGAGTAATGATATATTAATACTGCCAAAAAATTAAGGTAGATACTACAGCTAAACCTCAAAAACTTGTTAAAAAATTAAACAGCAACCATAAATCAAGATCAGATACTTAAAATGACCTTGTATATCATATAGCTAAGTGTAAAGAACACTTCTTGTAATTTAATCTTAGTTTGCCTTTAGAACAAATTTCTTAGATAGCTACAGTATATACCTTACATATATACTTTTTTTAATGAAAACTATAAAGTACATTAAATAAATTAAAATCTGAAAGCATTTTATTTAGAATAACTTACTAAATGACAAAGTACATTTCAACTACTAATTTGTCTTCATCAGATATACAATGAAAAATAGATTACAAGAGATAGTGGCCTATCCTCATATACTGTAATCTCACAGTAGTACCTAAAGGTATTTTTAAGTTACTAACTATGGCTCTTCTTATCACTAAATTAAATCAATAATTATCTTTTGGCAGATTAAGGTCAGGAATTCCAACACTAAGAATTGACACTACCTGTGTGATGCTTTCATAAATTAAAAAAAAGAGATACAAATTGTATAAATAATATTCAGCTAATAATTATCAGGTATATAGCTATATGTAGGTTACTAGAGTAATTTTGTAAATACTTAGTAATTAGCCAAACTGAAATCATATTTTTAAAAATCTATCATAAAATAGCTATAAGCTTTAGGCCATTTCTTCAATTTGGATAGCCTAACCCAGACATGCCAACCCTATGCCAGAAAAAAAAAAAACAGGAGTATAGCTTGAAAAAAAAAAAAGAATTTAAAAAAAAAATTCATGAATTTTATTTGCACACTTCAAATACGATATTATAATGGTATTACTCATTGCTTGAAGTGCTTGTATAATGCACCTTGAACTTTCAACAATAAAGAATTACTGAATTGTGCTTCATAACATTTCTGTCCCTGGCTTTGGAGCGTCATTTTTTGGACCATGAGGTCTGACAATGTATTGATGCCCATATTATCTTATAATATCTTATAACTTATACACTTGAATTAAGTCACCTTTCAAAACTCTTCTTTCTGGTTTCATCATAACTAATTCATTTTTTTCAATATCAAGAAATTTAGTAAAAAAACAGGAGGTTTTTGACTGCTGCCACGAGTTTTGAATTTGGTACAAAAAAGAGGAGACTTGTTTAAAAGGAGGATTGGTATGTCTGCTAACCTTGATGGTCCTGAGTGGTTTCATGTTGTCCAAATGTAATGTGCAGCCTGAATATCTTTTCCCATAGTTCCCACAATGAATTTGATAAACACCTACCCTGTTATCTCTGAGGGGGGTTGAGGGGGGTGGGGGTTCTGATAAACCTCATGAATGACCATGTGATAAAACCTGAAAATAATCTAATCCTAAAACTAAACTGTACTCATATTTGTTTATATGTCACAAGTTTTCATTACGTGGGGGGATAATGAAGGTATTTAAATGCCACATTCACTGCTACTGATATTATTAATAATAAAACCTGATGTTACTACTATTCTTATTAGCTACTATACTAAACTAATTATGAAACTATTCCTGCTATTATCAGTATGATATGCATAATTATTTCTTCTTGCAACAAAACTGAACATAATCAGTAATATAATTAAGAAATAATCATGCTTTGAAAATGTTCTACATTAATTTGAATGCTGACAAAATAATGGCGAGTCATACAATCTATAGTGCAATTCTTTAATTAAGCCAAGCATTCAAAAATAATTAAAAATCAATGGATTAAGTAACATCCATGAAGCATGACAATTATTATGGAAGAATACTTTTTTTGACAAGCACACAATAAGATCATTATGCTCCCCTTTCAACCTTTCAAGCCGAAGAATGATGTTAGGCAAGTGATTAATACAAAGAAGCTAAATAAAGTTGCTGGACCTGATGATATATATACACTTGGATTCTCAGAGAAGGGTAGGATAGTTTATCTCAAGCTATCTTAATCAAATTTAGCAAAATGGG
Source organism: Bathynomus jamesi (assembly GCA_023014485.1). Classification (NCBI taxonomy): domain Eukaryota; kingdom Metazoa; phylum Arthropoda; class Malacostraca; order Isopoda; family Cirolanidae; genus Bathynomus; species Bathynomus jamesi. The sequence goes on from JAJOZX010004787.1 coordinate 336,381, forward strand.
GCATTCCAGGAAAAATCACCCAAAATTTAAAAATCTGTCACCACTCCGACCTGGATTTTAATGAAAATTGACATATGGGGTTCTCTTCCAGGTGCTGATTTCACTGGTTCAAATAAAAAAGTTCTATGATCCATAGTTTTTGAGATTGGGGGCCTCACTTTACCACCTAACTTTAATGGGCAATAACTCCCAAACATCTTACCTTAGACCTATAAAACTATACATTTTTAGAATCAGCATGAAGAGATCTATTAAATGATACCACATTCAAATGTGTAGAACAAAATTAAAAATTTTCCCCCCCTTTATTATTTTTATTTTTGACCCTCACCCCACCTAGGCAGTGAAATAAAAAAAAACAATTTCATTTATTAAACTTCCATTAATTGTTAAAAGATACAAACAATAAAAAACTTAGGTATCAAGTTCCAAGATATTTTAAAAATTATTGAAAAAATATGTACATTGTGAAATTTTGACATTTTTACGCCTGCAGACTAAAATAGAGAACTACAAATTATATATTCACATGGATGAAAATAAACAGCAAAAATACAAATTGAACACACATATTACATCAAGTTGATTCATAATTACACAAGTTCTTGGCTTTAAAGTTGGTGTGCTTAATAACCTAAAATCTTATCTCTTGATATGTGGCATGTATCTCTAATTTGTGGAAAGTAATAGTAAACACTATATCCTGATGAGTGCGAAAAGCTAACCTCAAAGTCATCAAATTCCTCATTATAGGAATGTACAAATCACAACCATTTCTGATCATTGTAAGTACAAATGATGTACTCTCCTATTTTTGGATTAACTTCAACATTATCTTCACCCAGAAAAGCTTTGCTTATAATCCTCACCTCACCAACTTCTTTTATGTTATTTGCATTAATAGGTACAAATCTGTGGAATTTTTGTGTTCCTGTTAGCTGCATACTTTTTTCTTATCTGTCACTTAAAAGTTTTTCCATAGCTTCAATTTCTTCAGAATTATTAAAAAAAATTTATGCCATCACTTACATTGTTTGAACAAAATTCAAACATGTCTTCTGGTGTTAATATTTGATTTGCAAATGTTCTCTGCATACTCACTCTGGCTACAGATCTTTTCACTGTACCCCCAATCCCATCACAACGCTCTTACCATGGCTTGTGGCAAAGAAATGCCACTCACATTCCAGCCCAAAATCTTCATGTTTACAAATATTAACAAAGTTGAAACGATTTTTATATTGTCCTGCACATCCATCAGTAAAATAATGTAATTTTTTGATATGAAGGTGGGATTTTCTATAATAGGTATGAATGTATTTAAAAAAGTGTAAACAATTGTAGTGTTATGTTTTGTATTTGGAGAAAAAAAACATAACTTGAATGTTTTGTTTCATTACTTTGTGGTTCCTTATAATATAACACAAAGGGATGCACTGTGCATTGGGTATTTTCCCAATGAAAACCTTGGGCTGCATCCTGTACTACAAATGAGTAGTTTTCTGAAAAGTCACCAAGAACTACAGCTGTATGGCTATTTAAATTATTCTTCAAGGTTTTTAGAAATGCACTCTGATTCTTTGCTATAAAGTGATGGTGTGTCAATTTCACAATTTTTGTGCTCAATGAATTTATAATTTCATCTACAGATTCTGTTTTTTCAACCATATTGCATCGATCTGTAGTAACCCATTGTTTATATTTTATTTCCTCACATTCAGGATTGTTAACACTTTGAAAAGTGAGCAAAAAATTCTTAATACCTTGTTCTTTTGGACAGAGATTACATATTTGCATCATGCAATTCCTGTTGTTGACATCACACACTGCTTTCTCCATAAGACTTGTGTATTCCAACCCTTTGACACCCAAAGCTGAGAATTGTATTTTGGCATTCTGGTGGTATGTACATACACAGAATGGGTACCAGCAGCTCCAGCTAAAACATAATGTCTGGGGTAGTGATGCAACGTGTCAATGCCAAGTTGCAACTTGATGAATCATTGGGTGGGAGTGATCACAGTCTGATTAGGTTCCATGTGTGCGTCCCTTGGGTGAAGCGTAGTAGCTTCAGAGGCAGTAAGCTCGATCTACAGCGGGCAGACTTTGTTAGCCTCCAGGATAGCATAGGTGAGATGGGGTTAGAAGTCGGCGGCGATGTTGAGGGAGTGTGGAGTGCATTCTGGGACGAGTTTATGGTGCTGCAGTCTGCTGCCATACCCTCAAAACCAGTCACCCCTGCTTCAACGCAGCCTAAGTGGTTCAATTGTGACATCACTTCGGCTATCCGAAATAGGAAAGTAGTGTATAGGAGGGCGAAGGCCAATCATTCCCATGAGAACACTGAAGCGTATGTCCGCTTGTGTAGGGAAGTGAAGGCGAAGGTTAGCCTAGCAAAATGTAACAAAGAACTACGGGTGGCAAGCCTCTGCAAGGGGAACCCTATGGAGTTCTTCAGTTATGTTAATAGTAGAAAGCCCATTGGAAGCATTATAGGTCCGTTAAAGGACCAAAGCAGCATTCTGCAGACCTCCGACGCAGACATCGCTAATGTATTTAATGAGTACTTTGCAGGAGTGTTCACTAGGGAGGACACCCGCATCATCCCCGAGCCAGGCGTGAGGCACGAAGGTGCTGGCCTGGATAGTGTTTGATGTACCGCGACAGTCATTGCCGATAAAATAGACAAACTGAGCGCGTTTAAGGCTCCTGGGCCAGACCAGTTTTTTCCCAGGGTGTTGCGAGAGGTGCGCAACCAGGTGGCTCCCCACCTGGCTACAGTCTTCAACAAATTGTTGGAGATGGGCCAGGTGCCTGGTGACTGGAGGAAAGCCAACATGACCCCTATCTTTAAGAAAGGGGATCACGAAAGTCCAGGGAACTATTGTCCCATTAGTCTCACTTCAGCTGTAGGTAAATTAGATGGCATAGGTCGTGTCTCACCAACTTGCTCGAGTTTTTCCACATCATATTGAGTGAGTATGATAAGAGTAGGGCAATTGATATACTTTATCTCGACTTTCAGGAAGTCTTTGATAAGGTACCTCACTGCCGGTAAATGGCGAAAGTGCGCATGCTGGGTATCAGTGGGAAAGTAGGTAGGTGGATTGAAAACTGGCTGAAGAATACGCGGCAAAGGGTTGTAATTAAAGGTGCTAGTTCGGGTTGGGCCTCAGTCACTAGTGGGGTTCCTCAGGGTTCCATTTTGGGGCCACTGTTGTTTATCATTTACATAAATGGTATCGACGGTGGCATCGTCAGTCGGATCGCCAAATTCGCTGATGACAACAAGCTTGGGGCCAATGTTGGGATGCTGGAGGCAATCGAGCAACTGCGTGCGGACCTAGGTAGGATAGGAGAGTGGTCCAAAAAATGGCAAATGCCATTTAACTTGGGTAAATGCAAGGTGATGCACATTGGCTACGCCAATCCCAAGTTGGACTACTCGATGTTGGGGAGTAATATCGAGGTGACTGATTTGGAAAAGGACTTGGGTGTGCTAATCAGCAGCAACCTTAAGTTTACGAAACAGTGCGTAGAGGTGGAAAAGAGAGCCCAGAAGTTGTTGGGTTATATCAGGGGGAAAATTCAGTTTCAGAACAAGGAGATTGTGCTCTCTCTGTACAATTCCCTGGTTCAGCCGCACCTGGAGTATGCAGTGCAGTTCTGGTCGCCCACCCTCAGGAAAGATATTGAGAGGCTGGAGTGAGTGCAGGCAAGGGCCACAAAGTTAATCCCTTCCATTAGGCATATGGGCTACAATCGATGGTTACGCGCCCTGAACTTGTTTTTGTTGGAAACTCAGACTGCACGGTCAACTGATCGAGGTTTTTGAGCTCTTACGCAGGTTCAACGATGTGATTTTAGAAGCATGTTTAGTTTAAATAACCCAACTCGCAACAATGGTTGGAAGTTGGATTTGAAATGGTTTAGGACTAGTGTGTGTGGGAATTACTTTATGTATAAGATCTGTGACATGTGGAACAGGTTACCTTCAGAAGTTGTGAACAGTTCCTCTATGTTACGATTAGGACGCTACTGCTATCTCATGCGTGGGAAGAGAGGCTTGGAACCTCTATAAATAACACCATTTAACTTCAGTTGTAGGTAAATATTTAGAGGGGATAATAGCGAGTAGGATTGTTGACCATTTGGATTCCTACAAGCTACTTGGGGACTCCAACATGGGTTTAGACGGCATAGGTCGTGTCTCACCATCATGCTCGAGTTTTTCTACGTCATGTTGAGTGAGTATGATAAGAGTAGGGCGATTGATTAGAAGGCCTTTGATAAGGTACCTCACCGCCGGCTAATGGCCGAAGTGCGCGCGCTGGGTATTGGTGGGGAAGTAGGTAGGTGGATTGGAAACTGGCGAAAAATGCCACAAAGTTAATCCCTTTCGTTAGGCATATGGGCTACAATCGACGCTTACGTGATGCGGGTTCAAAGATGTCGATTTTAGAAGCATGTTTAGTTCAAATGATAACCCAACTCGCAACAATGGTTAGAAGTTGGATTCGAAACGACTAGTATATGTAGGAATTACTTTAACACGTTGATAGTTTAAGATTAAAACCTCAGAAAACTCTGCAGGAGTTCGCTTGCTCGGTCTCTGTGAGCAAGCTAAATATAGAGCTATTTATATATTCTCCACTTTCCTGTAAAATTTCCTTGGCTACTTTTCCAGGGTCAAGGTATTTTCTTCAACCTTTTTCCGTACCTGCCTCTGGCAGGGAGGGAGCGGAGGGTGGGGAGAGAGCCTTCTACTTTTCTATCCAGTTTTCTACTACTGCTAGGATAGTTGAAAGAAAAATAAACTTTTAATAACAGGAACAGTTCCTCGGTGGATCAGTTCAAGAAAAGGTTAGACCAAATCTTGCACACTATTTGAGTGTAGAAAATTTTCCCTGGCACCCGTTGCCATTGGTACCTCCTCGGTATGGGCCGCAAGGCCTTTTGAGGTACTTCTTTTCCTTGTAACTCCTTGTAACTCTCTCTCTCTCTCTCTCTCTATATATATATATATCCCCGCAAGGGGGTTCTAAGCTCGTGCTCTTGAGTGCTCTTTGTGCTCGTTTGTACGTGCTTGTTCCTGGAGGTTTCACGTGCGCCCTCCCGGCCCTAGCACCCAAAGATGATGGGGCTCGACCCTGCAGTCCTTGGTCTTTTTCCACTTCGACTGTCCCCTCCACCCTTTCTTTTTCCTCTGTCTTTCCTCTCACTTTTTTTGTTTTTCCGCTGAGATATGCCCTTTAAATAGAGGCGAATCGGTTCTTCCTGAACTAAAAAAAAAAAAAAAAAAAATATATAATATATATATGTCTAATATAGAAATATAGGCCTATATAATAGTATAGCCTAGGCTATATAGTCAATCAATATAGATGAACTCAGTGACTATATGCAGAGCTGGGCAGTATTTAAATACATTTGCATTTAAATACATTTGTGTATTTGTTATAATGTTATAATGTTTCAGACCAACAAAGACCCTAGGATCCACTCATGGCTGGTCTACCTAACTGTGTTCGTGTATTGTGTATGTCCTCCATAATAGCGGAGGGGACCTACAATTTTACGTGGGTTCCGAACCACAAGAACATAAGAAATTTATGTAAAAACTGCCGGTAAATTGGCAACGACCAATTTTTACAAAACTAAATAATTATCAATTTAAAACTAAAGATAGAATCTCTGATCCAGAGGATCAAGTCATAATAGACTACTATCCACAAATATGTTACACTCTATATCTATTTATAAAGGACATGCAAATATATCGGATCCAAAGAATCCAGTCAATTTCATTACGGTATCCATCAAGTCACGGTCCATATCGATAGCGGACCAAGTCAAAATTTACAATCATATACATTACAATATATACACTTACGAGAAAAAGAGTAGGTGTGGCTGTAAAGACTGTACTTTAATGAGTATTTAAATACTCAAAATATAAAAATGTAAATACTTTTACTGGTTTAATACACGTTCTTTACTAGCACAGTACGACGAGTCGACAGTGTAGTTCAGCATGGTTCATGTTTCAATCTGTCAGTTCAATCAGTTGTGTGCCACTCTTAGTCGAAAGCAGTTGATTTCTTTATCGTGTGCGTGTCATGGCTTCAACAAGCAAATTTGTATGTATTTAAAATATATTTACAAATGTATTTAAATACGATTGATGTATTTTGTATTTAGTATCTAAATACATTCGTAAAATGTATTTAGTATTTAAATACATTTCTCCCATGTATTTAGTATTTAAATACATTCAATGTATTTATTGCCCAGCTCTGACTATATGAAAAGAAATATTTATAATTAGGCATATAGGATGCTTCTTAATATCTTAAATAAATGATTTTTTCCTTCTTCACTCAGAAGCCAGTCATGTTTTTTTATATTCATTGTGATTTAGACCTTTGAGGCTGTACAGTTACAACTTACATATTGAAGTTAATTGAATTAATAATGGTAAATCCAAAAATTAAACTTGAAAAATACTTTCGCACACCTACTGCTTCTGAAAAGGGAAATCTCAAAGGCAAAGTTACAATATGTCGATTTTGCTCATGGAGGACCATTTATCATGACACTCGAATGGTGAAACACATTGACCAATGTTTCAAAACACCCGAAGAATTAAAGAGAAGAAAAGAGCCAGGATCGGGAGGAGCATCTCATTCATCAATTGATTCACTGACATCAGGTAAATTCTTCAGACAAATCATTGGTTTACTAAGGTTTGGTGACTAAGGTTTAAACAAAAATAGTTAAACAATACCTATAAAATGCCACTTCCCATTAAATTAGGTAGCTAGCTAAGCTGCACTTTCATTCATGAGCAACACAATTTTTTCTACATTTTTCTATAGAAAACCTTTTTATTTCAGGTGTTTAAACAATTAGTTTTGCCAACTTTCATTCATAAGCAACACAATCTTTTCTACATTTTTTTCTATAGAAAAACCTTTTTATTTCAGTTGTTATTTCAGCAAGTAGATACATATTCTAGCCTATTTTAACTAGGTACCTGTCTGTACTCTAGTAGCTATATATATAAATGCAAAATAATAATATAAATAATCTTAATCTAATCTATCATTTACTCCTAAAAGCCTTGAGGTTAAAGCACTGCCAATACTGTATATACACATTCAGTATGCTGTATTCAGTATTACCATACCAAACTTAATGTTTTGATCTTATATATATATTTTAAAAATTTATAATCCTTTGTTTCGGGTACGGAGGTAAATGGTAATCAATTAAAATCATCATAAGCTCTTCATAACCATGTTTTAAAAAATTCTGTCTTATCTACATAGGTAACATAGCGCAATCAGCACCTGCCACACCGACTCCTGCAGCTAAATCCTCACAGTCAACATGTGACAGAAGCCCAATAAATATTGACTTTGTACAAAGTCCAAGTTTAGGTAAGTTTTTTTTAATATTGTGGAAGCTCATGATTTCTAAATTCTAATGAGAAATTTTTCTAAAAAAATGTTCATTACAAAATATTGAAACATGACACATAAAGTCCTTATTTAATACGCCATTTTATGCTACGCCCAAGAAATAAAACTTAACAAAACACTTGTGTAGCAGTGTGGGTTTTAAGTAGTGATGGGACGATTAATCGGAATTGGAATCGAGAATCGAAAGAATCGAGCATTTTTCAGGAATCGGAATTGGAATCGAGAGAATTGTACCATGATTTCCGATTCTTAAAACGATTCTTTAACTTTTAATTGAACCAGTTTTGCAATGTAAACTTTAAAATTTAAATGAAAGAGGATAACAAATTTTATTTTTATTGTATTGTAGCTATACATTAAAACATGTATATCCATGATGTGTAATCAAGAAGATTAAAATGAATTGTTACAACTTACAGTTGATTTTTATTTTTAAACCATTCTATTATAATTTATAATTTATATTACCATACTCATAATGTAAATAGTTAATCTTACCAGAGTAAAATATGACAATTTCCAGAAAAACAAGTATAGAATTATATTTAAAAATATTGAGAATCGGAATCGGAATCGAGAATCGTATCGGAATCGAGACTTTTTAGTGGTATTGGAATCGTTAAAAATTTTGGTATCATCCCATCACTAGTTTTAAGTTAGTCAAAGTTTTAATTGTTCATAGTTTATCCATTAAATTGTGGAATAATGACATTAATCATCCTTTCATTTCCTTTGATTGATAATGATTCCATAATATAACTTTTAAGATACAGCTGGAAGCAGTGGTACCCGTCCTTCAAGCAGTTTGTCTGGGAAAAGTTACAATATGTACCGCTTCATGGACTCGTGCAGCAATGATAGCCAAGTAAGTGCACTGCTTTCCATGATTAAACATTATCTTTATACTGCTGGTAGTCTGGTAAATTGGGCATTAAAATTCCCATCTCTTAATAGGGCCTATTTGTAATGTAAATCCCTTTAGATAGGCAACCTTTCAGCCGATGGAATTTAAAGCCAATTGGCAACTGAAAAGATAGTTAGAAAACAATGTCTGTTATTTCTGTGTACCCCTTCATTTTTGTATGACTTCCCACATGTTATCAGCCTGAACCAGCTTTAATTTTCTTAGGGAAACTGTAATTTATGTATGGCATTTACCTTAATCATAAGTCTTAAGCTCAAGAGTCTTATTCAGTGATACAATATTTATATTATATTATATTTAACATTGGCTTCATTCAAATTAGCTTCACCTCTGAGAAATATAATATTGAGGTCCATCAAATAATATTCAAGTACTGCTGAATTTTTATCTACTACTAGGAGTATCTTTATACTGCTGTATCTCAAGAAAAGGAGAATTTTTAAAGTTTTATTTCATTTTTCCGAACTGCAGGCTAAAGGAGATGAGCTGCTGGCCCATGCAATTTATTCTTCAACGTGCCCCCTCAACCTGTTTGATAATCACCACTGGAAGAAAGCTCTTTTACATTTGAGACCAAGTTTCCAAGTACCTTTGCGTCATGCACTTTCGAATAGACTTCTAGAGAATGAATACATTAGAGTTAAATCTATCGTTGAAGATAAAATTGCAGATGCTTCAGTTCTAGGTATTCAGTTGGATGGATGGAGCAACATACAAAATGAAGCAGTGGTAAATCTTGTAGTGACAACACCTGCACCAATTTGTTACAAATCTGTGGCTACAGGAACTGAAACACACACTGCTCAAAATGTGTGTGATTTGGTTGGAGATGTTCTTGATGAAATTGGATCGCATAAATTTGTGGGATTAGTATCTGACAATGCCAAAAATATGGTTGCCATGTGGGAACTTCTCAAGGCCAGAGAGAGACAGCCATATCCATTGTTATGGTTGCGCTGCCCACTGCCTCAATCTCTTGGCGGGTGATATACTAAAGTTGAAAACAGCTCAAACTATTCTTGACTCAGCAAAGAATATTGTTAACACAATAAATAGAAGCCATATTTTACTCGCACTGTATCACAAGCACCACCAAGGTGCTCTTCTTTTGCCAGTTCAAACAAGGTGGAATTCTTCGTTGCGATGCTTAGAAAGTGTGTTCAAAGCACAATTTGGACTTCAAAGGTTAGCCGTTGATGAGAATGCATGTGATATTATACCAGCAGCTGTAAAGAAAATGATAATGGATGATGATGTTTTTTTGGGTATGAGTACAGAAGTTGTCAGAAATTCTGCAGCCCATTGCCGAATGGATGACCAAGCTAGGAGGAGATATTCCCCTGCTTAGTCACATTCCTGCAGCATTTCAGGAGATTAAAGAAAAGACAAATGAATTGCTTGTAAATTCCCCATTTCTTAAAGGTGAAGAAATAAAAGTGAAAGATTATGTCGAGCATCGAAAGTCATTCTCTTTGCGGCTGATTCACTATGCTGCAAATCTCCTGGACCCTAAATACAAAGGCATGTCTTTGGAGACATCAGAAGAAATTGATGCAATGGAAGTCATCAATGATCTCGCCAAACACCTTCAAATAAATAATGGTAAAGTTATATCAGAGTTGGCTCAATATAAGCTTGGACAAGGGCAGCTGTTTGGTAGAAAGTTTGTATGGGATGCTGTTGCCAACTGCGAGGGTTGGATTTGGTGGGCAAGAGTATGCAGCTCTAGTTCTTTAGCTAAGATTGGCATTGCATTACTGCAACTTCCAGCAACATTAGGAAATACAACCCAAATTACACTAGAGAAATAGCCCACCTCATAAGGCAACGTAACAACCTCAAATATAATGCACAAACACCACACACAGAAGCCATAAAACAGTAGATACAACAGCTCAACACAGAAATAAACAACAAATTCAAAGAAAAACAAACAGAAACATTCAGGGAATTCATAACAACACTAAACCACTCCACAGATACATTCAGGCTATACAAGACTATAAACAGCATTACACACACTAACCGCGGCATTCACACCTCGCACGCGGTTATCTGTCACAGCCAAAATAATATCCCAACATACACACAACAAGCTAACATTCTAGTTAATCACTACGCAAAGATAAGTCACTTAAAGAGAGACAACAACCAGAAACACGCAGACAGACACAAGAAAACCTACAGACTCGACACAACCATTACACCCTTCAATACAGACCAGACCACCAAGATCATCAAAAACATTAAGAATTCGAAGTCTACTGGACCAAACAACATATCTAACATACACCTTAAACACTTGGGCCCACAAGGAATACTAGCTCTCACAAATATCAGCACATATTCATACCAACACTGTATTATTCCTGACATATGGAAACAAGGTAAAATTATTACACTACTCAAACCAAACAAAAATCCAACAGAACCAGCTTCCTATAGACCCAAAAAACTTCACTTTTTTCTATGTGAAGGTCAAAATATGAAAATAAAAACCCACTCTAATAGACAGTTTATTTCCACAACAGTTTCGACACCCACTGGCATCCTCCTCGTTTTTCTGTATCCACCCGAGGAGGATGCCAGTGGGTGTCGAAACTGTTGTGGAAATAAACTATTAGAGTGGGTTTTTATTTTCATATTCCTATAGACCCATTACTTTACTATGCACACCTTCCAAAGTAACAGAAAGACTAATCTTACAAATCACCAACCCACACATTCCACTATCGCCTACTCAACATGGATTCAGACCTCACCACTCAACCATGACTTACTCACTAACCTCACACAGCACATCATGGATGGTATCAACTCCAGATGACCAGCTCACTGTACACTATTAGCAACAATAGAGAGTAAAGCATTTGATGCTATCCCACGCTTCCCTCTCATAAACAAAATACTCAACACAAACATGCACAATAACACCAAAAAGTGGCTGAGCAACTATCTCTCAGGAAGATACTCACATGTCACATTTAATGGCAAGTCATCCAAAAACAAGCTTTTTCCGAATGGGGTCCCTGAACGCTCTGTTCTCTCACCAACACTCTTCAACTTATACATGCATCATGACATTCCAACACCCATAGATAACAAGCTTACCTTATCATCATATGCAGATGACATCACTCTAACATCCACCCACAACAACATCGACACCGCTACAAATAACCTACAAATATACATAAACAGTATAGAAGACTGGCTCACACACAATTGACTCAAAGTAGCACCCACAAAATCAACCATCACCTTGCTTACAAGCAACACAAAAGAACACCAGGTAATTCCACAGCTTACACTAAACAACATGCCACACACTCACAGGACAAAAATACTTGGGGTCACATACAGCACATCATTATCTTTTGCAAACCACATTCAGGACATTAAAAACAAATGTACGTCAAGACTTAACACGCTTAGGGTACTAACAGGCACAAACTTTGGACACCAGCAGGAAACAACATCACTCATATACAAACAATATATTCGCTCAGTTCTGGACTATGCTAGCTCATGCTGGGCACCCATTATTTCAAACACACACATAAACACCTTACAGACAATACAAAACAACGCACTTCGTATCATTACAGGATTCACTCAAACAACAACAATAGAACACCTGCACACACAAACAAAAATACTGAAAGTTAGGGAATATTTAGACATGAGGGGAACACAATTCATGGCAGCAGTGACAACTAACCCACAACACCCTTGCCACTTCATGTACAATCATGCACCAACACCTCGCACCATTAAGGTAACACCAGAGAGACATTATAACCAAATACAGTACTCCATTCCATACCATGCTCCACAGACATCACACACTACAGAAAACACACACACACACACACACACACACACACCTAACCCACAAAGCACTGACATGACTCGGCTCGAATGCGGTCCTAGGTGCGAAGCTGCCCCGCCCATTAACAGGTCAGAGATCAGCCTGAGCAGATCGGATTGAGTTAACTTAGCACGATTCCGATGTGGACATCACCCCAACTTACGGACATATAAACACAGACTAGACAACTCCATAGACAATACCTGCCAACTGTGCCAGGACACACCACAAACAATTGAACACATTATGACAGACTGTACTACTCTAGCACAACAACGAACACAACACAACACAACACAACACAACACAACACAACATCACTAGTGCGCTGAACCTCTGGTCCACTCCGGAGAGGGCGATTGGTTACCTGTGTGCCGCTAGCTTGTTCGATCAGGGTGGGCTGATCAGCTAAACAACATCGGCAGCTACAGAGAGGACATTCTCTTCATTTGGCACGACTCACACCATCAAACGAAACAGGCTGGTAGTGGATCATGCTATGAAGTTAAATTATGTGAAACATAATCTCCAAATATTTTAAGAGACCAACAATTGCCATCTGAAAATGAGAATGCTCCCCTTATACCCACGGTACAAAATGATGATATAAGAGTTGGAGTTTGATGATTATGTAGATGATGATGATCCTGAAGGAGATGAGGGTCATTTAAATGATGAAAATGAAATGATGACTAAATAGTAATTAATATAAGTTATCTACGGGCCCTACAGCACTTGATTTGAATGATTTCACATAAAAATTGCTTAAAAAATTTATTCTGCATCACATTTTCCTTCTGGACATTATGATTAGTGCACAATATATTCATGTTTCATGATTGGATTAATAAAAAACAGCCTGTAATTAGTGTTTTTATTAGCATTACCATCCAATTTCAACCTGTCAAACTTGGCATTGACAAGTTGCAACTTGGTCAAACTTGGCATTGACAAGTTGCAACTTGGTCAAACTTGGCATTGACAAGTTGCAACTTGGTCAAACTTGGCATTGACAAGTTGCAACTTGGTCAAACTTGGCATTGACAAGTTGCAACTTGGTCAAACTTGGCATTGACAAGTTGCAACTTGGTCAAACTTGGCATTGACAAGTTGCAACTTGGTCAAACTTGGCATTGACAAGTTGCAACTTGGTCAAACTTGGCATTGACAAGTTGCAACTTGGTCAAACTTGGCATTGACAAGTTGCAACTTGGTCAAACTTGGCACTGACAAGTTGCAACTTGGTCAAACTTGGCACTGACAAGTTGCAACTTGGTCAAACTTGGCACTGACAAGTTGCAACTTGGTCAAACTTGGCACTGACAAGTTGCAACTTGGTCAAACTTGGCATTGACAAGTTGCAACTTGGTCAAACTTGGCATTGACAAGTTGCAACTTGGTCAAACTTGGCATTGACAAGTTGCAACTTGGTCAAACTTGGCATTGACAAGTTGCAACTTGGTCAAACTTGGCATTGACAAGTTGCAACTTGGTCAAACTTGGCATTGACAAGTTGCAACTTGGTCAAACTTGGCATTGACAAGTTGCAACTTGGTCAAACTTGGCATTGACAAGTTGCAACTTGGTCAAACTTGGCATTGACAAGTTGCAACTTGGTCAAACTTGGCATTGACAAGTTGCAACTTGGTCAAACTTGGCATTGACAAGTTGCAACTTGGTCAAACTTGGCATTGACAAGTTGCAACTTGGTCAAACTTGGCTTATGATGATTTTAATTGATTACCATTTACCTCCGTACCCGAAACAAAGGATTATAAATTTTAAAAATATATATAAGATCAAAACATTAAGTTTGGTACGGTAATACTGAATACAGCATACTGAATGTGTGTATACAGTATTGGCAGTGCTTTAACCTCAAGGTTTTTAGGAGTAAATGATAGATTAGATTAAGATTATTTATATTATTATTTTGCATTTATATATATATAGCTACTAGAGTACAGACAGGTACCTAGTTAAAATAGGCTAGAATATGTATCTACTTGCTGAAATAACAACTGAAATAAAAAGGTTTTTCTATAGAAAAAAATGTAGAAAAGATTGTGTTGCTTATGAATGAAAGTTGGCAAAACTAATTGTTTAAACACCTGAAATAAAAAGGTTTTTCTATAGAAAAAATGTAGAAAAAATTGTGTTGCTCATGAATGAAAGTGCAGCTTAGCTAGCTACCTAATTTAATGGGAAGTGGCATTTTATAGGTATTGTTTAACTATTTTTGTTTAAACCTTAGTCACCAAACCTTAGTAAACCAATGATTTGTCTGAAGAATTTACCTGATGTCAGTGAATCAATTGATGAATGAGATGCTCCTCCCGATCCTGGCTCTTTTCTTCTCTTTAATTCTTCGGGTGTTTTGAAACATTGGTCAATGTGTTTCACCATTCGAGTGTCATGATAAATGGTCCTCCATGAGCAAAATCGACATATTGTAACTTTGCCTTTGAGATTTCCCTTTTCAGAAGCAGTAGGTGTGCGAAAGTATTTTTCAAGTTTAATTTTTGGATTTACCATTATTAATTCAATTAACTTCAATACGTAAGTTGTAGCTGTACAGCCTCAAAGGTCTAAATCACAATGAATATAAAAAAACATGACTGGCTTCTGAGTGAAGAAGGAAAAAATCATTTATTTAAGATATTAAGAAGCATCCTATATGCCTAATTATAAATATTTCTTTTCATATAGTCACTGAGTTCATCTATATTGATTGACTATATAGCCTAGGCTATACTATTATATAGGCCTATATTTCTATATTAGACATATATATATATATATTTGAGAGAGAGAGAGAGAGAGAGAGAGAGAGTTACAAGGAGTTACAAGGAAAAGAAGTACCTCAAAAGGCCTTGCGGCCCATACCGAGGAGGTACCAATGGCAACGGGTGCCAGGGAAAATTTTGTCTTTCAAACTATGCTAGCAGTAGTAGAAAACTGGATAGAAAAGTAGAAGGCTCTCTCCCCACCCTCCGCTCCCTCCCTGCCAGAGGCAGGTACGGAAAAAGGTTGAAGAAAATACCTTGACCCTGGAAAAGTAGCCAAGGAAATTTTACAGGAAAGTGGAGAATATATAAATAGCTCTATATTTAGCTTGCTCACAGAGACACCGAGCAAGCGAACTCCTGCAGAGTTTTCTGAGGTTTTAATCTTAAACTATGAGTGTGTTCTGTACTTTGTCTAGCCTATTTTTAAACAGATTTACACTTTGACTGGAAACATCCTCTGAGGGAAGTTGGTTCCAGATATCAACTATTTTACAGGAAAAGAAATTTCCGCAGACTGAGGTCCTAAATGTCTTTACACACTCAAATAGTGTGCAAGATTTCGTCTAACCTTTTCTTGAACTGATCCACAGAGGAACTGTTCACAACTTCCGAAGGTAACCTGTTCCATGTGTCACAGATCTTATACGTAACGTAATTCCCACACACACTAGTCCTAAACCGTTTCAAATCCAACTTCCAACCATTGTTGCGAGTTGGGTTATCATTTAAACTAAACATACTTCTAAAATCGACATCGTTGAACCCTCGTAAGAGCTTGAAAACCTCGATCAGTTGACCGCGCAGCCTCCGAGTTTCAAGCGAAAACAAGTTCAGGGCGCGTAACCGTCGATTGTAGCCCATATGCCTAACGGAAGGGATCAACTTTGTGGCCCTCGCCTGCACTCGCTCCAGCCTCTCAATATCTTTCCTGAGGGTGGGCGACCAGAACTGCACAGCATACTCCAGGTACGGCCGAACAAGGGAATTGTACAGTGAGAGCACAATCTCCTTGTTCCGAAACTGAAATTGCCTCCTGATATAACCCAATAGTTTCTGGGCTTTCTTTTCCATCTCTACACACTGTTTCGTAAACTTAAGGTCGCTGCTAATTAGCACACCCAAGTCCTTTTCTAAATCAGTCACCTCGATATTACTGCCCAACATCGAGTAGTCCGACTTGGGATTGGCGTAGCCAATGTGCATCACTTTGCATTTACCCAAGTTAAACGGCATTTGCCATTTTTCGGACCACTCTCCTATCCTACCTAGGTCCGCACGCAGTTCCTCGATCGCTTCGGGCGTCCCAACATTGGCCCCAAGCTTGGTGTCATCAGCGAATTTGGCGATCCGACTGACGATGCCACCGTCGATATCATTTATGTAAATGGTAAACAACAGTGGCCCCAAAACGGAACCCTGAGGAACCCCACTAGTGACCGAGGCCCAACCCGAACTAGCCCCTTTAATTACCACCCTCTGCCGCCTATTCCTTAGCCAGTTTTCAATCCACCTACCTATTTCCCCACCGATACCCAGCGCGCGCACTTTCGCCATTAGCCGGCGGTGAGGTACCTTATCAAAGGCTTTCTGAAAGTCGAGATAAAGTATATCAATCGCCCTACTCTTATCGTACTCACTCAACATGACGTGGAAAAACTCGAGCAAGTTGGTGAGACACGACCTATGCCGTCTAAACCATGTTGGGAGTCCCCAAGCAGCTTGTAGGAATCCAAATGGTCAACGATTCTATCAGCTATTATCCTTTCTAATAATTTACCTACAACTGAAGTGAGACTAATAGGACGATAGTTCCCTGGACTTTCGTGATCCCCTTTCTTAAAGATAGGGGTCACGTTGGCCTCCCTCCAGTCACCAGGCACCTGGCCCATCTCCAACGATTTGTTGAAGACTGTAGCCAGGTGGGGAGCCACCTGGTCGCGCACTTCTCGCAAAACACTGGGGAGAAACTGGTCTGGCCCAGGAGCCTTAAACGCGCTCAGTTTGTCTATTCTATGAGCAACGACTGTCGCGGTACATCTAACACTATCCAGGCCAGCACCTTCGTGCCTCACAGCTGGCTCGGGGATGACGCGGGTATCCTCCCTGGTGAACACTCCCGCAAAGTACTCATTAAGCACATTAGCGATGTCCGCGTCGGAGGTCCGCAGAACGCCGCTTCCGTCCTTTAAAGGACCTATCATGCTTCTAATGGGCTTTCTACTATTAACATAACTGAAGAACTCCTTAGGGTTCCCTTGCAGAGGCTTGCCACCCGTAGTTCTTCGTTACGTTTCGCTAGCCTAACCTTCGCCTTCACTTCCCTACACAGGCGGACATACGCTTCAGTGTTCTCGTGGGAACGATTGGCCTTCGCCCTCCTATACGCTACTTTCCTATTTCGGATAGCCGAAGCGATGCCACGATTGAACCACTTAGGCTGCGTTGAAGCAGGGGTGACCTTTTGAGGGTATGGCAGCAGACTGCAGCACCATAAACTCATCCCGGAATGCACTCCACACTCCCTCAACATCGCCGCCAACCTCTAACCCCATCTCTGCTACGCTATCCCTGAGGCTAACAAAGTTCGCCCGCCGGAGATCGAGCTTACTGCCTCTCGAGTTACTACGCTTCACCCGAGGGACGCACACACGGAACCTAATAAGACCGTGATCACTCCCGCCCAACGATTCGTCAACGGTGAGGCCAGTGACGAGGTTGTCTTCGGTCGTGAATACTAAGTCTAGAACGCTTTCGCCTCGTGTAGGCTCGTTGACCCACTGAGTGAGGAAGTTCTCATCAGCAAAGTCAACTAGCCTCCTCCCTTCAGCATCGGCAGTCCTGTTTTCCCACTTTATGCCGCGACAGTTGAAGTCTCCTAAAACTACACACACCCTATCCCCTAGCAGGCTACTGAGTTCGGTGTACAGGGCTGTATCCTCCTCGAGGAGGAGATGCGGAGGTCTGTACACCAAGATTAACCTATAGTTCGTCCCTCCCACGTTCAGATCGACGCCAAGCAGCTCCCGTTCCGACCGGAACTGGCAGTCAACCGGACTCAACGTGTCTCTGACGTATATTAGTACCCCACCCCCCTCCCCACGGGTGCGGTCTTTGCGAAACATTCTATACCCGGGAATTTCGAACTCCCCAACGTAGTCCCTACGATCAGTATGAATCCAGGACTCGGTGATAGCAACGATATCCTGGTATTCTGATGCTAAGAGCGCCCGTAGCTCGCAAACTTGTTCCTAATTGACCTAGCATTAAAAAGCATTGCACGGAGGGAGCCTTCCCTATTCTGACCGCCCCCTAGCACGACCCGTTTCCCGAACAGCCAGGGCTGTCGGGAGTTGAAGAGCCCCTCACTAACGAGGGGGCAACTTCCGCAGGAGACTGAGCCCCCTCCAACGTAGGAGGAGGGTCACCCACTGTACTTCGCGCACCCTTCAGTCGAAGGTACGTCCGCCACCGGCTCATCCTCATCTCTCCCCGGTGGGGGCCCATCATCTCTCCCAGGACTCGACCTCACCATTCTGTATAGGTGCCGGTCGAGCAGCGCGCCTAGCACACCTTTACCCTTGTCATTGAGGTGGACACCATCCCTCTGGTAAAGGTCCCACCTACCCGAAAATGCATCGAAGGGGTCAATAAACTTCACGCCCAGCGGAACGCACAAGTCTTGTAGAGAGAGAGAGAGAGAGAGAGAGAGAGAGAGAGAGAGAGAGAGAGAGAGAGAGAGAGAGAGAGAGAGAGAGAGAGAGAGAGAGAGAGAGAGAGTTACAAGGAGTTACAAGGAAAAGAAGTACCTCAAAAGGCCTTGCGGCCCATACCGAGGAGGTACCAATGGCAACGGGTGCCACGGAAAATTTTCTACACACTCAAAGAGTGTGCAAAATTTGGTCTAACCTTTTCTTGAACTGATCCACAGAGGAACTGTTCACAACTTCCGAAGGTAACCTGTTCCATGTGTCACAGATCTTATACGTAAAGTAATTCCCACACACACTAGTCCTAAACCGTTTCAAATCCAACTTCCAACCATTGTTGCGAGTTGGGTTATCATTTAAACTAAACATACTTCTAAAATCGACATCGTTGAACCCTCGTAAGAGCTTGAAAACCTCGATCAGTTGACCGCGCAGCCTCCGAGTTTCAAGCGAAAACAAGTTCAGGGCGCGTAACCGTCGATTGTAGCCCATATGCCTAACGGAAGGGATCAACTTTGTGGCCCTCGCCTGCACTCGCTCCAGCCTCTCAATATCTTTCCTGAGGGTGGGCGACCAGAACTGCACAGCATACTCCAGGTACGGCCGAACAAGGGAATTGTACAGTGAGAGCACAATCTCCTTGTTCCGAAACTGAAATTGCCTCCTGATATAACCCAATAGTTTCTGGGCTTTCTTTTCCACCTCTACACACTGTTTCGTAAACTTAAGGTCGCTGCTAATTAGCACACCCAAGTCCTTTTCTAAATCAGTCACCTCGATATTACTGCCCAACATCGAGTAGTCCGACTTGGGATTGGCGTAGCCAATGTGCATCACTTTGCATTTACCCAAGTTAAACGGCATTTGCCATTTTTCGGACCACTCTCCTATCCTACCTAGGTCCGCACGCAGTTCCTCGATCGCTTCGGGCGTCCCAACATTGGCCCCAAGCTTGGTGTCATCAGCGAATTTGGCGATCCGACTGACGATGCCACCGTCGATATCATTTATGTAAATGGTAAACAACAGTGGCCCCAAAACGGAACCCTGAGGAACCCCACTAGTGACCGAGGCCCAACCCGAACTAGCCCCTTTAATTACCACCCTCTGCCGCCTATTCCTCAGCCAGTTTTCAATCCACCTACCTATTTCCCCACCGATACCCAGCGCGCGCACTTTCGCCATTAGCCGGCGGTGAGGTACCTTATCAAAGGCTTTCTGAAAGTCGAGATAAAGTATATCAATCGCCCTACTCTTATCGTACTCACTCAACATGACGTGGAAAAACTCGAGCAAGTTGGTGAGACACGACCTATGCCGTCTAAACCCATGTTGGGAGTCCCCAAGCAGCTTGTAG
Organism: Bathynomus jamesi; assembly: GCA_023014485.1. Classification (NCBI taxonomy): domain Eukaryota; kingdom Metazoa; phylum Arthropoda; class Malacostraca; order Isopoda; family Cirolanidae; genus Bathynomus; species Bathynomus jamesi. Next base: position 356,514 of record JAJOZX010004787.1, read on the forward strand.
GAATCCAAATGGTCAACGATTCTATCAGCTATTATCCTTTCTAATAATTTACCTACAACTGAAGTGAGACTAATAGGACGATAGTTCCCTGGACTTTCGTGATCCCCTTTCTTAAAGAGAGAGAGAGAGAGAGAGAGAGAGAGAGAGAGAGAGAGGAGAGAGAGAGAGAGAGAGAGAGAGAGAGAGAGAGAGAGAGAGAGTTACAAGGAGGAAGGAAAAGAAGTACCTCAAAAGGCCTTGCGGCCCATACCGAGGAGGTACCAATGGCAACGGGTGCCACGGAAAATTTTCTACACACTCAAAGAGTGTGCAAAATTTGGTCTAACCTTTTCTTGAACTGATCCACAGAGGAACTGTTCACAACTTCCGAAGGTAACCTGTTCCATGTGTCACAGATCTTATACGTAAAGTAATTCCCACACACACTAGTCCTAAACCGTTTCAAATCCAACTTCCAACCATTGTTGCGAGTTGGGTTATCATTTAAACTAAACATACTTCTAAAATCGACATCGTTGAACCCTCGTAAGAGCTTGAAAACCTCGATCAGTTGACCGCGCAGCCTCCGAGTTTCAAGCGAAAACAAGTTCAGGGCGCGTAACCGTCGATTGTAGCCCATATGCCTAACCGAAGGGATTAACTTTGTGGCCCTCGCCTGCACTCGCTCCAGCCTCTCAATATCTTTCCTGAGGTCGGCGACCAGAACTGCACAGCATACTCCATGTACGGCCGAACAAGGGAATTGTACAGTGAGAGCACAATCTCCTTGTTCCGAAACTGAAATTGCCTCCTGATATAACCCAATAGTTTCTGGGCTTTCTTTTCCACCTCTACACACTGTTTCGTAAACTTAAGGTCGCTGCTAATTAGCACACCCAAGTCCTTTTCTAAATCAGTCACCTCGATATTACTGCCCAACATCGAGTAGTCCGACTTGGGATTGGCGTAGCCAATGTGCATCACTTTGCATTTACCCAAGTTAAACGGCATTTGCCATTTTTCGGACCACTCTCCTATCCTACCTAGGTCCGCACGCAGTTCCTCGATCGCTTCGGGCGTCCCAACATTGGCCCCAAGCTTGGTGTCATCAGCGAATTTGGCGATCCGACTGACGATGCCACCGTCGATATCATTTATGTAAATGGTAAACAACAGTGGCCCCAAAACGGAACCCTGAGGAACCCCACTAGTGACCGAGGCCCAACCCGAACTAGCCCCTTTAATTACCACCCTCTGCCGCCTATTCCTCAGCCAGTTTTCAATCCACCTACCTATTTCCCCACCGATACCCAGCGCGCGCACTTTCGCCATTAGCCGGCGGTGAGGTACCTTATCAAAGGCTTTCTGAAAGTCGAGATAAAGTATATCAATCGCCCTACTCTTATCGTACTCACTCAACATGACGTGGAAAAACTCGAGCAAGTTGGTGAGACACGACTTATGCCGTCTAAACCCATGTTGGGAGTCCCCAAGCAGCTTGTAGGAATCCAAATGGTCAACGATTCTATCAGCTATTATCCTTTCTAATACTTTACCTACAACTGAAGTGAGACTAATAGGACGATAGTTCCCTGGACTTTCGTGATCCCCTTTCTTAAAGATAGGGGTCACGTTGGCCTCCCTCCAGTCACCAGGCACCTGGCCCATCTCCAACGATTTGTTGAAGACTGTAGCCAGGTGGGGAGCCACCTGGTCGCGCACTTCTCGCAAAACACTGGGGAGAAACTGGTCTGGCCCAGGAGCCTTAAACGCGCTCAGTTTGTCTATTCTATGAGCAACGACTGTCGCGGTACATCTAACACTATCCAGGCCAGCACCTTCGTGCCTCACAGCTGGCTCGGGGATGACGCGGGTATCCTCCCTGGTGAACACTCCCGCAAAGTACTCATTAAGCACATTAGCGATGTCCGCGTCGGAGGTCCGCAGAACGCCGCTTCCGTCCTTTAAAGAGAGAGAGAGAGAGAGAGAGAGAGAGAGAGAGAGAGAGAGAGAGAGAGAGAGAGAGAGAGAGAGAGAGAGAGAGAGTTACAAGGAGTTACAAGGAAAAGAAGTACCTCAAAAGGCCTTGCGGCCCATACCGAGGAGGTACCAATGGCAACGGGTGCCAGGGAAAATTTTGTCTTTCAACTATGCTAGCAGTAGTAGAAAACTGGATAGAAAAGTAGAAGGCTCTCTCCCCACCCTCCGCTCCCTCCCTGCCAGAGGCAGGTACGGAAAAAGGTTGAAGAAAATACCTTGACCCTGGAAAAGTAGCCAAGGAAATTTTACAGGAAAGTGGAGAATATATAAATAGCTCTATATTTAGCTTGCTCACAGAGACACTGAGCAAGCGAACTCCTGCAGAGTTTTCTGAGGTTTTAATCTTAAACTATGAGTGTGTTCTGTACTTTGTCTAGCCTATTTTTAAACAGATTTACACTTTGACTGGAAACATCCTCTGAGGGAAGTTGGTTCCAGATATCAACTATTTTACAGGAAAAGAAATTTCCGCAGACTGAGGTCCTAAATGTCTTTACACACTCAAATAGTGTGCAAGATTTCGTCTAACCTTTTCTTGAACTGATCCACAGAGGAACTGTTCACAACTTCCGAAGGTAACCTGTTCCATGTGTCACAGATCTTATACGTAAAGTAATTCCCACACATAGTCCTAAACCTTTTCAAATCCAACTTCCAACCATTGTTACGAGTTGGGTTATCATTTAAACTAAACATACTTCTAAAATTGACATCGTTGAACCCGCGTAAGAGCTTGAAAACCTCGATCAGTTGACCGCGCAGCCTCCGAGTTTCAAGCGAAAACAAGTTCAGGGCGCATAACCGTCGATTGTAACCCATATGCCTAACGGAAGGGATTAACTTTGTGGCCCTCGCCTGCACTCGCTCAAGCCTCTCAATATCTTTCCTGAGGGTGGGCGACCAGAACTGCACAGCATACTCCAGGTGCGGCCGAACAAGGGAATTGTACAGTGAGAGCACAATCTCCTTGTTCCAAAACTGAAATTGCCTCCTGATATAACCCAATAGTTTCTGGGCTTTCTTTTCCACCTCTACACACTGTTTCGTAAACTTAAGGTCGCTGCTAATTAGCACACCCAAGTCCTTTTCTAAATCAGTCACCTCGATATTACTACCCAACATCGAGTAGTCCGACTTGGGATTGGCGTAGCCAATGTGCATCACTTTGCATTTACCCAAGTTAAATGGCATTTGCCATTTTTCGGACCACTCTCCTATCCTACCTAGGTCTGCACGCAGTTCCTCGATCGCTTCAGGCATCCCAACATTGGCCCCAAGCTTGGTGTCATCAGCGAATTTGGCGATCCGACTGACAATGCCACCGTCGATATCATTTATGTAAATGATAAACAACAGCGGCCCCAAAACAGAACCCCACTAGTGACCGAGGCCCAACCCGAACTAGCCCCTTTAATTACAACCCTCTGCCGCCTATTCCTCAGCCAGTTTTCAATCCACCTACCTATTTCCCCACCGATACCCATCGCGGGCACTTTCGCCATTAGCCGGCGGTGAGGTACCTTATCAAAAGCTTTCTGAAAGTCAAGATAAAGTATATCAATCGCCCTACTCTTATCATACTCACTCAACATGACGTGGAAAAACTCGAGCAAGTTCGTGAGACATGACCTGTGCCATCTAAACCCATGTTGGGAGTCCCCAAGCAGCTTGTAGGAATCCAAATGGTCAACGATCCTATCAGCTATTATCCCTTCTAATAATTTACCTACAACTGAAGTGAGACTAATGGGACGATAGTTCCCTGGACTTTCGTGATCCCCTTTCTTAAAGATAGGGGTCACGTTGGCTTCCCTCCAGTCACCAGGCACCTGACCCATCTCCAATGATTTGTTGAAGACTAGCCAGGTGGGGAGCCACCTGGTCGCGCACTTCTCGCAACACTCTGGGGAGAAACTGATCTGGCCCAGGAGCCTTACACGCGCTCAGTTTGTCTTTTCTATCGGCGATGACTGTCGCGGTACATCGAACACTATCCAGGCCAGCAGCCTCCGAGTTTCCAACGAAAACAAGTTCAGGGCACGTAACCGTCGATTGTAGCCCATATGCCTAACGGAAGGGATTAACTTTGTGGCCCTCGCCTGCACTCACTCCAGCCCCTCAACTCAATATCTTTCCTGAGGGTGGGCGACCAGAACTGCAGGTACGGCCGAACCAGAGAATTGTACAGAGAGAGCACAATCTCCTTGTTCCGAAACTGAAATTGCCCCCTGATATAACCCAACAACTTCTGGGCTTTCTTTTCCACCTCTACGCACTGTTTCGTAAACTTAAGGTCGCTGTTAATTAGCACACCCAAGTCCTTTTCTAAATCAGTCACCTCGATATTACTCCCCAACATCGAGTAGTCCAACTTGGGATTGGCGGAGCCAATGTGCATCACCTTGCATTTACCCAAGTTAAACGGCATTTGCCATTTTTCGGACCACTCTCCTCGATCGCCTCCAGCGTCCCAACATTGGCCACAAGCTTGGTGTCATCAGCGAATTTGGCGATCCGACTGACGATGCCACCGTCGATACCATTTATGTAAATGATAAACAACAGCAGCCCCAAAATGGAACCCTGAGGAACCCCGAGGAACCCCACTAGTGACCGAGGCCCAACCCGAACTAGCCCTTTAATTACAACCCTTTGCTGCCTATTCTTCAGCCAGTTTTCAATCCACCTACCTACTTTCCCACCAATACCCAGCATGCGCACTTTCGCCATTTACCGGCAGTAAGGTACCTTATCAAAGACTCTGAAAGTCGAGATAAAGTATATCAATCGCCCTACTCTTATCATACTACCTATGCCGTCTAAACCCATATTGGGAGTCCCCAAGCAGTTTGTAGGAATCCAAATGGTCAATGATCCTATCCGCTATTATCTCCGCTAATAATTTACCTACAACTGTAGTGAGACTAATGGGACGATAGTTCCCTGGACTTTCGTGATCCCCTCTCTTAAAGATAGGGGTCACGTTGGCTTTCCTCCAGTCACCAGGCACCTGGCCCGTCACCTCTCGCAACACCCTGGGAAGAAACTGGTCTGGCCCAGGAGCCTTAAACGCGCTCAGTTTGTCTATTTTATCGGCAACGACTGTCGCGGAACATCGAACACTATCCAGGCCAGCACCTTCGTGCCTCACGCCTGGCTCGGGGATGACGCCGGTGTCCTCCCTGGTGAACACTCCCGCAAAGTACTCATTAAACACATTAGCGATGTCCACGTCAGAGGTCCGCAGAACGCTGCTTCGGTCCTTCTAATGGGCTTTCTACTAGTATTAACATAACTGAAGAACTCCGTAGGGTTCTCCTTGCAGAGGCTTGCCACCCGTAGTTCTTTGTTATGTTTCGCTAGCCTAACCTTCGCCTTCACTTCCCTACACAAGCGGACATACGCTTCAGTGTTCTCATGGGAACAATTGGCCTTTGCCCTCCTGTACACTACTTTCCTATTTCGGATAGCCGCAGTGATGTCATAATTGAACCACTTAGGCTGCATTGAAGCAGGGGTGACTGGTTTTGAGGGTATGGCAGCAGACTGCAGCACCATAAACTGGTCCCGGAATGCACTCCACACTCCCTCAACATCGCCACCAACCTCTAACCCCATCTCACCTATGCTACCCTGGAGGCTAACAAAGTCCACCCACTGTAGATCGAGCTTACTGCCTCTCAAGTTACTACGCTTCACCCAAGGGACACACACACGGAACCTAATCAGACCATGATCACTCCCGCCCAATGATTCGTCAACAGTGAGGCCAGTGACGAGGTTGTCTTCGGTCATGAATACTAAGTCTAGAACGCTTTCGCCTCATGTAGGCTCATTGACCCACTGAGTGAGGAAGTTCTCATCAGCAAAGTCAACTAGCCTCCTCCCTTCAGCATGAGCAGTCCTGTCTTCCCACTTTATGCCGCGACAGTTGAAGTCTCCTAAAACTACACACACCCTATCCCCTAGCAGGCTACTGAGTTCGGTGTACAGGGCTGTATCCTCCTCGAGGAGGAGATGGGGCGAAGGCTGGCAAAACTAGAGAAGCCAATTTGGGGAGTATCTGGATTATTTTTATAGAGACTAAAAGCTTCTTTCAGATTCATTAACACCAGTCTTTTCTGCACAGATTCTTTATACCCACTTTCATTTCTGATACTCAGGTAGTCTTTTGTACCTGGGCACAAATGACTAATTTCATCCGATTCAAAAAATTTCTGAACAAATCTTTAGTACCTTTAGTTATTACTTTTCCTTTTGACATGGGTTCAATTTCAGGAATAATTCCAAGTCTTTGTTTTATATTTTTGCTTTTTTTAACTAAATATTCAGTTGTCTGAAATAGATTTATAGTTTTTGATATGGTAAATGGAGATAATGTCAATATTTTGAGTTTCCTCTCATAACTGTCAGTAGAATAGAAAGCTTCAACCAGTTCATTCATGAGATGAATCATTGACCTGAAACAAATTCATGAATATAGTAGCTATGAACAAAACATTACATGTGCAAATTGTGCATATATTAAATTTTTGGATTATAATATTGATTTCAAGTGTAACAAAATGAGCATTTTTTGAGATAGTCAAATTAAACCAAAATTATTTTGTGACCAAACGAATTCCAAATGATTTAATGGGCCCATTGATCTCTAATCTTTAGGGAGTTGTGCTTCTAGTTTCTACTATCAAAGGTGAATACTACATTTTGTTTTTATGCTTCAGTTTTAGTTTAGGTATATTCCTACTTAATAATAGCGTATCATTTTAAAATTCATACCTTTGAGTTTCATGATCCAACTTTGTAGCTTTTGATGGGCTTGGGATTTCAATTTCTAAACTTGTTTCTAGCTTTTGTTTTAAAGAATGACGTGCTTTTTCTATTGTTTGAATAGCTTTTGCTTCTTTTCTTGAGGAACCCAAACCATCTGAAATTTTTGAATTAATAAATATTTGACTCCATTTGATATATATATATATATGGACAATAATAATTAATATGTCAACATATTAATTTCATAAGTTTAATAAGTTTAATAAATTTAATATGTCAATATATTAATTTCACTAAGTTTTTCAGCAACTGCTGAAAAAGTGTCTTGAGAGTAAATGCATTATAAATAAATAAAATAAATAAAAAAATTATAAATATAAAAAGTACCTTACGCTTCTTCACTGGAGTCACAGCAAGACTTTCTAGAACTTGAGAAACCTCTTCTTTGGCGTTACTTGATATACTTGGATCATATTCATCGCTTTCTGAAATAACATTCTCAGAAGACTGATTGTGATCAGACTCTTCACTTTGTGATGTTGATAGCAACTCTGGTCTCTGGGTCAATAATTTTCTACAGTTGCTACATAGTACAGTATTCCTTTGTAGTTTCCTTTTACATCGATCATAAAGTGATTGGCTGATGGTTCTTATATCCTTGTGTATCTTTTTCTTATGTTTTTGTAAAGGATCATCACAGTATCTAACCATTTTTCATTACTAAAAATACACAATTGTAAATCTCAAAAATAAGATATGATTTGACTCAAAATAAGTATATCTGTAATAAAAATAAGCATAATTAACAAACATTTGAGAGAGAGACTGCATGAATATGAGTTATACATAGGATGTAAACATATCATTTGTAGTTTTCTATTTTAGTCTGCGTAAAAGTGTCAAAATTTCAATGTACACTGTACAAATGTCAATGTACATATTTTTTCAATAATTTTTAAAATATCTTGCAACTTGATACCCACGTTTTTTATTGTTTGTATCTTTTAACAATTAATGGAAGTTTAATATATGAAAAAAAAAATTTTGGATTTCACTGTCTAGGGGGGGGGGGGGGGGGGGGGGGGGGGGGGGTCAAAAATAAAAATAAAGGGGGGGGAGGATTTTCATTATTGTTCTACACATTTGAATGTGGTATCATTTAATAGATCTCTTCATGCTAATTCTAAAAATGTATAGTTTTATATGTCTACAACAAGATGTTTGGGAGTCATTGCCCATTAAATTTAGGTGGTAAAGTGGGGCCCCCAAAATCTTGGGGGGCCCATATCTCAAAAATTATGGGTCATATAACTTTATTTGAACCAGTGAAATCAGCACCCAGAAGAACCCCATATGTCAATTTTCATTAAAATCTGGGTCAGAGTGGTGACAAATTTTTAAATTTTTGGGTGATTTGTCCTGGAATGCCCCACAAAGGAAGACTGGGTGAAAAAAGAGACAGAGTGGCGACCATTTTCAAACCCAAATTACACAAAAAAGTAATAGATATGGTATTTGTTAATGAGAGAATAATGGTCATCACTTTAAGGCTAAGAGACAAAATAATGAGCATTATCCAGGTCTACGCACCCCATCAAGGGAGACCATTAGAGGAAAAAAATGGAATTTTTAGAAATCTACAAGATGTATGGTGTATGATAGGATGAGAGGCACAATCAAAATTTAAAAGATGGAAATATATTAGAGAGTTTTAAACAAAAGATGAGAGAAAAGTGGATGGAAGCTTCAGATACAGCTGAAAATGTTGGAGAAGGATGGAGAAAACTTAAGGAAGGGATTGAGCTGGTGACAAGGGAAACAGTTGGAGTTAAGAGAATAAGTGGAGGGAGAAGGAAGAGGACTGTATGGTGGACAGAGGAGGTCAAAGAAGCCGTGAAAGGAAAAAATGAGATGTTTCATTTATGGATAAAAATCAGAATGGAAGAGAGCAGACGCAACTATATCACTGCAAGAAGAGTTGGATGAAGACCAACCTATTAGTATTACTGAGGTAAAAAGATGCAATTAAAGAACTTAAAAATGGCAAGAGTCCTGGAATTGATGGTATTAGTAACGAGCTCTATAAAACTGGAGAAGAAATTGCTGGATGGTTGACTGAGGTGTTTAACCAAGCATGGAATGAGGAACATATACCATCAGAGTGGGGTAAAGCAATAATATGCCCAGTATACAAAAAAGGCAATAAATGAGAGTCAAAATTATAGAGGAATTTCGCTTCTTACCTACGCAAGCAAAATTTATGAAAGAATCCTAGAGAAGAGACTAAGATCGATGGTGGAGGAATCAACTGGAGAATGGCAGCATGAGTTTAGACGCAATAGAAGCACTATAGACTTGGTATTTTTGTTGAAAATGACAATGGAGGAGAGTATAGAGTGGAATAAAAAGGCATTAACTGCTTTCACAGACCTAGAAAAAGCTTTTGACTGGGTACCAAAAAATAGATTATGACAGGTGTTGGAAGATCCAATGTATAGATTAAGTCAAACTGATCAGGGTCATCAAGGGCTTGTATGAAATATGCAGTAACATGGTAAGATCAAATGAAGGAAGAGAAAATTGGTTCAATGTGGTAACATGGGCATTCCAGGACAGATCATGCAAAAAAAATGAAATTTTACACCACACTCCTTCCAATTTTCCTATAATTTGTTGTATAGCATTGCCTACACTAAAAAACCCAAAGTTTCAAACTGTTTCAGATTGATCTAACTTACAGTTCAAAAGTTATTGGCCCTTCCAACTTTGGGAGAGTTCTCAGTGATCCCCAAATTACAAATTACCATATCTTAGCCCAATTGAGATAGAAAAATTATTCAGATTGCATTTGAAAGGTAATTTGTCAAATATCAAATGAGTATAGACTTGGATAGCAGCTTAGTTGAGGAGTAAAAAGTTGTGACAATTTGTATTATTAAAAGGGAGTTTTACCCCCAACCTCAATCAATTTTTTAAAAATTTTCATATCAGATTAAGCCCAAACTTTATCTATATAAGTGGCATTTAAGAAATTGCTGTGTACTTAGGTGTAAACTATGCGTTTTGAGATTTGAATAGTGATAATTTCACTGAAAAAAATTATATTTTCATTTTCATAATGATTTGTCACCTGCATTTAATTTAATTTTTTTCCTGAAAAGTATGCTGCCTTATATGTAACTACCAGTACTTATTTAATTATAAATTTGTTTCAAGAATGAAACAATTGCATTATTAGCAACTGCATTTTATTTCTGTTCTAAAATGTATACTACAGTACACAGATTCAACAAACTCATTAAACATATTGTGAAAAACTGTATAGGGCATTGGGTTGATTGCCTGTTACCTCATCCGTTGGAAATGTCAGCAGATTTTCAGTGGAGACGTGAATGACAAAAGCCCTATATATTTTCGTTAGAGAGTTATGAATATGTAGGTCTTTAAAGGACCTCTTTATATTAATTGTTTATGGTAATTTTAGCATCGGGATTTAGACACCCTAGAATGAAAATGAAAAGAAATTACCTCACCTTAATTTTGATGGATCATAGTTTACTTTGATGTTGGGCGTTATGATCTTTTTCGGTGTAGGGCCGCCACGATGGAGTTACACGACGAATTAACACTTTGTTACTAATATAGGCAATCACTCATTTACCCCTGAAGGAATAGGCCTACCCTTTTACAGTCATTAGTTCCAATTATAAGGAATTCACACAGAACTTTAGGGAGGACTTTAGACATACTCCCGTTTAAAGCGTTACTGTAACATAAAAGCCCTGAGACTATTCCTTTAATATATCTTCATATTTCTGTATAAATGTGATTTTGCAAAGGTGTTGACTCTTCTCCCTTGTTTTGCATGGGTTAGCGAATGGAAGATTTCGTTTCACGTGAAATAAATGAAGGTTTCACGTGGTTATGCAGACCGACGCCTACATACAGTTTCCATGTATGTATGGCAATCATTTCATTCCCATTAGGCTATGTCAACAATCCGAGCCAATTTTGTATAGATAATTAATTCAATTAATTAATAATTATATTTAATTATGAAATAAAGGTATCACATACGATACCATGTTGTGGTTTTTCCATATACTGGGGGGGGGGGGGGGCCGGAGAAAAATTTGATAGATCAAAATTTTTGATAAACTGTGTTTAAACCATGTGAAATGGATTGAAAAGAATGAAATAGGAATTTAGGGAAGAGAAAGGTTACTCAAGACCTATTTAAATATAAAAGTTCAAGAGGTTAGCTTTCAAGTTGGTTTAAAGTTTATTTCAATCAGTTCGACTCCCCTTAGGTATAGGAAATTTATGTTATTAAAGTAAAGTTATTAACTTTTGCTCATTATTTATCTGTGTAAATTTTATGTCACCAATTTTTAAAATGCAGCGTTTACTATGTTGTTTTGGAGTTTCGTCATGTTTGTTGTTAATGATTTATGTTTTAATTAAATGACTTCTACGTTGGTGAGTTAATGAAATGTACTGTACTTCCCATGTTATGTTGTTTGGGTGAAAGGAGTTTGTAACTGTATTCAAACCTCCTACCACTTCAGACTAGTCAATACCCGTAGTTTAGTGGAGTAAATGTTACTCCTCCACAGGTAGATCTGGAGGGCTTGGGGCTTTGAATCCTGTACTGGTTTTATGCTGTTTGTCTCTGGCCATTAGAGGCATAAACCCTTGTAATAGTTTGGGCTGTGGCCAAGGGGAGCCACAAAACCCTTGTAATAGTTTGGGTTGTGGCCAAGGGGGAGGCCACAAAACCCTTAATAGTTGGTCTGTGCCCATGGAAGGCCACAAGAACCTTGTTATAGTTTGGGTTGTGGCCATGGTAGGCCAAAAAAACCCTTGTAATAGTTTGGGTTGTGGCCAAGGAGGCCACAAAACCCTTGTAATTGTTTGGGCTGTGGCCAAGGGGAGGCCACAAAACCCTTGTAATTGTTTGGTTGTGGCCAAGGTAGGCAACAAAACCCTTGTAATAGTTTGGTCTGTGCCATGGAAGGCCACAAAAACCTTGTTATAGTTTGGGTTGTGGCCATGGTAGGCCAAAAACCCTTGTAATAGTTTGGGTTGTGGCAAGGGAGGCCACAAAACCCTTGTAATTGGGCTGTGGCCAAGGGGAAGCCACAAAACCTTGTAATTGTTTGGGTTGGGGCCAAGGTAGGCAACAACCCTTGTAATAGTTTGGTCTGTGGCCATGGGAAGGCCACAAAAACCTTGTTATAGTTTGGGTTGTGGCCATGGTAGGCCAAAAACCTTGTAATAGTTTGGGTGTGGCCAAGGGAGGGCCACAAAACCCTTGTAATTTGGGCTGTGGCCAAGGTGAGGCCACAAAACCCTTGTAATTGTTTGGGTTGTGGCCAAGGTAGGCCACAAAACCCTTGTAATAGTTTGGTCTGTGGCCATGAAGGCCACAAGAACTTGTTATAATTTGGGTTGTGGCCATGGTAGGCCACAAAACCCTTGTAATTGTTTGGGTTGTGCCAAGGTAGGCCACAAAAAACCCTTGTAATAGTAATAGTTTGAGCTGTGGCCAAGGAAAGGCCACAAAACCCATACTTAGATTACCTATAATTAATTTCGTTTTATTTGTTATTTCATTTTTGTTTTCTCACTTTTTAATATAAAAGGTGTAGCATTTTATAAAGTCCTCACTCTTTCCAAAATGAAAGGGTGTTGCAATTTAATTTATTTTCCATAGGAAATATTACAATGTTTTGTATATATTTATATACTGTATGTATGATTTTAATTTGTGATGTTACAGTTCTGCACTTAATTTTGTGATGTTACAGTTCTGCACTTAATTTTTGTGATGTTACAGTTCTGCACTTAATTTTTGTGATGTTACAGTTCTGCACTTAATTTTTGTGATGTTACAGTTCTGCACTTAATTTTTGTGATGTTACAGTTCTGCACTTAATTTTTGTGATGTTACAGTTCTGCACTTAATTTTTGTGATGTTACAGTTCTGCACTTAATTTTTGTGATGTTACAGTTCTGCACTTAATTTTGTGATGTTACAGTTCTGCACTTAATTTTTGTGATGTTACAGTTCTGCACTTAATTTTTGTGATGTTACAGTTCTGCACTTAATTTTTGTGATGTTACAGTTCTGCACTTAATTTTTGTGATGTTACAGTTCTGCACTTAATTTTTGTGATGTTACAGTTCTGCACTTAATTTTTGTGATGTTACAGTTCTGCACTTAATTTTTGTGATGTTACAGTTCTGCACTTAATTTTGTGATGTTACAGTTCTGCACTTAATTTTTGTGATGTTACAGTTCTGCACTTAATTTTTGTGATGTTACAGTTCTGCACTTAATTTTTGTGATGTTACAGTTCTGCACTTAATTTTGTGATGTTACAGTCTGCACTTAATTTTGTGATGTTACAGTTCTGCACTTAATTTTTGTGATGTTACAGTTCTGCACTTAATTTTTGTGATGTTACAGTTCTGCACTTAATTTTTGTGATGTTACAGTTCTGCACTTAATTTTTGTGATGTTACAGTTCTGCACTTAATTTTTGTGATGTTACAGTTTTTTTTTTTTTTTCTGCACTTAATTTTTGTGATGTTACAGTTCTGCACTTAATTTTTGTGATGTTACAGTTCTGCACTTAATTTTTGTGATGTTACAGTTCTGCACTTAATTTTTGTGATGTTACAGTTCTGCACTTAATTTTTGTGATGTTACAGTTCTGCACTTAATTTTTGTGAGTTACAGTTCTGCACTTAATTTTTGTGATGTTACAGTTCTGCACTTAATTTTTGTGATGTTACAGTTCTGCACTTAATTTTTGTGATGTTACAGTTCTGCACTTAATTTTGTGATGTTACAGTTCTGCACTTAATTTTTGTGATGTTACAGTTCTGCACTTAATTTTGTGATGTTACAGTTCTGCACTTAATTTTTGTGATGTTACAGTTCTGCACTTAATTTTTGTGATGTTACAGTTCTGCACTTAATTTTTGTGATGTTACAGTTCTGCACTTAATTTTTGTGATGTTACAGTTCTGCACTTAATTTTTGTGATGTTACAGTTCTGCACTTAATTTTTGTGATGTTACAGTTCTGCACTTAATTTTTGTGATGTTACAGTTCTGCACTTAATTTTGTGATGTTACAGTTCTGCACTTAATTTTTGTGATGTTACAGTTCTGCACTTAATTTTTGTGATGTTACAGTTCTGCACTTAATTTTTGTGATGTTACAGTTCTGCACTTAATTTTTGTGATGTTACAGTTCTGCACTTAATTTTGTGATGTTACAGTTCTGCACTTAATTTTGTGATGTTACAGTTCTGCACTTAATTTTTGTGATGTTACAGTTCTGCACTTAATTTTTGTGATGTTAATGAGTCTTATAAGTTAAATTGCTGAAATAAATTTTATAACCTACACCACAGGTTGAATTATAAATTTAGTGTTTTTAGTTAGAATAGGCCTTGAGTGTAAAGAGTAGGGTCTACTTTGTGAGGTAGGTCGTAATTTATTATTATTTATATATAATGAAAAAGCCAAACATGGAATAAATTCTGTTCAGATGTCAAAATGTTTGATAAGGCGTAATTTTATTATTTGTTTGTTTTATTCTGTTTTGTTATTTTATTCAAGGTTAGGTTTTCACAGCAAATAACCTTCCCACATACGGACCACCATGTGAAAAACTATATAGGGCATTGGGTTGATGTTGCCTGTTACCCTCATCCGTTGGAAATGTCCAGCAGATTTCAGTGGAGAGTGAACGACAAAAGCCCTATATATTTTCGTTAGAGAGTTATGAATATGTAGGTCTTTAAAGGACCTCTTTATATTTAATTGTTTATGGTAATTTTAGCATCGGATTTTAGACACCCTAGAATGAAAATGAAAATGAAATTACCTCACCTTAATTTTGATGGATCATAGTTTACTTTGATGTTGGGCGTTACGATCTTTTTCGGTGTAGGGCGGCCACGATGGAGTTACACGACGAATTAACACTTTGTTACTAATATAGGCAATCACTCATTTACCCCCGAAGAAATAGGCCTACCCTTTTACAGTCATTAGGTTCCATATTATAAGGAATTCACACAGAACTTTAGGGAGGACTTTAGACATCCTCCCGTTTAAAGCGTTTACTGTAACATAAACAGCCCTGAGACTATTCCTTTAATATATCTTCATATTCTGTATAAATTGCTGATTTTGCAAAGGTGTTGACTCTTCTCCCTTGTTTTTGCATGGTTAGCGAATGGAAGATTTCGTTTCACGTGAAATAATGAAGGTTTCACGTGGTTATGCAGACCGACGCCTACATACAGTTTCCATGTATGTATGGCAATCATTTCATTCCATTAGGCTATGTCAACAATCCCGAGCCAATTTTGTATAGATAATTAATTCAATTAATTAATAATTTATATTTAATTATGAAATAAAGGTATCACATACGATACCATGTTGTGGTTTTTCCATACATATGACATAACATAATAATTAACAAATTTCTCAACTGAAGCCTGCAGACTGTGATTAAGTACTAAAAAGAATATACCACACTTAAACTTGTATGAAAGTAACTTAGAAGTTCAAGTATCAACTGGGTGAGTATCATAAGGGGTGGCAAGTAATGATTGCCCCCCCCCCCCCCTGCACAGATGAAACTAACATAGGTACAAAAAAACTGATTGTTGCATCTTTAGACAGTTTAATTTTACATCTAACAAAACCACTCAATAGTTGGTGTTGCCTCCTTGTGCTTGGCAGATGGCTTTAAGTTGGCAAGGGTAGGAGGTGAGGAGAGACTCGAAAAGGTCAGTGTTGTACTCAAGATTTTGGAGGATTGTTTCGATGTGCTGCTCCATGGTCCAGCAGCAGAATCAGGTGGCTGGTGGTTCAGCAAGCATCAGGGATTCCACTCAGTCTTTCAGGATGGATCCTGAATGATTCTGCTGCTGGACCATGAAGCAGCACATTGAAACAATCCTCCAAAATCTTGAGTACAACACTGACCTTTTCGAGTCTTCCTCACCTCCTACCCTTGCCAACTTAAAACCATCCGCCAAGCACAAGGAGGCAACAAACTACCAAGTGATTTTATTTAGACATAGAATTAAACTGTCTAAAAGATGCAACAATCAGTTTTTTTTGTACCTCCATTAGTTCATCTGTGCAGGGGAGGGGGGCAATCACTGTTTGCCACCGTGTATACTGTTTGATAAGCATGTAGCTGGTTCCTTGAGTACAACACTGACCTTTTCAAGTCTCCTCACCTCCTACCCTTTGAGTCTCTCCTCAAGTCTCTCTAACAAAGTAGGATTTTCTGAATCAGATGTTTGATAAGCATGGAGCTGGTTCCTTGACTTGGGTACAATTCTGTGGAAGCCTCTTGTGCCCTTGATTGATGTAGCTTCATTAAACCTATTAGACAGATGTAATTTATTTGATTCAACCTCCTTGATTAGTAACAAAGAGAAAAAGTTAGTGACTTGAAGTGCTTTGTACTAAAATCACAAAGCTCTGGTGTCAGAATGTACCCAGCATCAGTCATTGTAGGCTAGCCTTTGCTACACCTCTTTTTACTGTTTCTCCAATATCATCACATGCATTTTCACCATGACTTGTGGCAAAGAAATTCCACTCGATTTAACACTGAAATTCTATTCATGATAGCAGAGATTGATGAAATTGAATCTATTCTTATATTGTCCACCGCATCCATCAGAAAAGTAAATAATTTTGTACATTGGCAAATCTAGCTTTTATATCTTTTATCAAATACTGCTGAAAGTGTGAACTGCTGAAGTTGAGTGCTCAAGACAGTCACTGACAATGCAATAACTAGTGTGACTTAATTCCCCATCCTTCTTATGATAGACTACAAATGGGTGGAGCGTTGCCTGATCATTTGTCCAGTGAAAAACTCTGAGGGGCATCCTGAGTAATATATGAATACAGTAGTTTCAGCAAAATCCCTAGTACAAGTACATCATTACTTTGAAGATTCTGTTTTACATTCTTCATATGTTGACTCTGACATTTTGCAATGTAGTGATGACGAATGAGGGAGAAAATGGCTTCTGAAAGAATTTCAATAAATTCCTCTACTGTAGCTCCATTGCTTTGCAGTAGTAGTAGTAGTAGTAGTAGTAGTAGTAGTAGTAGTAGTAGTCCATTGAACATATTGTACTGTATCTCTCTCAATATTGACAAGGTATTAAAAAAGTTTGCTACACCAATACTACCAGGACATTTTAGACATCTGTGTAACTTACAGTGAATTATTGATATCACAAACATTTTTCCATAAGGGCATGGTATGTTAGGCTTTTTGGCCAATTACTGACACCATGAGTTTAGGATTTTGGTGATAGGTACAAACAAAATCAGTGTGTTCCTTCCCCCCATCAATAACACCATTTAGGTCTTAAATTTGCAATGATGAAAAGCCAACACTATCATCAGTGTAAGTATCTAAAGTCTTCATTGATAGGAAGATGTCAAGTTGACTTCTTCTTTGAGATCATTCATCAGCATCTCATACCTGTTTAAAAGAAGAAAAATACATAATATAAATCATTGCAGTTTTTTGACTAAAT
>JAJOZX010004788.1:0-140000 GCA_023014485.1 Bathynomus jamesi
ATGACAAATACGGGGATCCGAGACCCGTACAGAATGAATACAGAAAGAAATTACATGCGATGTCGGGACAATAAGTATCGAAACAGATAAAGAAAGTTCTCGGAGGATCACAGAGCAACGAAACATGCACCACCATTGGAAAACGAATCTGAACTACATAAAGGGAAAAACGAAAACGAAAAAATAAAAGTAATCCTAGCCAACATTCAGGGCCTTAAACCAAACCATTTCTTGGACAAAGTCACATACCTGAAAGGACTCATGCAAGAAACCAGAGCAGACTTTGCATGCCTCACGGAAACCTATCTAAAGGACTGCCAGGCGAAGTGAAAACTGTGAGTTTTGTACCAACAAAAAAAGAAATAGAATTGACAACTATAACATACTTCAAGCTGACAGAACAGTAAGGCGTAAAGGAGTATGTGCTATTTGTACACACGAAAAATATGGCAGAAATGGCTACAAGTACTTCAAACAACTACGTAGATTCAGTAGCAGTAAAAGTTGAAAAAATACCATTACAGAGGTCAGGAACTGGATGAAAGATCTACACTTCCCAACTCCAAATATTATTCTCTGTGGTGATTTTAACTTCCCATTTATGAAATATAAAATGGTAGGAAGAAATATATGTATACACCAAGAAAGGGGTGACCAAGAGCAGGCAAAAGTGCTCCTAGCTCTAGCCGATGAATTTATGTTAACACAAGAAATAACGGAAAATACAAGAAAAAAACAACTGCCTAGATTTGGTATTCACAAATAACAGCAACCTAATTGATAACAGAAATAGCCCCAACTATAATATCAGATCACAACATTATTGAAATAACAACCAATATAAAAGCCATAGGAAAGGAAAGAACACGCACAAGAGAAAGAAGCGAATTCTTTTATTTTTACTCCAAAGCTATAAACTGGAAAGGTATTGCATCCAGCATGGAAACAATAGATTGGAAAGACAACGGAAGAAATGCTAATAACCTTAGAGGAGAAGACGCTGGAAATTGTTGAAAGACATGTCCCATAAAGGCAACACAGAGGAAAGAGAAGCAGGTTCGAGAGACAAAAGAGGTCATTGTTCTGCAAGAGAAAAAGAGTGACTGTAAAACTAAGACAACAACATCAGAAAAATATTAAACGATAAACTGCAGAGTATAGATTGTGTCATACAGGGTCTAATTGAGAAACATACAGAGAAAGAAGATGACGCTATAGAAGCGACAAAGGTTAACCCAAAGTACTTCTATAATTTTGCGAAAAGGAAGTCGAAAAATCACGCGACTATCGGACCTTTGAAGAATGAAAACAATGTTTTAACCGACGATCTAAAAGTAGTATCTGAAATATTACGAGCTCAGTATGAATCATCTTTCAGTATCCTCAAAAATGATAAACTGATGTGCGATAGGAATGCGTCCTTTGAAGAAGAACTACAAAGGGAAAGTAAAACGGACTATAACTTTACAACAGATGATATTACACAAGCTATAGGAAAACTAAAAGCACACTCGGCCGCAGGCCCGGACAAATGCAATGCCATACTGATAAAAAACTGCAAGAATGAAATCGTTAAGCCCCTGTACTGGATATGGGGACGATCAACGGGCACGGGAGAAGTACCGAGCATCCTGAAGAGAGCGAACATAGTTCCAATATATAAAGGAGATCGATCCGAGGCTAAACACTATAGTCCAGTGTCGCTTACAACCCATCTCACTAAAATATTTGAAGGAATAGTTAGAGAAAAAATGTGACATTTTTGGAAACTCGGGAAAAATTAAATGATAACCAACATGGATTCCGGTCAGGCAGATTATGTCTATCACAACTAATGGAACGCTATAACAACATTATTGATGCACTTGAAAGTAATGAAAACTATGATGTAATATACATAGACTATGCGAAGACGTTCGACAAGTGTGACCATGGAATCATAACATAAACTGAAGTATATTGGAATAATAGGAAATATAGGAAAATGGGTATATAATTTCCTTAGTGAGCGGCGGCAAGTCGTTACAGTTCAAGGAATGTCTTCATCAGAGTCAGAGGTCCTTAGGAACAGTATTAGCTCCATTACTCTTCGTAATCATGCTAACTGATATAGATGAGGAAGTTACCAGTGACAACACAGTAACATCGTTTGCCGATAACACAAAAATTTGTAAAAAAATAAGAAACCCAGAGGATATAGGATTTCTACAAACAGACATGAACAGAATCTACAGTTGGTCTGAAGGCAATAATATGAAATTTAACACTGAAAATTTTCAACTATTAAGGTACGGAAGAAGGGAGGACCTAAAATCCCTAGAATACTATACCGAAATGGACAGGAAATTCAGAGAAATTCTATAAAAGATTTAGGTTTTGTAATGATTAATGACGGGAAATTTGGAACACCAAATAAAATAGCAGTAAACAGAACTAAAACAATAACTGGACAGATACTGAGCACCTTTAAAATAAGGGATAGGAATATAATGATTCCTCTATTGAAGAAACTGATCATACCCAAGTTGGAATACTGCTCGGTCCTAACATCTTCACAGTCAAGATCAATGGATGCAAAGAGCTAACTTACTGGGAAAGGATACGTGAATTAAACTTATATTCACTGGAAAGAAGAAGAGAAAGGTACACTATTATTTACACTTGGAAAATAATGGAGGAACTAGCCCCTAATCTTACTCTGAACCCTCCACTCAAACAACAATGGGAAGTAGAAAAGGAAGAACGTGTTGTGTTCTCAAATTAAAGGCTAGACAGGGAACATCCTCAACCCTGAAGGAAAATAGTTTTGTTGTGAGAGGACCAAGACTGTTCAACCAACTGCCCAAGGAACTAAGGAACACGAGTGGTAGAGTGGTTGCTATGTTCAAAAAAGACTAGATACCCGGTTCAGAATAATTCCAGATGAGCCGGGCGTACTTTGCTGTGTGAGGCGAAAAGCACAAGAGACCAACTCTTTACTTCACCAGGCCAACTCAAGAGCAGGGGCAACAAACTTGACATTTGTGAAACGAGGAATCATCGTACGGAACATTCGAAAGATTGAAAGGTATATATAATTAAATGTTTAGAATTGTGTTTGTTCTTTTGGCCCTTGTAAGGTTCCGTTTTAAAGTTTCAAGTACTGCAAGCTTGATAAAAAAAAAAAAAAAAAATACACACACCACACACACACACACACACACACACACACACACACACGTGAAATAATTAGAGCGATTCTAAGACCTTTCGCTTATTCAACGTTTTACCATTTCCCTGACAAGGTGTACTGTTCAATCAACGAAACACCTTGGACCGTTTTTCCTTTTTCCTTGTTGGTTTGCATTTTATATATATATATATATATAATATATGATGATAAAACCACGAAGGAAAGGAAACACAAAATGGTGCTCAAGCGCTTTCGTCATTTAGACGAAAGCGCTTGAGCACCATTTTGTGTTTCCTTTCCTTCGTGGTTTTATTCATCATAAATATTTTTCACGTGTTACCTTCGTGAAATAATTTTCATATATATATAATATATATATATATATATATACCTTCCAAGGTCTTCGTGATTTGAACAGTACACCTCGTCAGGGAAATAGTAAAATGTTGAATAACCGAAAGGTCTTAGAATCGCTTTATTTCACGTGTTTAATACACACACACACACACACACACACACACACACATGTGTGTGTGTATATATATATATATATATATATATGCATACTTTCATATGCAATCATTCTCACCGATCGTTGTGGACTTACTGCGATCCTGGAAAGTACATCAATAGTGCTTTCAGAACCAGTTGAAGTTCTCGAGCGACCTGCTCTTGGTTTGTACTGAATACTCCCGGTCTCCTTGAATCTTGAAAGCATTTGACCAACAGAACGCTGGCCAGGTCGTGGTTTATTGGGATGACGACGGTGAAATTCTTCAGCTGTCTGTCCTTGGCTAAGTCCAGAGGTATGCAAAAGAACAATTTTCGCCTTTTCCTGAGGAGTATAACACACTTCCATATTAGCCATAGCCGGGCTACGTCATAACCAATGTCGTAACATCGCTTCCCGTTAATCAGCGAAGTTGGGTCGGATGGTAGTTGGATGGGAGACCGTCCGCTGCGTCCAGACTATGTAGCGAACCGTGGTTCGGATCCCACGTAAAGCTGTAGGTCCCCTCCGTCATATGACCTTAGATATTGCGAAGGAGGTTAAACAAAACCAATAATAATTATTATTACGTTATTAGCCATTGCGTGTTATTCTACCTGAAACTAAAAAAAAAAGGTCCCAAAACTACTTTGGTAAATTTAATTTGAAATAAATTTTCCTATGAGACCAGACTTATGGGACACCCTGTATATAGGTATGTAATATATTTTCTAAGGTGGAGCAACAAGCTTCACTTTCGTTAGAATGAACAATTCGGAAGGAAGCAAAATCCAAGTTCTAAACCAAGATACTCTCTCTATAGAAACTGGAATTGAAATCAATCTCATTTATTATTAAAAAGTCGCAATAACTCTGAGCATTTAACTGAGTTAATAAAAAGAATTTCAGTCCGATATTTTGAAGGAAAATAGTTCCAGATAATTATTTTAATTTCAACATAAATATCAGTACCAAATTTAGAAGTAAAATTCCAGAAAATTGTCGTCTAAAACGTGAAATAAACGATTAACGACGATCGAAGTATGTAGTAATATTTTGTAGTATATGAGCGACTTTCGTTCCGAATGGTAAACTACTTTGTGACTTTGGAGAAATAGTTAACATTTGTGATATGGTAAGAAGTGAGAAATTAGATAACTTCTCTCTCCCTTATATGTGAGGTGGAGGGTGTAGGTATGTGGGTGAGTAGGTTTGTACGTTTATTGGAGTAGGTATATAGGTTGTTGTTTCATAGGGTTGTTTAACCAGGTTTGCAAGATTTAAGGTCATATGGCGGAGGGAGACCTTCAGCTTTAAGTGGGATCCGAACTACGAGTCGTTACATAATCTGGACGTTGAAGACGGTGTCTACTTTCCAGAACCAATACCGCTTAATTTCGCTGATCGATGAGGAAGCGGTGTTACGGCACTGGCCACTAAGTAGAAGTGAGTGTAGGTATAAGGATGGATGTCTTGGTTGGTTGGAGTGATGTGTGGGTGTATGGGTGTAAAACAGAGGCTGCTTAGTTCATGGCCCCAAAGGAATCAATTCCTATTCCCATTAGAACATTTACCCACTTTATCAACAAAAAAATACATTCCATGTTGACAGAGATTAACGTCAAATTTTCAAACCCACCTCCACCTCACTGGTAAGGTTAGGTTAGGTTAGGTTCTCATTGGTTACGCCCGGTTTGTTTACCTAGGTTAACTTAAATTAAACAAGAATTTTAGAATCAATTCCAATTCCTGTACTACTTTTAAAATAGATCTTAGATTCCGAATCCAATTTGAATTACTAGAAAAGTCATTCATTTCCTCTACGACAGCGTTGCTAATTCTGGATAAAAACTAGAATTCAGATATTTTCGGATGTGAATCTTAAGACTTCGCAACAATAAATTAAAATATACTAAATAAAACTATATATTAAATTTTAAGACTTTACAATCGATTGTATACGAAAATAAATTTAACATTTTAGGTTTGTTTTGAAATTGGATTGAAAGAAAAACCAACAATCCAATTTGGTTGAAATTATTTAAAAAATTAATAAGTTTTAGTTATCATCGCGATACTGAATAAAATTGGGAGTGACTTTTTTTTTTAACCTTATTTCAACTTTCTCAATTTATTACTAAAATAAAATTTGTGGGAGCTATTGAAGAATAGGGACCCCAGCCTTCTTTAATTAGCTTTATAAGGCTAACTAACGAAAATATCATGACCTAACCTAACCAATCGTCAAGGGCGTACAGTTAACCTAACGATTGGTTAGGTTAGGTCGTGATATTTTCGTTAGTTAGCTTTATAAGCCTGACTAAAGAAGGCTGGGGTCCCTATTCTTCAATAGCTCCAATTTGTGGAATAAATATAAAAAGTTGAAAAGAAGTAAATATTATTCTTCCGTCTGTAAAACCTCATTACATTGATTGGTATTTAAATGACTCAATTGTCACCATGGTTACAGTGTGTGGACTACGTGGCATTTGTCATTACACGTACATAATATATTAATAATTGAATTGTACAGTCACCTTCGTAAAGGAAAGGCGAAGGTCATGTGACGGAGGGAAACTACAGCTTTACGCGGTATCCGAACCATTAACGGGCCGTTATACATCACTAGAATACAGAGGAAGGTCACTCATACAATTACTGAACAGACTCAATGTCTCTTACTTCTCTTATCTAATGGGAAGAGATGTTGCGACGTAGTCACACACACACACACACACACACACACACACACACACAATTATAGTGAAGTTTACTCGCACTTTTGAAATCCTCTACTCAAGGAAGAAGTATATAGATAAACATAAAGCAAAAACGATTATAAGAAACTTCAGTTTTTGTAAAAACGAAGCTAAAAACACCTACTTTCGTATTTTCTGCAGTAATATTAATGAACAGCAACTTTGGGCTAACTGGGTGATCCAGATAAATGGGACCCATAAAAAAAAGCCAAATATTCTTAATATTCAATTACTTTCATAAAAACTATATATCATTCGAAAGAGTAGAGTTACAAGTTTATTATGAAATATTTATTTTTAAAAAATGACTCCTTTCAAATGTGCTCCATTAGTTGCCAAGCATTCCAGTGTTCTCGCTTGTAAGTTCTGCATCACTTTTGCAAGAGTGTGCGGTGGTATGGCCTGTATCTCATTTGTGATGGCGGCCTTCAATTCTTGCAAGGTCGTTGGGTTATTTCTGTAGACCCTACTCTTTAAATATCCCCAGAGATAATAATCTAAGGGAGAAAAATCCGGAGACCTTGCGGGCCATTCAACGTCTCCAAATCTTGAGATTAACTCGCCTGGAAACGTTTTGACGCAAAACTGCCATGCAGTTCCTCGTGGTATGGCAGGTAGCTCCGTCTTGTTGGAACCAGTGGTTTTCTAGACAAAGATCTCTTAATTTAGGAATAAGGAAATCGTCAACATTTTTTCGTAGCGATCACCATTTACAGTGACCGTGTTTCCGGTGGAATCCTCGAAAAAGTACGGCCCTATGATCTGAGATGCAGTAAGACCACACCAAACAGTTACACGCTGACTATGGAACGGGACCTCGGTAATATTCAATGGATTTTCTGTTGCCCAGAACGACAATTTTGTTTGTTTACAGTTCCATTCAAGTGAAAATGGGCTTCGTCTGACATAATCAAAGCTGCTAGAAAATTGGTGGTGTCATTTACCTTCTGTTGGATCCATTGACAGAATTGTCGTCTTCGTGCGAAATCTCCATCGTTTAGTTGTTGCACTGTTTGAATTTTATATGGAAAGAGCATTAAATTTTGCTTGAATACGGTGTGTTGTTCCATATCCAACTCCTAACAACTGAGAAGCACGTCTGATGCTTATGTTAGGATTATCCTGTACAATTTCATGAGTTCTGTTAATGATCTCGTCTATCCTTGCTGTGCGCACTCTTCCAGTTGGTTTTCTTTTTCCAATGCTGCCAGTTAGGGAAAAATTTCTGGCACACCGACGGATTACTTTCTTAGAAGGTGATTTTGACATCTGAAAATTTGTCTTGAAAGATCTTTGAGCTGAAACTACACTTCTTCCATGCTCATAATATTGCTCAGTTATGAAACGCAGCTGTTCCACAGTCCATGCAGTCATCTTGAAGGGTTAGTTTTAATTAACACTTTTATTTTGTTTTGTATCTTATCTTGTCTTGTATTGTCAAAACCTGTACAATCCTGTACAAACTTGTAACTATCCTCTTTCGAATGATGCGTATGATTTTATAAAAGGACTTATACTTTAAGAGTTACAGGGTTTCTTTTGGGTCCCATTTCTCTGGACCACCCTTTATAAAGAGGATCTGTCAGAAATCTAACTTTACTTTATTGACAGATCGTTTAGGCTGTTGCATAAGTTACCTCCAAGATACTTAGTTTCGGTGGAGGTAAGATGTACTCAGTACACACCAATGCCAAAAAATCAACACTCAAACAATCCAGTTGTCTAAGTTATTGATCAGTCCGGCTTTATATCTTCTAAAGTCTAAACTATGGGTATTGGTATTTTTATTATTGGACTTGTATTTTTAGTTTAGTTCTGTTTTTCGTTAGTTTTTAGTATTACTTTTATTATTGCCTTTTACTTGTATTTTTTTTTACATCCTATTTTTGTTTTTAACTTTTACCGGTGCCAGCAGGAACCCCAGTTTAAGTTTCCTTAAAAACTCGTTTGCTCCAGAGCTCCTGGGTTGGGTTGAGTTGGCAGCTTAACCTGTTACTGCTCCCGCTGAAGATGACCCATGTCTCAGCACGTGTTTTTTTTATGAAACAAAATGGTCCCCTAACCAGGATTCGAAACCGGGACCTGTCATATATTTAGACAACCTAGGAAACGCAAAACGTTTTCGCGTCGAGAGGCATATTATCCCGTTGTAGTATGGTGGTAGCTGACTGGGAGGCCCTTAGGGGGTACTTTTCTGATTTCCCATGAGACGATTACCGCTTCCGTGGCCGGGGCCCTTCAGAGTGTGCTGAGCGTATCAGTGAGGTGATTCTCTCGGACATGGAGACGTACATTCCATATTCTGATCGTACTACTAATGCAAAAAAACTTTGATTTAACTTTACTTGTTCTAATGCCATCTGCAACCTTCCAGAAGGTAGCGTCGCCAACCAACTCCTGACTTAGCTTATATTTCTGCTCGGAATCGTACAAAATCTGTTCTTCGACTCGCCAAAAATTCCTTTATCCGACAAAAATGTGAAAACCTATCCAATTCTAATTCTTCTCGCTCTTTCTGGCATCTAGCCAAGAACCTCTCCAACAACTTTATTTCTTCTTCTTTCCCTCCTCTTTTCCATTCCGACGGCTCAGTTGGCGTCTCTTCTGACAAAGCTAAACTCCTCGCTCAAACTTTCGCCTCCAACTCAACCCTGGACGATTTCGGTGCTGTTCCTCCATCTACTCCTCCCTCCAACTTAATTATGTCTTAAATTAGAATATCTTCTAAAGATGTTCTTTCTGTCCTATCCGGGCTCAACTCTTGGAAAGCGTGCGATCCTGATGATGTTCCTCCTGTTGTTCTCAAAAATTGTGCTTCTGTTCTGACACCCTGCCTAGGCAAACTCTTTCGTCTTTGTCTTCATCTGGTACTTTTCCTTCTTGCTGGAAGTTCACTTTCATTCAGCCTGTCACAAAGAAGGGTGACCGTTCTCAACCTTCCAACTATCGTCCAATCGCTTTGATTTCTTACCTTTCCAATGTTTTTGAATCTATCCTTAATAGGAAGATTCTTAAACTCCTCTTCTCACAATCTTCTTTTAGATCGTCAATATGGTTTCCGCAAGGAAAGCTCTGCTGGCGATCTTCTTGCATATTTCTGTGACTCTTGGTTATCCTCCTTTTGGGACTTCGGTGAAACGTTTTCCATTGCGCTAGACATCACTAGCTTTTGATATGTGTGGCACAAATCTTTAATCTCAAAACTGCCCTCCTTCGGTTTCTATCCTTCAATCTGTACCTTCACCTCTAATTTTCTTTCTGCCGATGTATAGCTGCGGTTGTAGATGGCCACTGTTCTTCTCCTAAAGCAGTGGTTCCCAATCTTTTTCACTCCATTCCCCCCTTGGGAACCTCCAAAATCCCCGTGGACCCCCCTTCATTTTTTCCCCAAAACCCACTTGAATCAAAGACATTTTAAAAATAAAAAATTCTCAGAGGAATCTGTTAAGTTAAAATTTTATTTTAAATATTTATCACTTCTCCTCTGAAGGTCAAAAGCATAGCAATCAACAACTTTATAACTGTACATAACCATAACCATCGCTATGTAGACACCACCATTACCACAGTGGTGATACCATTTGAAATCATCCAGTGAGTGATTTCACAGTCAAATGCAAAGTCAAATTGAAAAGAAAGAAGGCAAATGCTACACTGCCAAGTCGAAATAAATAATAAAAGCTTATTTATTTCAGATTTCCCAGATTTTCTTGAAAAATTTCCAACTTTTTAGCCTGCCGTGGACCCCCTGAAATCCCAGTTTGGGAACCACTGTCCTAAAGCTATTAACAGTGGTGTTCCTCACGGTACTTTCCTGTCACCACTTCTTCCGCAGCCTTATTAGCTCACTTCTATGTGGGGTCGCTGTTGTAGATCCTTCTTCTCCATTCACTTCTGTCTTGAGCCACCTCTTCCTCCAGTCCCTTTTCACTCATATCTTTCTTCAGTCTATCCCGCCACCTCATCTTAGGTTTACTTCTTCTCTTCGTGCCTGGAATTTCCATCCTCAACATCCGTCGTCCCACATACTCCTCCTCCCTCCTCTGGACATGCCCATACCATCTCAATCTCCTTTCCTGTTCCTTCTTGGAGATTTCCTGTCACCCACTCTTTTCCTTTTATTTATTAATGATCTCTTATGTTGCATTTCCTATCCCATCCACTCCTATGCCGATGATTCCACTCACTTCCCTACCCGCTTCACAAAGCGTTCCTCTCAACAGTTACTCCATGATTCGCGTAGGACAGCTATGGTACGTCTGGCCTCTGAGCTTTCTGCCATCTCTGATTGGGGCAGAGAAAACTTTGTGGCTTTCAATGCCTCAAAACTCAATTCCTTCATCTGTTTACTCGTCACAATCTTCCACACGATTATCCCCTTACATTCAACACTACAGACCTCAATTCTTCCTCTTTTCTTAACATTTTTGGCATTTCCTTTTCTCGTGATCTTTCCTGGAAAGATCACATATACTGTCTTTCTAAAACAGCTTCTAAGACGTTAGGTGTGTTGTATCGGCTCCGCAGTTTCTTTACCCCAACTAAGTTGCCGTTTCTGTACACGGGTCTTGTCCGTCCCTGCATGAAATACGTTTCTCATGTGTCTGGTGGCCCAACCCACACAGCTCTACTTCACCGGATAAAATCAAAGGCTTTTCGTCTCATCACTTCCTTGCCTCTTGCTATCTTCAATCCCTCTCTCTTCGCCGCAATGTTGCCTCTCTCTCTTTACTATCGCTATTATAACGGTCACTGCTCTTCTGAACTCTCTAACTGCATGCCTCTTCCTTTAAGGTGGGACTGAAGTACCAGACTTTCTACACATTCTCATTCCTTTTCTGTCCAACTAACTAACGCAAGGGTTAATCGGTATTTTCAATCTTTCATCTACTCAAGCGGTGAGCTCTGCAACAATCGTCCTTAATCTATCTTTCTCCCTGTCTATGACCTCCAGTCTTTCAAATCAGTGTCTTGAACACCTTGGACCTTGAGTTGCGTTTGGTTCAGTTCTTCTTCTATTGGAGGGGAGGTACTTTTGCGAACATTCGCCCTATGCCTCCTCCTTCTTGCATAAGAAAAAATCTTTTCAATATGTCTAAAAAAAGTGGGATAAAATTTGTCTTCTGACGTGTTTTATTTACTTTAGAGCGCTATTTTACAGGGATTTATTTTTGATGGTTGTTAGAATCTTTGTCATATAATTTCTTTAAGTTTTTATCTTTTTAATTACTTTTTTTGTTAGGTATTGTTTATGTCATATAATTATTAAATATCTTATTTACTGATTTGTGTTTTAGTCACCCTTCGAAAATGTTGTTTATTCGAAGAACATATTTATTACTACAAAGTTTTACTTACAAAAGTTACATAAACGTTACTGACAAAAAGTATGGAGACGTTACGGGAGGAAGTTACTGTATATTTAGTAAAGTTACACACAGGTTAGGTCAAAGTTACTGAAAAAATATGTAATTGCTGTGCAGCAGTTAGGATTAACAAAAATCACAGTTAGATTCAAACGGATTAGGTTGGTTAGGTTAAAGCTAACATGCTTTTCTTTTACTGGTAAATTCAGTCCAAAACCTTTATCATTTAACCGTTTAAGGCCGGAATTTTTTGTGGGGTTAAATTATGAATGTGTGTATTTGAAACGCTACCAATTTGTACCGTCGTCCTGAAAGGGTTAACAACATTACATTAATTTTTTTACATTTTTAATGTTGTTTGTAAAGTTCTTGTAAATTAAGAGAACACTTCAAAGTAGTTGTTTTGGTACTTACGTATTAACGGGGGACCACCACATATTGATGATTGGTTAGGTTAAGTTGTAATATTTTCGTTAGTTGAAAATTTCTAATTCGGCGGTGATAATTTATTGCTATTTAAAAAATATGTTGTATTAGATATTTTCAACTAACGAAAATATTACAACTTAACCTAACCAATCATCAATATGTGGTGGCCCCCCGTTAATACGTAAGTACCGTTGTTTTTCTCTGTTCCAAAAACTTCGTTGGTATTCATTCTTTATCATAATATGTAACTTCTCGAATGAATATCTCCATATTTATTTTCAGATTTTATTCTGGACTGTCATTCAGTCCCTTTTGTTCTACATAATCTACGCGGAACAAAGAGATTACTGGGAGAGAGTTCAGTTCGATGACTTTTGGTTCAGTACGAAAAAAGCTGTCATTCAAGAGGAAACGTTTGTTCAGAATCACATCTCGCGCATCATGTGTGGAGTCCTCTGCAGAAACATTCCTTATTGTAGGCTTTGGTGTTACAAACCTAACCAGTTTTGCAGAGTCACAGACATCATGGTTAGCCCCCAGTACATTTCAGATTCGTCTAGCGTCTTGCAGTGTTACACAAACATGGAACACAATTACGTTTACAACAATCCAGTCTACACTTCCAGAGTTCATGGTTATATGGTTCCTCCACAAGGAATTGGCACAAATCTTGTTGATGGAGTATTTAATGGAGATTTCAAACGTTGCGTGAAGCATGTTGGAGAAGATTACCCTTGGATAGTTGTAGATTTGGGCCAAACCATTCAAATAAAAGAGATCAGAATTACGACACACAAAGGAATCATGGACCATCATTACAGGCCGTTCGATGCAAAGGTTTATGTCGGATCAACTTTGGTGACAAACGGGAATTTTGGAAGCTACGATTTGTTCGCAACCTTTCCAAGTG
This sequence comes from Bathynomus jamesi, assembly GCA_023014485.1. Taxonomy (NCBI): domain Eukaryota; kingdom Metazoa; phylum Arthropoda; class Malacostraca; order Isopoda; family Cirolanidae; genus Bathynomus; species Bathynomus jamesi. The sequence continues at coordinate 13,127 of JAJOZX010004788.1, forward strand.
ATCCAGAATTGAACAAAACTTACGTGTTCAAGAAATCCTCCAACATCCAAGGCAGATTTGTTTCCATCGAAAGTCCATTGCTTGATCCAGGAGAATTTACAGTTTGCCATTTGCAGGTGTTTTAGATGCAGTGAAGGAAATAAGATGATTAAAACTTTATCTTCATAAGATTTCTCAAAAAGGATTTAATTTTAAAACAACTAAGTAGTGATTTTTATTATTTTTATTATATATTTAAGAATGTGTTTGGCGGACAAACATTTTAACTGTGAATCCTTATTAATACATTAGACTTTTTTATCAGACATCTACCCAGTTGCTTTTTCCTCTAAATTTTATCATAATCAACTATCATGGTTATTTTCAGTGGCCTTCCAACTTAATAGCATTTTATTCATAATATGACACTTAATTCATATGCTGTGTGCCTAGTATATAGTTCTAGTATAGTATATAGCTCAGTATAGTATAGTATAGCTCTAGTATAGTGTATATATATATATATATATCGGGTGGTCCGAAAAAAATGACGCATTTTTTAAAAATTAATATCTCAGTAACCCCCTTCCTTATCATGACAATTTTTATATGCAAGATACTTTCAAACTTCTTTTTTTGAATGCAAGAAACGGAATTCTGATATCTTTTATAGTTTTCTCGCAATTAACAAAAGTAACAACATGGGTCAAAAAAACAAAAATCGCAATATAATATCCGTTTTTTATACGATATCATTTTTATACGATATCATGCGCTATTTTTGCAAGTTATTACAAAACTCTACAGGAATGAACAAGTCAAATTGTGGATATTTTTATTTTTTAACAATTCGTCAGTACCCTTAATGATGTTGTCAGAGGAAGATCGTATTCTCATTAAAAATTGTTACTGTGAAAAAGGATGGAAGACTGGAAGGTTATTGCAAGAGTTTCCCGGCAAAAAGTGGAAAAGGCGTGCAGTGGAAAGACTCTTAAAGAAGATTCGCGAATCGGGAAGTACTGCCAGAAAACCAGGAAGCGGTAGACCTAAAACAGCTTCGGTTCCAGAAAATGTGGATTACATCAACGATAAAATCTGCTCTCAAGAAGATAAACCAGGAAGTCATTTGTCACAAAGAACAATTGCTAAACATTTGAATATTGGAAAGACTTCTGTACACCGAATAATTAAAGCACAAAAACTAAACGCCTTCAAAAGAATAGTATCTTCTAGAAAAAGTGATACTGTTAAGGATAAAAGAAAAACAAGGTGCAGAAAGTTACTTGATAATTTCTCTGTCGTTGATATTAAAAGATAGTCTTCACGGATGAAAAAGATTTCACTCTAGAAATTCCGCGAAACCGTCAAAATGATGTTGTCTACGGGCGTGGTAAAAAGTGTGACATTTCAATAAACAGATTGTATCATGAAACGTCAAGATTCTCCAAAAAGGTTATGATATCTGCAGGGGTCTCTTGGAATGGCAAGACAGATGTTCATTTTATTGAAACTGAAAAGACAAAGGTGAATTCTGCAAATTACATTGAACTTTTAAGAACAAAATTGTTGCCGGATTGTCGTCGCCTGTATCAAGAAAATGATTTCATATTTCAACAAGATGGAGCACCGTCGCATACAAGCTACGCCACACAGTCGTTTCTGATTAGCAATACACCAAAATTAATAACGAAAAATGAGTGGCCACCACAAAGCTCAGATTGTAATCCTATGGACTACTCAATTTGGGAGTTACTAAAAGAGAAGGTTTACCGAGGTCGACGAGAAAAATTCACCGAATCAGAATTAAAAAGTAAAATACTTGAATCTTGGCAAGAAATTGGCATTAATGAAGTAAGAAGTATTATTTTTGTGTGGAAGAAAAGACTTAGATTAGTGTGTCAACAGAGTGGTGGTCCAATCGATCATTTACTGTAAATTAATTAGTTAAATTTCTGATTAAATTTTTCCTTTCTCATGATATTCGTTTTTTTGACCCATGTTGTTACTTTTGTTAATTGCGAGAAAACTATAAAAGATATCAGAATTCCGTTTCTTGCATTCAAAAAAAGAAGTTTGAAAGTATCTTGCATATAAAAATTGTCATGATAAGGAAGGGGGTTACTGAGATATTAATTTTTAAAAAATGCGTCATTTTTTTCGGACCACCCGATATATATATATATATATATATATATATAATGCAAACCCACAAGTAAAGAGAAAAATGATTCCAAGTGTTTTCGTGTATTTAGAAGTACACCTCGTCAGAGAATGAAGAGAGAAGGCGAGATGACGAAAATGTAGACATACTGTACGTACAACGGGACAGACAAATAAAAAGATTAGCACATGATTAACAAGAGTTGATTAAAGGCAAAAGGCATTTTAACAGGATACAGTATTATCAATTTTATACATTCCCGCACTGTTATTGAAATTATTTTTAAAATGGATGAATGCACATTCTAGAATATTCCTTTCAATTATATCTGTGTTTTTAACGAGCGATTTAGGACTATCCCACTTGATACTATGATTACATCTGTACATACTGTATGGTTAAACAATGCATTAGAATTATTTGCTGTTCTACACGCATATTTATGCTGTTTTACCCTGATATCTAACGTTTTTCCCGTTTGACCTATATATACTGAGTTACATTGTGTACATCCGATCGAATATACACAGCCAACCGCATTATCAGGGCTATTCTTTATTAGGCGAGATTTAACAGTATTACAATACTTAAAGACTACGTTGATACCAATTGCTTTAAGTAAAGTCAGAAGATATTTAAAATTAACATGGTAAGGTAGGTTAAGGATATTTTTACGCTCAAATTCCTTTATAGTTACACTATTATAATACCTATTCTTAGCTTTCCTAAGGCAGTTATCTAAAAATGAAATAGGATAACATAATTTAGTACCAATATTCATGATATTGCATAACTCGGAATCTAAAAATTCAGGACTGACAACTCTCAATGCTCGAAGAAACATAGCAGAGAAAATAGAGGATTTAATCGAAGGATGATGGTCAGAATAAAAATGCACGTAAGAGTTATTATTAGTAGGCTTACGGTAGACTTCATATTTGAACTGATTAGAGCATCTCCAAATTTTTAGATCAAGAAAAGATAGGCTTCCCTCATTTTCTTTTTCAACTGTAAACTTAATAGATGGGGCTAAATTGTTGAGCCTACCAAGAAATAAGTCCACATCCAAATTATTAGGCCAAAGGCATAAAATATCATCTATATACCTGTACCAAACCAGGTTAAAATTAACAATCGTAGGCAAAATTCTACTTTCAAAAAATTCCATATATAAATTAGCTAGTACAGGTGAAAGGGGATTTCCCATAGCCAATCCAAACGACATAACATAAAACTTATTTTCAAACTGAAATTTACAATCTTTGACACACAGCTTAATTAACTCAATAAGAGTGTTGTGTTGAACAGGGAAAGAATATTCAGAAATGTTATCTTTTAAAAAATCAAGTAGGTCATCAACAGGGACTTTTGTGAATAGCGAGCATACATCGAAACTTACCAATTTGAAATTAGGGTCATTAGGGAACTTCAGTTTGTCAATAAGATCCATGCTATTTACAATATGTGACTCAGAAATAGAGCCAACTAATGGTGTTAATAAACTAACTAACCATTTTGATAGCTTATAGGTTACGGAGCCCACTGAGCTAACAATAGGCCTCATGGGATTACTAACTTTGTGTGTTTTTACTAAGCCGTACAGATATGGTAGTGACGAATTGATACTAAGAAACTGCTGTGAAGGCCCATTATAATTATTTTTTAATATTTCTCTTAATTTTCTGTTAAACATTTTATTAACATCCTCCAATGGGTCTCTATTTAGAGGTTTGTACGTGTCACGATCACTTAATAACGTATTCATCTTTTCAACATAACTGTTTTTGTCCATGATGACGATCGAATTGGATTTGTCCGCTTTAGTAATATGTAATGAATCATTATTTTTCAGTGTTTTTAGGGCTTTTTCAAACCTCAAAGGATAATTCGATTCAAACTTCGTATTAAAAGCACTATACACACAACCTTTGGCTAACGTCACCTCACTTTCGGAAATATTACTATGTTTTTCAAAATTAATAAAAGACTTAGCAATCAGTAAACTGCTGGGCTTTTTTGGGACTGAGAAACCTAACCCAAAACCTAACGCACATTTCACACACAAAGTTAATAATCCCATGAGGCCTATTGTTAACTCAGTGGGCTCCGTAACCTATAAGCTATCAAAATGGTTAGTTAGTTTATTAACACCGTTAGTTGGTTCTATTTCTGAGTCACATATTGTAAATAGCATGGATCTTATTGACAAACTGAAGTTCCCTAATGACCCTAATTTCAAATTGGTAAGCTTCGATGTATGCTCGCTATTCACAAAAGTCCCTGTTGATGACCTACTTGATTTCTTAAAAGATAAGATTTCTGAATATTCTTTCCCTGTTCAACACAACACTCTTATTGAGTTAATTAAGCTGTGTGTCAAAGATTGTAAATTTCAGTTTGAAAATAAGTTTTATGTTATGTCGTTTGGATTGGCTATGGGAAATCCCCTTTCACCTGTACTAGCTAATTTATATATGGAATTTTTTGAAAGTAGAATTTTGCCTACGATTGTTAATTTTAACCTGGTTTGGTACAGGTATATAGATGATATTTTATGCCTTTGGCCTAATAATTTGGATGTGGACTTATTTCTTGGTAGGCTCAACAATTTAGCCCCATCTATTAAGTTTACAGTTGAAAAAGAAAATGAGGGAAGCCTATCTTTTCTTGATCTAAAAATTTGGAGATGCTCTAATCAGTTCAAATATGAAGTCTACCGTAAGCCTACTAATAATAACTCTTACGTGCATTTTTATTCTGACCATCATCCTTCGATTAAATCCTCTATTTTCTCTGCTATGTTTCTTCGAGCATTGAGAGTTGTCAGTCCTGAATTTTTAGATTCCGAGTTATGCAATATCATGAATATTGGTACTAAATTATGTTATCCTATTTCATTTTTAGATAACTGTCTTAAGAAAGCCAAGAATAGGTATTATAATAATGTAATTGTAAAGGAATTTCAGCGTAAAAATATCCTTAGCCTACCTTATCATGTTAATTTTCAATACCTTCCAACTGTACTTAAAGCAATTGGCATTAATGTAATCTTTAAGTATAATAATACTGTTAAATCAAGCCTAATAAAGAATAGCCCTGATAATGTTGTTGGTTGTGTGTATTCGATCGGATGTACACAATGTAACTCAGTATATATAGGCCAAACCGGTAAAACGTTAGATATTAGGGTAAAACAGCATAAATATGCTTGTAGAACAGCTAATACTTCCAATGCTTTATTTAACCATATGTATAGATGTAACCATAGCATCAAGTGGGATAGTTCTAAAGCGCTTGTTAAAAACAGAGATATAATAGAACGAAATATTCTAGAATGTGCATTTATTCATTTTAAAAACAATTTCAATAACAGTGCGGGGACGTATAAAATTGACGATATCATGTTAAAATTTCTTTTGCCTCTCATTAACCCTTGTTAAGTATGTGCTAATTGTTTTGTTTTTCCTGTACATTGTATATATTTATGGGCATCTCGCCTTTTATCTTCATTCCCTGACGAGGTGTAGCTTTGAATACACGAAAGGCCTTGGAATCGTTTTTCTTTTTCCTTGTGGGTTTGCAGCATTTATTAATTTCACGTGTTTTATTGTGAAATTCATCCCATATATATATATATATACACATATACACACACAGGGTGTTAAAAAAGAAACGCAACCCATTGGAGAATGCATATATCATTATAACCTAACCCTTTTCTTTGTGTTTCGGGTTGCGTTTCTTTTTGAACACCCTGTGTATATATTAGTCCAAAGACCATTTCGTTATTTTCAGCCAAGATAGTATCACGTAGTTAAAATTATTACATTCTTCAGTAGTTTTGATAGAAAGGAAATATTTTTTAATCTCTTTGTTTCGGAATTACCCAAATGATACTTTTAACTGTTTAATAAATCAAAACTTATTTTACACCAATCTCGGTTGAAATAGCTAAATGAATTTGACATTTTATATATATATATATATATATATATATATATATATATACTATTGAGCTAAAATGTGTGTGTGTGTGTGTGTGTGTGTGTGTGTGTGTGTGTGTGTGTGTGTGTCCGCTTTCTTCGGAACCGTGCACAGACTAAACGGCACATCGGAAAATTTTGCAGCCACCACCAACTGATAGCCCATGAGCTACCGATGTGCTCTGTCAAGTTTCCCGGTCCTAGGTCACAATTGCTGGGTCCGAAGGCCCCAGCACCGCGCTAAAACTACAGAAAAGAACGCAGCCGTGAAAATCTTGAGCTTCACATTGTGTCAAGATTTCTGAATCTTAAGATTTTCATGTGTTACATATACTGCTACATATACTGTGACATATACTGCTACCATCCCGCAGGGCCAAGTTGTACAATGGTTGCGAGGGGGTGGGATAATTGAGGGAGTGGGGTTGGGGGTAATGGGGAGAAAGGTGGGGGTAATGGGGGTAATGGCGTTTTTTACTTTTGTGTGTCGGGGTAATGGGGGAGTGTGGGTTGGGGGTAATGGGGGAGAGGAGTGGGGGGTAATGGCGTTTTGTTTTTACTTTTGTCGCTTAGCCACTTCTTCCCGGAGGGCCAAGTTGTACAACGGTCGCGAGCGATAGCGAGCTACCGCTTCTTGTGAACTAAAGAGAATAATAGGTAGTGAGCAGGCCTTAGTTATGGGTGACTTTAATTGCGCCAACGTGAATTACGATACAATGCAGGGAGACGCGGAAGGTAATCGTTTAGTTAATTTTCTCGAGGATAACTTTCTTATTCAAAAGGTTGGGGAACTACAAGGTTGGACCGTATTTTAGATTTAGTAATAACTACGGGTGATAGACTGATCACGGATCTTCAAGTAGTAGAACCGTTAAGCAATAGCGATCACAATATGGTAGAGTTTGTCCTGTCAGTAAGTCACTCGAAACCAGCTAACTCGACTAAAATTCCTAACTTCCAGCACGCAGACTTTTGTAAATTTAGAAATGAATTGTCACACGTCAATTGGGAAAACGTAATGGGGATCTCCAACGCAAAACTAATGTGGGAATCGTTTGAAACAGTATTTAGGACTATAAATGAGGAATGTGTACCGTACAAAATTAAGCGTGCGAAAGTAAACAGCAAGCCCTTGTTATATACTATTTTAAGTAATCCTTTAAAAGATATATTTTGATAAGGAATTTTTCACTGCTCAAAATAAAGGAGTGTCATATTGTTTGACATTTTGCGTGTAGATAAATATACTTATTTACAGCAACTAAAATAACGAATTAAGTATTTGCCAAACAGGCGAAATGGTTTATTCACCCATGAAATTTGATTCCACGAACTATATCTATTTTTCTGGTGACATACTTCAATTATTGGATTAACTATTTAGGTTTTGTTACCAAATAATTCGGTTGTTTTAATCAAGCACTTTTCTCTGTGTAGTGTTTGTGATTTGTCAATATTTAAAATTGTTTTAACTTCATATTTAGTTTTTAACTAGATATAATTCTGATTTTAGCACTGAAGATGATATTAAAAATAGTTGAAAACTTATAACTGTTTTATGTATAAACTACATTATACCTTGTGGATCATAATTAATGCTAATATCTATAATTGGCTCATTTATTTATTTATTTATAATTATATTGGACTTAATATATTCCGCATTTATAATTTACTCTCAGCTAACAATTTCATGTTGATACAACATTGTGACAACGTTGCATTTTAGCACTGTAACGTAGATAGAACGTAAATTTGTGTAATCTCATTTACGTCTTCACAACGTTGTGAAATCACGTAAACTTTACGTAGATACAACGTTGTCTCAACGTCTCAAGGATAGAATTTGATCTAAGAAAGGCGCCCTATTTGAAAAAGTAGTATGTTGTATGTAACTCCGTTACAATTTTGTAACAAAGAATAATGTAATACGAAACTATATGCTATGGGTGTACAATCTTACGTGCAGACAACGTCTATGCTACGTACAAAAAATTACGTCAGAAGTTTACTTGTATTTCAAGTGTATACAATGTCATTATGCAACGTTGTATTAACGTTGCAATATAACGTTTAAGTTTTGCGTTGTGACTACGTCAGTGCAACATCAATTTCTGACATGACCAAGATTCAACCAGGATACAACGTTGCATTTACGTAATGTGTTTGCTGGGCTTTTCCTTGAATTATACAGTACTTAAGTGTGAGCACGAGTCGAAAAATATTTGGGAACGCAGTCTTTGTCTGACTTTTGTTGCGAGCAGATAAAATCTTTGTTGACAAGATTCTACAAAGAAATTCAAAATTTTTAAACATGGTAAGAAATTCAATAACTTCCCTACCTTTATTTATCTATCTGTATGTATGCCCGTCTCTCTCTCTCTCTCTCTCTCTCTCTCTCTCTCTCTCTCTCTGCATACTAATTCTAATATTCTGATTTCTTTTTAACTTTTAATTAAAATATATATATAAAAATTCGATCATCAACTTTTCAATAAGCTACATCCAAAGTATGTAGTTCCACCGTTTCCCATAAAATTTGGGAATTTAAGCGACGTCGGGTCTGTTCAGTAGTTGGACTGATGATTGTCCTCTTCATTCAGAAGATGTAGTGACCTGTGATTCGGATTACTTCTGAAATAAATGAATTGAATCCCATTGACTTTTCCTACAAACCTTCCATGCTTCATAAATCATAATTAAAGTTGTGAAGTGTAATCTTCATTACATTCAGTTTTTTGTAAGTCTTGAATTAATTGAATTAATTCTCTAAAAAATTCAGAAGCAATTTGCAGGCAAAACACCTGTAGCCTTCAACGTCTTAATAGTGTTAATAAATGGTAATAATAATAATAATAATAATAATATTAATAATTTATTATTATTATTATTATTATTATTTTAGCTCTTGGATTTCATGGAATGTGGACACATTCTCTCGTCGCTCCCGCACCACATGTTCTCGGCCAAATGTTTAACCTATAGTCCTATACCTTACCCTTTGGTGCCCTTATTTAACTGTGACAGACTGTTTGAATAATTCTCACATATAAAACAGTATAAACAATTGTATAAACAGTAGTATAAACAACTGCGTTAGTGGAAGTTCTAAAGGACAATATGCCCTCAGAATATCTTGTTGAAAATGAAACCTCAAGTAACGTCGATAGCCTAGAATTCAGTGGTCGGTCAATTGTAGTATATAATATACATAAAATAATATTATTACATGAAGAGCGTTTTTTATTTAAAAATGTCCCGAAAATAGTGTATTTTGATTTAAATTTGGACACTGACCCATTATCAAATTACCAATAAATCAAGTTGACCCAGTTTCAAAAAAGGTTGCCTACCACTAGCCTAGATGATCCGGTTGAAGAAGTTTATTCGGCGCATAAACTTAAGTCGCTGATTCAACATATACAAACTTTTTCTACTGGCCTTCGATTTTTAACTTCAAACATAAATCGTGGATCTGGAAAGCTGCCAAGAAATACAGGTAAAAACTTACAATCATCCACAAATCTAGATTTAAATACTGTCAACACTCTACAGACTATATGTGAAACGTTGATTAAGAGTGAGAAAAAATAGACATATTTAATAAGAGGAAATTCTGTTTACAGTGTAGTAATGAATGTTTGAATGAAGAGAATCTGACAACTTAATCGAATACAAAGATAGGTCTATTAGTGATCTTCAGAATAAGGTGGATGACTTGATGACTTTGACCAGATACAAAAGTCAAATAACCGTGTCCTTTCTGGCCTCAAAATTATGAATCACTTGACAAATATCACTGAAACACCTAAGATGAAGACGTAACTTTGCTTTTAAATCTGCTTGTCATGGTAAAAAGCGCCACGTCTATGTGTATGCCTATGTCGACGTGGAGCATTTTGACTCTGACACGCAGAAATAATACTCTCTCTACAAATTTTAATTTGCTTTTGCGATGAACCACAATAAAAATCAGTTGTTGATCTCATTGAAAAGTTCAACGTTGAAATGTAAGATTTTTCCTAAGTTACACGATTCTTTAGAGGAAATTTACGTGAATGAACTCCTAACTCTTCATGAGTTCGAAATTAATTATAATTCTTTTGCTTTTTCTTTTATTAAAAGGGGAAAAATTCTGTTGGAGTGACTGTTTTACTTTGGATAGCTATACAAAGTTACTAATTGCCAACACTGCTGAATAACTTCCGCTTTACTAATTTTGTTCTGGCTTATGCCAGACGATTTTACTTGATCTTTGGGAGTATTCTTATGCCAGGAAAGGGTAAGTTTAATGTGTTTGCAGGTAAATATATTTTAAAGAAGTATAGAATTTTTGTATATCTATATTCATATTACCTATTTAGAAAATTTAAATGAGTCATATATATACACATGAAATATATATTACGATTTTGTATCACGATTTTTCATTGTAAAAAAAAAATTCGCTCTAAAAGGATTCGAATTCACTGCCTCTTGAGTAGAAGATGAGGGCGCTTGCCATAACACTTCGATGGGATGAAAGTTAATACACTAGCAATAAAGGACTACAATATATACAGAGTGGATAGACTTGCTAGAAAAGGTGGAGGATGTTGTATTTATAAGAAAAACACATACACAGGTGAAGTGAAGGCAAGCAAATCAAACACCACAGTCAAAATTCTTATTTTAGAAGTAAAAGGACTAAACTTAATAATTCTGAACATGTACAAACCACTAAACACCGCAAAAAATTAATTTCAATTCGATACAAATGAAATCGAAAACACGTTAAAGTCACCCCACACCAAATAAATTAATTTGTGGGGATTTTAACTTCCCACTTTCCATTCATAAAGTAGATGAAAAGAGAAAAAAATCCGGATGAAATCTTTGACACAGATACAAATCAGTCAAGAACAAGTACAGACCCCAATCTATTACTAGATTTAGTGTTCTTGGAAAAGACCATAATTAAGGGTTTATCCCAAATACGAGAAAACTCAGCACCAGGGTCAGACGTGTGGAGTGCCACGTTTCTCAAGAAATGTAAAACGAGTATAGCCAAGCCACTATACTTATTCTGAAGGAAATCGCTTGACACAAAACAAATTCCACTCCCATTAAAGAAGCGAAAATTGTCCCCTTATTCAGAGGTGGCAACAAAGTAATATCTAAGAATTATCGGCTAGTAGCTCCTACCTACCATCTTATAAAGCGATTTGAATGTGTAATTTGAGACAAACTTGCTACCTACAAGAAAAGGATTTGTTCAATCCGAACCAACATATTTTCAGGGTTGGAAGATCATACCTATCACAGCTATTATTAGAACACCAAGAGAAAATACTAGATACATTGTGTCCAGGTCAAAATATGGATGTAGTATATACACAGATCATTACTGGAAAATTGAGACGATGGATATTTAATTTTCTGACTCAAAGAACACAAAGAGTGTTAGTAAATAGAGTTAAATCTGAAATCCCCGAAATCGTCAGCTCTATGCCATAAGGTAATATACAGTATTAACGCCCTTGCTGTTTACTATAATGATTGCAGACATTACTCCTAACATTAATGACAGTGTCGCATCATATTTTGCAGATAACACAAAAATATGCAAGGAAATATGAAATGGAAGTAACAGAGAAATTTACGGGAGTGATACCTAATAATAACATACATGTGTAGAATATTCGAAGCTGCGGTGGAACCGGGGATCTTGAATACGATGATAGAAAATACCTTCGGAATAAGTGACCCAAAATCCTATAACTTGCTGTCAACAAAACTGTTGAACCTCCAGCACACCACCCTGAACAATTTCAAGAACAGGCTCTTCTTTAAAGTCCTTAACCAGCCCTGCGTAACTGGTTACAAGAGCAAAAGGAAAGTGGAAATCGACTCTTTCCTCCACAAATCCCACAACTGAAGCTGGATGCTGCAGAAGGGTCGACCACAGATCGATCCTGAACCATCATTCGAAGATATCAAGTAAGACTCCAGTAAAATTTAATTTTTACTACAGATATGTTTTATATACTATATATATATATATATTAGTGATGTAGGTCACATCCGCATCCGCGGAACATCCGCACATTTTCTCGCATCCGCATCCGCGTCCGCACTTTGGACTGCGGATGTCGTGCGGATGTGGACCGCTGAGATAAAACGTCATTAATAAGCTGAAATTATCAAATTCTACTATATTAATAGAACTAGTTCATTGTGCGCAAAAGTGATGCAAGCGACAAGACGAGAGGCTGTTCTTGTATGAAGTTACTCTCTTGCAACCTACTTAGATCCACGTTACAAAGCTAAGTTATTTTCACCTAGTACATTAGAACGAGTTAAATCATCACTTGGCAAAGCAGTTGAAGAGCTTCAATCTCTTGAATCTATCGCTTCGCCACCCACCAAAAGAATAAAAGTTTCAGTGACAGAACCAACACCTTCAACAAGCAAATCTATCACAGAATCTGTCTCTCAGTTTCTTGAGTCAAGCAGCAATGACGAGACCTACGCGATGTCAAAAGATGTAGTAAAAATGATCGAGAGCTATCACCAAGAAAAACGCCTGGCTGCATGTGACAATCCTATTAGTTGGTGGAAAAATACGCAGAATATCTATCCATACTTGAGTAAACTTGCAAGGAAACATTTAGCCTGTCTTCCAACAAACGTACCAAGCGAGAGATTATTTAGCAGTGCTGGATTAATATATGATGAAAAGAGAAACAGACTGGCAGCAGAAAAGGCAGAAAGTTAATGTTCCTTAAGCATAACCTTCCTATAATTAAGTTTGAACATTAAACGATGAACATCTTAGTTTACTTTATTTTAATTACTCATTTATAAATATGCCTAATAAAACTTTAAACTTAATATAAATAGTTATCAAGCTAATTAAAGATCTCTTTCTGTAAGGGTGGAGGTTGGGGAAAGAGGTCGGTGGGGTGCATTTGAGTTGGGTTCACGTCCCGCATCCTGGTAACACAATTATGGTTTCTAATTGTGGCTGAAACTCAACAAATATAACGAATTTATTTGCAGACGAATTCACTAATTGATTTCTATATTAGTTAGATGCTTGATATTATTTTATATGTTCAGAGAAAAGTACAGCAATTATTGTACAATTAATCAATTATACTACATCATAGCTACAGCTCTCTCTATATAATAACTTATTATATACGTTAAACACAACAAATCTCGAATATATCCTAAAAAATAACGAAAATGTAGACATCCGCATCCGCGGATGTTGAAATCAAACATCCTCATCCGCATCCGCATCCGCGGATGTGAAAAAAATGACATCCGCTACATCACTAATATATATATATATATGATGAATAAAACCACGAAGGAAAGGAAACACAAAAAGGTGCTCAAGCGCTTTCGTCTAATGACATCCTCAGGAACACTGAAGTAAGGGGTTCCAAAAAACCTTAGCCCCCCCATTTGCAGCTTACATGTTTACTTATATCGAAATAGTTTTTAGTGATTATAAAAATATATAAAATTCTTTATTTATTGCAGGTATTAAAATTACTCTAGCTGATAAAGTGATAATATAATGGCTTCTCAATTAATTGGTGATTCGGAGAGGCAACGTGTGATAGATCGCATACAAGCAATAACATTTCGGGAAGCTCGTGATGCTGGAGCCACCTTTATAACACGTTCATGGGTTGCCAAAAAGTTGCGAAGAAGTGAGGACTTCGTCAAAAGAAATTGGAATAAAACTTTGGATGAATGTGAAATGGATACAACCAAATCTGGGCGCCCAAATTTGCCACTCTCTCAGGAAACAAAGGACATCATTGAAAGCGGTACGCGTAAGCGGAAAAACAGCTGTGCTAAACTTTCTAGAGAGATCGAAGTGTTGAGAGGAAAGATCGTTAGTGGTGAGATCATTCGACTGTACTGTCATAGGCAAGGTTTAAAGCCTTGGCATGAACTTCCAAAGCCAAGAAAAACTCAACTTAACATCGATGACAGAAGGTGGTTTTCCCATTATCTTGAAGATTGGGATGTGGATGATTTCATGCATTTAGCTGTCTCCGATGAATTTTTTGTTTACGTAACACGTCGGCCTAACTACAAAATGATCGAGTGTGGGCCACAACACCAGATGAAATCGATGACAATGAACATTATCGCGAATTATTAAAAAGTCCAGACTGTGTTGGTGTGTTTGTTTTGTTCACTGCAAAGAAGCTCATGTGGGTGCTGAAGCCAAATGGTCAGAGTTGGGATTAGCCACTCAACAGTTGTTGCGGAACCATGAGATCGATTTCTTTGGAAATGAAGAATGGCCAGGAAATTCTCCTGACCTGAACGTCTGTGAACACATTGGATCAGTTATAAAGGACAAGGTTGAATGTCTCTTGTTTCAAGAACCTGCAGCAAATCGATTTTCGAAGGATACAATGACGCAACACATTGAAACTGTTTTAGCAAATTTGCGTAACGATCAAGATCTATTCACGTCACGTTTGGCAAGCTACCCAAAGCGAATTCAGGCTGTCTTGGAAGCCAATGGCGGGAACACCAAGTTTTAATTGTTTCTCATTAAATGCAGGATTAAATTATCTTTTGTAAGGTATGTTTAGTTTTACTGTACCTCTAATAGTTTAGGCCATGGGCGGGGGGGCTAAGGTTTATTGGAGCCCCGTACATAAAAGGTTACGGCCTATATATAGGTTACAGAAAGAAAAAATAAATAAATAAATAACATACATACACACAAACATATATATATATATATATACATACATATCTACACACATACATATATATATATAATATATATATATATATATATATATATATATATATATATATATATATATGCAATAAACGGAGAAGTAAAAATAAAAATTAAAAATTAAAAATTAGAGGATTAACAAAGAGGCAAACAGATTTGTAAGGAAAAATATCGATTTTTAGCACAAGATCAAATGAATTATAAAAATACAAATTTATACTGGAAATCTGCCCGGGTTTTAACACTTTGCCTTTTAGAGTCAAGTTTCGATATATATAAAAATAAAATGAAGATTAAAAGTTAATAAAGTAGCGTACAAGTTTACCAAAGATTTAGCGTCCTACCCTTTTATCTAAATTTGTTTTGAAGGAATTCAAAACAACAGGATCGAGTTGAAAAAGACCTTTGCTTATGTTGAAGTTATTTGAAAGTTGGATAATGGCAGACTCAAGAATATTTCTATTGACAATGTTGCTAGAATGAAATAAAACTGAAGCATTATTCCAATCAATACAGTGGGATAACTCTGACAAATGGACAAAAAGAGCACTGGACAACTGTCCTGTTCTAACGGAATATTGATGCTGTTTTATACGTGTGTGCAAATCCTTTCCCGTCTGACCTATGTAAAAGGAATCACATTGTTTACACCCAATTTTATAGATAATGCCTGAATTATTGGTAGGGCTATTTTTTATAATGATATTTTTCACAATATTGTTATATGAAAATACTACATTAATATCCAAAAGTTTAAGTACATTAGCAATGCCTAAAAAGCCCGGGAAAAATGGAAGTACTAAAATATTTTTGACAAAGTACGAGTGTTATTATTGACACGATAGAAAGTTCGTTTTGCCTTGTTGAGACAAGATTCCATAAACGCAGATGGGTAACACAGATCACTTCCAATACCGTTGATTTTATCCAATTCGGCATCGATGTATTCCGGACTGGCGATCCTAAGGGCGCGGAGAAACATTGATGAAAAAATGGCCTTCTTAGTGGGGGTGTTATGTCCCGAGTAAAAGTGTACGTAGGACAAATTGTTTGTTGTTTTCCGATAGATACTAAACTTAAAACCTGGGCTTTCCCTATGTACACGCACATCCAAAAATGGGATTGAATTGTCTTGTTCCACTTTTAAAAAAGTAAACTTAATGGAGGGGACTTGATCATTTAACTGAAGGAGGAAGTTATCCAGGTCACGATTCATGGGCCAGATACACAAAATATCGTCGACGTACCGCAACCAAGGGATGCCAACCCCCAGGATTCTCGGAATGTAAGTAATTTCGAAAAACTCCATATAAATATTGGAGAGGAGGGACGATAAGGGGTTGCCCATGGCCATCCCAAACACTTGTTGATAATACTCGTTATTGAAAGTGAATTTACAGTCTTTGATGCAAAGCTTAATAAGTTCCAAAACAATGTGTGAAGGTAGTGGCAGGTCATACTTATGTAATTCTTGGGAGAGAAAGTCAAGCATATCATCAATCGGCACTTTTGTAAACAATGAACAAACGTCAAAACTGATCAATCTATCGTTAGTTTCAGTTCGTGCATTATTCAATTTTTCAGTAAGATCCATGGAATTTTTTACATGTGAATCAGAGATAGTTCCGAGAATGGGGGACAAGACTTTGACAAGCCATTTGGAGAGTTTATAAGTAATAGAGCCCACCGAGCTAATAATAGGGCGCATAGGGTTGCCAGGTTTGTGGGTTTTAATAAGACCGTAAAGGACGCTAAATCTTTGGTAAACTTGTACGCTACTTTATTAACTTTTAATCTTCATTTTATTTTTATATAAGTTATATCGAAACTTGACTCTAAAAGGCAAAGTGTTAAAACCCGGGCAGATTTCCAGTATAAATTTGTATTTTTATAATTCATTTGATCTTGTGCTAAAAATCGATATTTTTCCTTACAAATCTGTTTGCCTCTTTGTTAATCCTCTAATTTTTAATTTTTAATTTTTATTTTTACTTCTCCGTTTATTGCATATATATATATATATATATATATATATATATATATGTTTGTGTGTATGTATGTTATTTATTTTTTTTATTTTCTCTCTGTAACCTATATATAGGCCGTAGCCTTTTATGTACTTCAGTGTTCCTGAGGATGTCATTAGACGAAAGCGCTTGAGCACCTTTTTGTGTTTCCTTTCCTTCGTGGTTTTATTCATCATAAATATTTTTCACGTGTTACTTTCGTGAAATAATTCTCATATATATATATATATATATATATATATATATATATATATATATATATATGTTTGTTACTCATCGATGCATTCCTAGTTTAAGTGGAAGTATGAAGAGTTAAATATCTTTTCACATAGAGCATCATTCTGCCCATACGCCTATTTCAGGGTACGAGTAGCTCGCAGCAGCATTGCCAAGCAAATAACGGGATCACAGTACTGACGAGGCTTCCGTACGTGGTTCATTACCACTGAAAGCAACAATGCTCTGTGTTAGTACAGTCAAAAGAACATCTATATCCTTATTCAATTTCTTGCTATTTTCATTAGTTTGTATTGAAAATGAAAATGAAAATGAAAAGGTTTATTGGCAGACTATAGTCCATATGACAAATATTATTAATACAATGACAGTTCACATACTAAGGATAGAAATATATACAATTGATTAGAAATAATTCAGTAATGTCGCAGTTAAGTGGAGCTCCAGACAGACGTTTTCGTACCAAGAATTCCATAGCTTAGAGGACAAACGGCAGGACTTATGGATAGCGTGGATAATCGGGTTGGTTGATTTTTTAATTCTTTGCATTAGACTGTATTGAACACGTCTTGTTACCTCCGGGAAGCTCGGGACATTGCGAGTAGCAAACATTTGCGAAGGTGAGTATCTCGGGGGTAATTTATGTAAGAGTCTAAAAGACCTGTTGTACAGCAAATTTAGAGTTCTACCAGAACCTTTTTTATAATTCACCCAGAGTTGCTGTCCGTATATATTACTGCAGAAAGTATGAAAGAGAGTGTCTTTAGCTTCATTTGTACAGAACGGGAAGTTCCTTATGGTCATATTCGCTTTAGCACAGAGGCTTCGAGATTGTTTTCTTATATCTGAGTCATCACTGAAGGAGCTGGTGAGAGTTTGACCCAAATACTTAAACTCTTGTACTTCCTGAATTAATTCACCTCTCATATTAAATCTAATATCAGCTGGATGATTACAGCTTTTAGGATGAAATTGCATAACCTTGGTTTTTGTAACATTAAAAAGAATATCATGTTTCTGCGAATACACTTCGCAGACTTTTAGTAGCCGATCCAGACCTTTAACAGAGGGACTTATTAACACCATATCATCAGCATAAACTAAGTTATTTATCCTTGTGTTATCTATACAACATCCCACTGTTGCCTCACTAAGTGAAGCAATTAATCCGTCAATATACACATTAAACAGCATAGGAGAGAGCAAGGAGCCTTGTCTCACCCCGCAAGAGGAGCCAAAACATTCGGATAGTACATTGCCCGACCTAACAGTAAAAGATTGGTGGGAATACCAGGATTTCAATAAATTTAATATGTACATGGGAACCTTCCTGTCTTCTAATTTTTTAAATAAAATATTGTGGTTCACTCTATCATATGCCTTACTTATATCTAGGAAACAGCTATAAATAGTTGAATTACTGCTGTCAGTGTATTTAGATATTATTTCTTTAAGTACATAGATACACAAGTCAGTTGAGTGAGACCTTTTAAAACCAAACTCTTGTTAATCAGAGTAATAAGAGTTTTTCTAATAGCTTCGAGAAGCAGGAAGCGACAGCAATAGGCCTGTAATTATTGCCTGACAGAATGTCTCCACACTTATTTTTGACCAGGGGCAAGATATATACCATCATGAACTCTGCAGGGATATAGCTATGAGCAAGCATGGCTGATAGGAGCAATGATATATGCAGACATACCACGTCATTGGCATAGTTTAAGTACTCATTCGATAGGTCATCTATCTCTGAAGCAGAACCAGTCTTTAACTCTTTAATTAACCACTTTACTTCTGGAACTGATATCAAAGTATTTTCCCTTGTTCCTCCCACTGGCGTTTCGCTGCAATCTATCTTAAGATTATCCCCACTCACACTGTTAAGAATGTTTGAGTAGTGGTTTTTCCACAGCTTTGCTTTGCTTTTGATGCTCGACTAGACTCTTCTTCCTCTTTATATCGCCTTATGGCCACCTTATACTGACCCCTACTTATACACATATTCATGTATACTGGTCCTAATCTGGGTCTACCATGAAAGCACCACAAATAGTTGGCGTCTTTCGATTTTCTCTTCAGGGGGACAATAAAATCATTCCATCCAGGAATAATCTTAGTATGATAGTCGTAAGATTTAATCAAGGGCTTCCTGCTTCTCTTAACGGGATGCTATCTTACTATAATACCTATCTATGAATTTACAGTGAGAATCATTTGAGTAAGGATTACTACATGCAAGATGCCAAATTTCTAAAATTATTTATTAAAGAGGTGACCTGTTCTATCTTTGTATTCTATTCTCTGTTGCATATTAACATTAGACCAATCAACGCGATTATTCTTACCTGTTGAGTTCTTGTTAAGTCGTGTTGCGCATAAATTGGTAAAATTAATTAATAGTTCTAATGGTCTATGATCAGAAAGAAGGAAATCATGCAGAATATGAACTCTAACAATTCGATCCTTTAGATTATTACTAGTGAGACAATGATCAATCCACCTGGTGGTACCACTCATATGACTAACGTATGTAAAATTACCACTGGTTACCCCTAATACATCTACATCACTTATTGTAGACACCACAGTTATTATCGGTCCTGGTGCATGATTCTTCAGGAAGAAGATGCACCGCAAGTTTGTGTTTCCTTCCAAAGGCAGCGCAAATTTACATGTATCAATTACAGTCATAGTCTTACTACCTCAGGCTTGCTCTACATAAACAGGATCAAAAACCACGAGTATCTGCAATCGCAAACCATCCGTATACAGGCCTGTATTTGGTTTAGAATTTTTTATATATCTGAAGATTAAACATGGAAAAACACTGTATTTGTAAACTCAAACGAAATAGAATTTAAAAAAGACTCCGTCTTAAGGTGGCATAGCCTAAAAAAAGAAAAAAAAGAATAAAATTTGGGAAACCTTTAATACCTTACCTTTTTTCCTCATTTTATAGTTATGATTTCAGTATTTCTCCATTATACCTCTTTATAATTCAGTTTAATTTTCCCCTCTTTATTGCTGCAAGTATCATTGATATTTTTGGAGCAAGTGTAGTTTACGTTTCCCTGACGCAAAAAGGAACACAAACTTCACTAGGTCAAAGTTGGGGAACGTAAACTACACTAGGATCTTTAGGAAACAGTTTTTAAATGAATCCATCAAATGAAACATTAAAACTAACGAAAATATTACGACTTAACCTAATCAATCGTCAATATATATATATATATATATATATATATATATATATATATAATATATATCAGGGATGGGAAACTGAATCGAACTGGAATCGATAAACTGATAAAACCGATATTATTTTATGAACTGAAATGGAAAAAAACTCGAACTGAAAAAAATTCTAACAACTAAAATCGAAATTCGAACTGAAATTGAAACAATAAAATACTGAAATCTGAATTCGAATAGATTAAAAATAACAGTTTTGCGTTTTAGTTTTGAGGATCATTTGGAATGAAAAAAAATATAAATACCATGAATTATTTTCCTTTTTTTTGCAACTTAACATTTGCATCGATTTAAAATATTCATTTATCCTTTAATTCAGTGGTACTCATTGCGCGGCTCGCGAGTCAAATGCGGCTCGTCGTCATATTTTTTCCACACCAATATTCGTGTTGTTACCGTTGCCATCATAATTATTATTATTATTATCTTTATTATTATTATTTTTTTTAATGTAGGAAGGAGTGGCTTGAGGGCAAATTATTGTTATTATAACTTATTTTTATCGTCATTAATATATTAATTATTCTTTTTATTATTAATTCCAGACAGAAAACTCTCGTTATTCTCACTGAAATTCGATTTTAACTGCTGGATTTTAATTTTATTTTGACTGCTACTGTAATTTTTCCAAAATTTTATCGCTTTATTCGATCTTCTACGCTTGTATTTCCTTCCACGCTCGCATTTCCATATATTATTGTATACTGGTCCATATTTCATATGCCCGAAACTGCATTTTAATGTACAGTTGCGCTCATTATTCGGAAGACACTCTTGAGAACAGATAGCGACACCTGGCATATATTTGTTGTGTGTACTACAAACGGTTGTAACATTTTATGAATGAATCTGCGTGAAGAGCGCTCATTGGTTGCTTGACTCATTGCCAAATGTCTTTAGAACATAATTATTTCCATTCATCACTCTGGTTTACATATTACTGAGGAAACATAAATGAATAATTAAATATAAATTCCAGAAGGGGATATATATTAACAATGAAGTGAATAAAAAAATGGTCTTATAAAACCTAAAAAAAAAGACTTCAGACGTGATGACAGTGTTCATGGTATTGACAAGCCTGTCATCCGGAACGAAATGAAGTTTCACTGTATAAAAACAGAGCCGTTGATAGGCATTATTGCGTCCTGAGCAAATTCCAAATTTATTTATATATTTATTTATATTTAATATTGAACATAGATTCAGATATTATTTTGTATTATAACAAAAACAGAACAAAAACTTGATACACACACACACACACACACACACACATTCGTGTATATATATATATATATAGGCGGTTTATGAAAGAAAAAACAATGTTTTGATGCATATTAAAGTTTAATAACATTATAACATTACCAGATTGATGGGTATCTGTAGGTTTTATACGTCACTGCTTAGAATATCTTCCAATTGGTAAATGGACGACAGCTGAATGGATACTATTGGTATGGCATTGTTATATCCGGAGCAACTGCTATTTCTAGATCAGCAACACTGATATTGTAATAAACAGTCACTGAGAGAAATATTATTTAGAAACGAAGAATATTTTGTATTGAGGCAGCATCATAAATGCATATAATTGTTTCGTATTAATAATTTCCATATTACAACTTACGTGTTGAACCACTGCAGCTGTGACTCTTGGCGGTCTCTCACTTCAAAGAAGAGAATTACAGAAAATAAAACTATTACAGTGATTCATATCAATAAACATAGAGCCATTTAAACGATGATATTTGACAATTTGCAAAGGCGTTACACAATCATAATTACCGTTGTATTTGAGAGATATTTTATACATGAACACAACTAATTTAATATCTTGTCCAACCACCGTTGTTGACTACATTAGGTTTTTCGGAGCAAGTGTAGTTTACGTCCCCCTGTGGTGCCTAGTGTAGTTTACGTTCCCCTCCATTATCCTAGTGTAGTTTGCTTTCCCCAACTTTGTCCGCGTATACCTAATCAAATAAAACGTTAAAACTAATGAAAATATTACAACTTAACCTAACCAATCGTCAATTTATATATATATTATATATATATATATATATATATATATAAATTGACGATTGGTTAGGTTAAGTCGCAATATTTTCGTTAGTTTGAACGTTTTATTTGATGGATTCATTTACAAAATGTCTCCTAAAGATCCTAGTGTAGTTTACGTTCCCCAACTTTGACCTAGTGTAGTTTGTGTCCCCTTTTGCGTCAGGGGGACGTACACTACACTTGTTCCGGATTTTGCTCTGTCTTTGTTATAACAGAAAATAATATCTGAATCTATGCTCAATATTAAATGTAAATAAATAAATAAATAAATAAATTAATCAATTTGGAATTTGCTCAGCTCGCAATAATGCCCACTAACAGTTCTGTTGTTATACATTCAGTTATATTTCATTTCGTTCAGGATGACAGGCTTGTCAATACCATGAACACTGTCATCACGTTCGAAAGTTTTTTTTTTTTAGATTTTACAAGACCATTTTTTAATAATTTCATTGTTATAATTATATTCCCTTCTTGAATTTATATTTAATAATTCATTTATGTTTCATCACTAATATGTAAACCAGAGTGATGAATGGAACTGATTATGTTCTAAAGACATTTGGCAATGAGTCAAGCAACCAATCAGCGCTCATTCACGCAGATTCATTCATAAAATGTTACAACCGTTTGTAGTACATACAACAAATATATGCCAGGTGTCGCTATCTGTTCTCAAGAGTGTCCTACGAATAATGAGCGCAGCTGTGCATCCTGTATATGCAGTACTATATAATTGTTCGCCTATCTGTTTTTAAGATAGATAGGCCCTGTTGCCCCTCTGTTGTTGTTGTTGTCTTAATTATTTTTCCTTTCTGAAACTATATTCTTTTGTATCATAGAATACCGACTAAGGACTTCTATTTCTTAAACGTTTCTATTGTCGTACTGTAGCAATTTATTTTTATTCGTTTATTTATGTTTATACTTCTATATGGTTCCATTTTTATTTTGCATATAACTACACACACACACACACACACACCCAAAAGAAGTGAGGAATCTCCAGCACACCGACCTGAATAACTTCAAGAACAAGCTGGACAGATTCTTGTGCAAAGTCCTTGACCAGCCATGCGTGGCTGGCTACGAGGGCAGGAGATCAGACAGCAATTCCCTCCTTTACCAAGTCCCGCAAATGAGGCGGGATGCTGCAAAGGGGTCGACCGCAGGTCGATCCTGAACCGTTGTTCAAACGCAACAAAAGTAACAAAAGTAAGTAACATATATTATATATATATATATATATATATGCACGATGTATGTATGACATATACTGTATCTAAATTATTAATGAATCTGGGTGGTTTTCAGTTCGTTCAATATATTTATTTTTGTAATAATATATTTGGTAACTGTCATGGTTAACTTTTTAATTTGTGAATCAGTTAATTTTTACCGAATATTGCTTCGCATATTCATTATGTACAGGGTGTTTCAAAAGTTCTGAATCACGAGATATTTTTAATTTATATATATTTTAAAAATCTTTGAAAAGTCCAGAAACATAGGAGATATTTTTAATGTCTGTCTATCTATCTATCTATCTATCTATCTATCTCTCTCTCTCTCTCTCTCTCTCTCTCTCTCTCTCTCTCTCTCTCTCTCTCTATATATATATATATATATATATAGACATTAAAAATATTTCCTGTGATTCGGAACTTTTGAAGCACCCTTTATTTCACTTTCGTCTCTTCATTTAAATTCTTCATATTTACAGCATATCCTTGAATATCTGACTACCTGTGAGTAAAAACACCAGGTATATTAAATTATTTGTAATTAATCTATCCTTAAAAGGGGATGTTATTACATCATACTGTTAATTGCATCATACTGTTAATTACATCATACTGTTAATTACATCATACTGTTAATTATTCGTTTATTGTAAACACTTCACGTGATTACTTTTTCATTTGTAATTCGTATACTGAAGTCCAGAAAATTTTCTTTGTCTCTCTTGTATTTCCTCTTTTTAATTTTAATTTTGGTAGGGTACATTTGTCTCGCAAATTCTTCGAAAGTATTAGTTATATATGGTCATAAATGCCCAAGTTAGTCGAACATTTGTTTAAATTTTCGTCCGTGACCATTATTTACCCAGTAGGTTGAACATCTTATATATTTCACATTTAAATTTATAATCACTTTTGCTTGTGTTAAAGTCCGGCGGAAGGCGGGGGAGGGGGGGGGGGAGGTAACGCAATGATTATTTTTTTGAATTTCAATTAATTAAAAACAATCTCAAACTCAAATAAATTATCTTTTCTTTAAACTTTCTCACACAATTTTCCCAAAATTAACACAAGCGAAAGTGATTAAAAATTAAAAAATATAACATGTATAACTTGTTCGACATACTGGGTAGAAAATGATCACGGACGAAAATTTATCCAAACATTTAGCCAATTTGAGCATTTAATACTACAGTATATATATATATATATATATATATGTATACATTTCAACTGCAAAGAACACGCAGTATAAATAACGTAAAGAACGACGCTTGTATAGGAGAACATTCCGCGCAAGATGAGAAGAGGGAACGAACAAATGAAAAAAATGAGGTAACCACCCGGGAATCGAACCCGGGATCTTCCGATTGCCGGTCGACTTCTGATCGAGTGAGGACCATGGTGTAGTGGTTATCATATCTGACCGGCAATCGGAAGATCCCGGGTTCGATTCCCGGGTGGTTACCTCATTTTTTCATTTGTTCGTTCTCTCTTCTCATCTTGCACAGAATGTTCTCCTATACAAGCGTCGTTCTTTACGATATATATATATATATATATATATACAGGGTGGCGCAAAAGTGGCGCATCATAGGAATTTTCAGTGTTGACTATAATATACTATTTTTTTTCTTTTAGGTAGGGGATGGCTGCGAAATTAACAATAGGCGAGAAGGGTGAGCTTGGTTTTAATGTATGGAATACAAAGTACAACAAATCGATGAATCGGTACAGAATTTAAATTTTGTACCGATTCATCGATTTGTAGTACCTGGTATTCCATGCATTAAAACCAAACTCATCCTCTCGTCTATTGTTAATTTCGTAGTCATCTTCTGCCTAAAAGAAAAAAATAATATTATAATCAACACTGAAAATTCCTATGATGCGCCACTTTTACGCCACCCTGTATACACACACACACACACACACATACATATATATATATAATATTCTATTCACGTGTTATTTTCATGAAATAATTTTCATATATATATATATATATATATTATATATATTATATATATAACCTCTGAGCTAAAAGTGGTATTAAAATGAATGTCATTTATTATTTAAAAGTCGTTCGTTGGCACTCAAAGCCTATAATTGATGTGATAATGGGGCTTACAATGTAATACTTATTCCACATAATTTCTTAAATTTGTAAAAAAATTTCATAAATAAATCATAGAGAAAATTGTCGTTTTAAAGTAAAACAAACGTTTAACAACGACCCAAAGTACAGTATTTGGGCGACTTTCTTTCCGAGTGATAAACTATTTTGTGACATGGTAAGAAGTGAGAAATTAGATAACTTTTCTCTCCCTTGTATGTGAGGTGGAGGGTGTAGGTCTGTGAGTAGGGGTGCGAGTGTACGTTTGAGGAATAGGTGTGTGAGTAGGGGTGCGAGTGTACGTTTGAGGAATAGGTGTGTGAGTAAGGGTGCGAGTGTACGTTTGGTGAGTAGGGGTGTGGGTGGGGGTGTGAGTGTACGTTTGGTGACTAGGTGTGTGGGTGGGGGTGTGAGTGTACGTTTGGTGAGTAGGTATGTGGGTGGGGGTGTGAGTGTACGTTTGGTGAGTAGGTGGGTGAGTGGGGGGGGTGAGTGTAGGTTTGGGGAGTAGGTATGTGGGTTGTTGTTTGATGAGGTTGTTTAACTAGCTTCGCAACATCTAAGGTCATGTGACAGAGGGGACCTACGGCCTTACGTGAGATCCGAACTACGAGTCACTACATCATCTGGACGCGGATAATGGTCTCCCTTTTAACTACTTTCCAGACTCAATACAGCTTAACTTCGATGATCGATGGGAGGCGGTGTTACGGCACTGGCCACTAAATAGAAATAAGTGTAGGTATAAGGATGGATGTCTTGGATGGAATCGTGTGTGGGTGCACAACAGATGCTAAGCAGTTCATGGCTTCAAAGGAATCAATTCCTATTCTCATTTTGAACGTTTACCTCATCAAAAAAAAAAAAATTCCATGTTGACAGAGATTAACACGTCAAAATTTCAAACCTACCTCCACCTCACTCAAGTGAGGTTAGGTTCTCATTGGTTATGCCCGATTAGGTAACGTAAGTTAACTTAAATTAAACAAGAATTTTAGGTTCAATTCCAATTCCTATATCACTTTCAAATTAGATCTTAGATTCCGAATCTAATTCAAATTGATAGAAAAGTCATGCATCTCCTCTAAGAAGTCGTTGCTAATTCTGGATGAAAATTAGGATTCAAATATTTTCGGATGCGAATCTTTATAATATCTTTAAAGACTTCGCAGCAATAAATTAAAATATATTAAATAATAAAAGTATATATTAAAGTATCCAATAAAAGTATATATTGGATAAAATTGTCAATGACTTCTTTTTCTTTTTTTCTTTTTAGCCTTATTTAAAGTTTCTCAATTTATTACTAAAATGAGTTCATTGTTCGTGGGATAAATATCAAAAGTTAAAAAAGTTAAATATAATTCTGGCGTCTGAAACCTTCAATGTAGTGAATAATCCAATTATTAGAGATTGGTCTTTAAATAACTCAATTGTCACCATGGTTACAGTGTTTGGACTACGTGACATTTGTACGTGTACCCATTACACGTACATAATATATTAATTATTAGATTGTACAGTCAACTTCGTAAAGGCCAAGGTCACGTGACGGAGGGGAACTACAGTTTTACGTGAGATGTGAACCATCAACGGATCGTTATACATCACTAGAATGCAGAGGAAGGTCAATTATTGAACAGATACAACGACACTTAATCTCTGTTATCCAACGGGAAGAGATGTTGCAACGTGGCCATGACGTAGTCATACACACACACACACAAATTGTAGTAAGGTTTACTTGAATTTCTGAAACTTTTTACTCATGAAAGAAGTGTGTAGATTTGTTGCTAAATTATAGTAAATTTTACTATTGTGATTCAGTGTTGCATATTTTATGAGTTACTTGACAGAAATCTTGAAATCAGCACACCTAAATTATATCTGTCTCACCACATATAACATTGGAATGGCCTACATATATATATGTAATTGAATGACATATTTACGCAGCTTTGACGAATCCAAAGAAATTTCTATGACATTATTATACCAGTTGCGTCATAAGTGTGAACGGAGGATCACCGGCTCTCTAACCTATGTCTGGGTTTTAAAGATTTGCCGTTCAAGCTTTCAAAATGTCTTTGATAGTCTTATCTTTTTCGGCTTGTTCACATTTTCAGTTGGCTGCTTATGAAACAAAATGCCCTCCCACCAGGATTCGAACCCGAGACCTCTTGAGTAGGAGTCTCGAGCGCTAACACCACACTATGACGGAATAAAAATTAACCTCTCATATATTTAAATAGTCGAGGAAACGCATAACGTTTTAGCGTCCAGAGGTATGTTATCTCGTTGTAGTTTGGTAGTAGCTTTTGGTGATCTGCCCAGGAACTGTTAATTACGAGAAGTTGACTTAAGGAAGTAAATCCACTTTCCATTGTGACTTTACTCCCTTAGTTAAAGAACTTTGTCACAGTATATTAAGCTCTAAGTTCTGGGTTTGAAGTTCAAGGGAAATTGTGCTGAAATTTGTTATTATGAATCTAAACGATAGATCGTATAATTAAGGCGCATTTTCGCGTTCACCTAAACCAAACTAACTAAACCTATTCTAACAAAACCTAACCTAACTCTAGCAAAACAAAACCTAACCCAGCATAGCCTAATGTAACCTAATCTAATACAACAATAATTTTGATACGTACAGCCTCATTACATTTTTAGCGAAGTAAAGTAGTGCGTATTTAAAATGTAAAAAAATAACTAAACTATTTTATAAAAAAGGCTTCGATTATGTACTAAATACATATTTCATAATAAAGTTAATACCGAAAGAAAAAATGCTCATGTTTGTGACTCCGTTAATCTAGAAATTAACTAATTTTATAATAAAGTTAATACCGAAAGAAAAAATGCTCATGTTTGTGACTCCGTTAATCTAGAAATTAACTAATTTTATAATAAAGTTAATACCGAAAGAAAAAATGCTCATGTTTGTGACTCCGTTAATCTAAAAATTACCTAATTTCATCATAAAGTTAATACCGAAAGGAAAAATGCTCATGTTTGTGACTCCGTTAATCTAGAAATTAACTAATTTTATAATGAAGTTAATACCGAAAGAAAAAATGCTCATGTTTGTGACCCCGTTAATCTAGAAATTAACTAATTTTATAATAAAGTTAATACCAAAAGAAAAAATGCTCATGTTTGTGACTCCGTTAATCTAGAAATTAACTAATTTTATAATAAAGTTAATACCAAAAGAAAAAATGCTCATGTTTGTGACTCCGTTAATCTAGAAATTAACTAATTTTATAATAAAGTTAATACCGAAAGAAAAAATGCTCATGTTTGTGACTCCGTTAATCTAAAAATTAACTAATTTTATAGTAAAGTTAATACCGAAAGAAAAAATGCTCATGTTTGTGACTCCGTTAATCTAGAAATTACCTAATTTCATCATAAAGTTAATACCGAAAGGGAAAATGCTCATGTTTGTGACTCCGTTAATCTAGAAATTAACTAATTTTATAATGAAGTTAATACCGAAAGAAAAAATGCTCATGTTTGTGACCCCGTTAATCTAGAAATTAACTAATTTTATAATAAAGTTAATACCAAAAGAAAAAATGCTCATGTTTGTGACTCCGTTAATCTAGAAATTAACTAACCAATCATTTCGCGTAATGCCCCTTATCACTTCCAGGAGGTTAGGTTAAGTTAGATTAAATTAGGTTAGCAATGCGCAATGCCTGTGATTATAAGTTATATGCATGGCATTGTGCGAAATGCCTGAAGCTTTTAAGCATTGTGTAAAATGACTGGTTTCACATATTAACTGTGATATATAAATATATACAGGGCGTCCCCAAAAAATGTATACACACTTTAACAGCTGATAGCTCAATTGATGTTTCTTTCTTTCCAAGTTAAATCCATTAGAATTAATAATGGCAGTCAGACTAAGCTTTGAACAAAGGAAATTCATTCTAAAATGCTACTGGAAGTGTGAAAACGCAGTTGAAGTGCAAAAACAATTTAGGAGGGAGTTTCAAACCGATCCACCAACGCGACTTACCATCACTCGAATTAGAGATAAGTTTGAAGCCGATGGAACTGTTCAGAATGTCCACAAGAAGCGTTCCGGAAGACCACGGACATCGACAAGCCCCACAAAGCAAGAAAGAGTACTGGAAACGTATCACCAAAGTCCAAGAAAATCTGTGCGGCAAGCGAGTCGTGAGGTAGGAATTTCAGAATCGTCTGTCCAACGCATTTTGAAGCGCTGTCAATGGAAAAGTTACATTCCAAGATTAGTCCATGCTATTAATTAAGATGATCCGGACCGAAGAGTGGAGTATTGCGAGTGGTACTTGGCACGATGTGGATGTGGACTGGACGAAGGGGTTTCGTAGAATACCCTCCGCGTTCACCAGACCTCACACCACTAGACTTTTTTTTATGGGGATACTTAAAAGACAAAGTCTACGCTATAAAACCTGCAACAGTCGCTTAATTGAGAGCAGCCATTGAACGAGAATGCACACAAATACCAAACGAAATGTTTCGTGATGTTTGCGATTCCATTGCTTCGCGTTATCAGCAGTGCCTGGACCAGAACGGACGTCAGTTTGAAAACAGGCGTTGACAAAACAATTAAACAATGTCTGTAGATTCTATTGCATTTTGAAAATGAAATGTATTTTAATAAACACTGCCTTTACAATTATTTAAAGTGTGTATACATTTGTTTGGGACGCCCTGTATATATAATATAAATTCATCAGTTTCATAAATTTGTATTTAGACATACAAATTAAACGAAGATTTTTATCTTTCCGTGCAATGGTCTTCGTTTCTTTATTCAACAAACGCATTAAAATAAGTTTTGGGGTAGGTTCTGTTGTACTTTTTCCGATTGTCTTTTCCAATTGTCTTTTTCCTCTGATCTTTTTTACAGTTGTCTTATCCCATCGTCTTTCTTCAATTTTATTCTTGGAATGAACTGGTCAATATATTGCACTTTTATTTACTTAAATCGCTAGAATTTTTCAGTAGACTTTGTTAAAGGGTATTTTTCCTATTCTTAATATGCAATAGGTTTAGCAGAATGTCTGAAAGACGTGGATTTGCTCTTTAAATTCACCTTTTATTACACCAGTGAATGAGCATAATTTGCATATTTTCTGAGATTTAACAAAGAAAGATATATTTTGAAAATATAAATATATTTTTTTTAAATTTTATTTTTAAATTTAAATTGTTTTAAATACTGAACAGATTTTTATTTTACGAGTAAATGATTGTGTTTTAAGTTGTGTCTTGCCTCGAGAGTTTGTAGACTGGGAAAGATGCCTCGTACAGTTGATGTTCGTGACATATCACCACTCACTCGTGGTAAATAACTGATCAAGCACTTAATGAGCCCTGTTTGGGTTACATAGTTCAATACGATGGTTTGGACAATTGTACTGAACAATAGTATGAAATCACTAGGAGCGAAGGACACCTTAATTCTGTTAAAGAGTCACCCATTCTGAGAATTATCTCAGCTCACTGTTCCAACAGAATTTTTTTTATTTAAATACATATATACTGCCTTACGATTGTGCCATATGTCATACCTCCTAAATTTAACACTCAATGGTGCAGTTTCTTCCGTGGGCACTAAGAAATCTTGGCATGAATGGAATTGAACACAGCTGGCTGCCAGTACATGATTGTCATCCACAAAAGCAAAGACCTCCTCACACATCTGTAGCAATTCTAAAAGAAACTGTAACCAGCACTATCTTGCCATGATACAAAAACCTTCTATATACTCCTTCAGTAAAGGTTGAAGGAAAGTTCATATATACAGTCTGCTTTTCCTGTTTTTGGTCGAAATAGGGCGATCAACTAGCGCAGCGCTCAGGCCAAACAACGGCGGTCCATTCCGCTAACCCGGGGTCACTATTAATCAGTACAATCCCGGGTCGAACCCCCATCCTGTGTCACCACATCTCTTATAGAGAAACTGTATTACTCATTCAGCTATGCACCATGGCCTGATCTTAAGTATACAGTATGTTATAAATGTTAATTGTATCACATGAATGTTGTATTTTACTCTGTTAAACTTGTATGTTAAAATAATAAAAATTAAGTCTTTTTTCCTTCTTTCTTCTTCATTTTCTGTATTTTTGTCCTCTAAAGACACAAAAAGTAAGTATGTTATTATTATTATTACTAGTACAGTTCCCGCCGCTTCGCTGACGGTTAGATAGGCCAAACTACAAAAAAAGAACCCAGCCGTGAAAATTTTGAGCTTCACATTGTGTCAACATTTCTGAATCTGGTATCTCCCAAAACCTCCTCCCCATTCATACAACTTGGGGGCTAACCCCCTCCTCCATTACCCCCACCCCTCCCCATTACCCCACCCATCCCCCATTACTCCCACCCCCACCCTTCCCCCATTGCTAAACTACAGAAAAGAACACAGTCATGAAAATCTTGAGCTTCACATTGCCGCCCGTAATACAATTTCTGATTTTTTTTTACAATTTCTGAAATTTTTTCTCACAATTTTTTCTCGACGGACGGACAGACAGACAGACGGAGAGCTCTCTTATTATAATATATATATAATAGATTATTATTATATATGTATATAGAAAAAATAATTTTTTTCTCTGCATAAAAGAACCGTACATCATAATATACAGTCGCCTGCAATAATTCCACTCCACCCTCTCAGAGATGTGGTAACAACACAGTCCCTCTTAAACCCCAGTCTCCCACCCTCACTCTCCTCCTCCCCCTCTCAGATGTTGTCATAGTAATACTTTTATTCTTTGAAAACCAATGAGAGAATAAATATATTGTTCACTGTAGTTTTGGTGGTAATGCGAGGACGACTATGTATTTTATTCATACATTATTCCTAAATTTAGGGAATAGAGTAGTTAGGTTATTTCACAAACGTGGGATACTTTACTCTCCCTCTCGCTATCCCCCCTCTCGTCCTCCCCCTTTCCTTTCGCTACACCAAAAACGACGATATTACGAGATCATATGGAATCGCACAATAACTGAAATTAATCATCATAATGCAGAGAAATACAACACTTATTTGTAAGTGTTAATATCGAATCACGATATGACAAAAAGTATTGTATCACGAATGATCCCAAAATTCGAAGGACACTGTAATTCGGCGTGTCAGATTACGATTCGAATAGCATCTAATTTAAAACCTGATTTGAATGAGGCGACGAAATATATTAAATAATATATATTAATATTTAATATATATGTAAAAATGAATAATTCTAACATTCATTTTTGCATATAAAGTCCAAACTCGCGTGACACTCTAACTGTATATAAAATGCAAATTTTTATGTTTCTTTCTATTTTATTTTTGCTAAGTAATTGATGAATTATTTATTTTTTAAATTACCTAATCATTTTTTAGATTAAGATTAATCATGTAATCGTGTTAAATTCTGCAATGTTCATTTTTTTTATACATTCTCTCGTAGTTGTAAAAGATGAAGTCATAACTTGCCAAAACTCTAAATTAACACTTAATTTTAAATTTTAAGCATTTAATTTTGGTTCATATGCCTGTTTAATTTTAATCCATATTTCAATTTCCATTTTTAGTTAACTCGGCAAATCATGATAACATTAGATCTGTCAATATGTTGTTTAAAAGAAAAATATGACTTCATCTTCAAATATCTTGCTTATCTGCCAGTATGCTGTTACAGCCCAAATTTACCTTTATCTTCAAATATTTTGCAAAAAAAATTCAGCCTATTGAGAATAAAAAACAAAACAGGTTAACATTAAATAATAATGATGTCACCAAATTATTAGTATATAAACTCATTCCGATTATTCTGACCTGACCTAGAGGCTGAAGTATTACTTGTAATATTTTAGAAGCAGTAAAATTCAGTCAGAGGATCTCTTTGTCTTCTCCTTTGAGCACTGCCTTCTCCAGAGAACTTAGTTTTAAAATAGAATAAATAATTTCCCGATACGCTACAAGAAGAATCGGGGAGCCGTCAGATAATTTAGTAAGTTTTCACAGAATCCTCCGATCCACTACAAGAAGAAATCGGAGTGTAGTATAAAAGAAACAACTACGATTCCCTACACGGTACCAGCTACCCCAGAGGGAGAAAATCCGTTGCTGTCACCTAGCCAGAACCCCCGTCAACCTCGAAACAGCCAAGGCTATAGGCGGAGGGTTAACCTATATATTACAGGAAAACTGCCCTGTTCATACTGCCTGGATCATCAGACGGTGGTTTTAGGAGCAACGAGATGTCGAGCTGCTGAACTGGCCCACCAAGGGGTGTGACCTAAATCCCCATTGAAAATGTGTGGGCAAATGTGGTTAACGCTTGGGAGCCTGGGCAGGAGCGGACATCTCCGGCACCTGCTTGAACACAAAATGGCAGAGTGGGAACTTTTCGGCAGGAACCCACAAGTCATCTACAATCATCAATAATAATAATAATAATAATAATAATAATAATTAATAATAATGGAGGATGGACCAAGTTTTTAGTAATTGTGTATAATAATGTTATGATTGTGATGTAGTACATATATATTTACAGTATTTACTTGAACAATTGTCAGTTCCTTATAATTTGAACATTATGTTTTGTATGTTCTTAATAAAATCCCTAAATTTACTTGATTCATGTTTATTTTTGTAATAAAAAATTGAACTATGTTATCATTATCTCCCCCATGGATAGACATTTTCCTGGATAATCATTTGGTGATGATGCACGGACTTTAAACAGAAATGTTATTGCCTGGAGGAAAAGTCGATACTATAACTTATCTTACACTTTAACTGTAACATGGCCACATCAAAATCCTATGATTGAAAGTTTTTAAAGTATCCCACGTTTGTGAAATAACCAAACTACTCTATTCCCTAAATTTAGGAAAAATGCATGAATAAAATATATAGTCGTCCTAGCATTACCACCAAAACTACAGTGAACAATATATTTATTTTATCATTGTTTTTCAAAAAATAAAAGTATTATTATGACAACACCCGAGAGGGGGAGGAGGAGAGGGAGGGAGTGAGAGTGGGGGACTGGGGTTTAAGAAGGACTGCGCTGTTTCCACATCTCTGAGAGAGTGGAGCAAAATTATTGAAGGCAACTGTACATAATGTACATCATCATTATAGGAGAAACAAAAGCTAAACTCATAAACAAAATACAATCGTTATTTTATTTATATATATATATATATAATGTAAAATAATGCACTGTCGCGACGAAGTATGGAGAAGGAAACCACTCTTCAGGAAAAGTTCTGAAGTCTTCCTGAAGAGTGGTTTCCTTTTCCACACACACACACACACACCACACACACACACACACACACATATATATTATATATATATATATATATATATATATATATGAATTAGCATCGGGGGTAAGTCGTGACCACGTCGTAGCACCGCTTTCCGTTAGATCAGCGACGTTAACCAAATTTGGGACTGTTTTTTTATATATATATATATATATATATATATATACACACACCTCGTTAACCTCGTTTAGGTTCCGTGTGTTGGTCTCTCTTCACACGAAGGTCAAGCTGGTGGCCCGGCCTCTAGGCCTGGCTTGGTGGAGGAACGAGTTGCTTTCTTGCGCTCTCCTAAGCACATAGCCAGGTACACCCGGCTCATCTGGTACCTTCCTGAGCCAGGCATCTAGTCTTCTCTTGAAGACTTCAACTTTGACCCCTGTAACGTTTCTGAGGTCCTTAGGAAGCTAGTTAAAAAGTCTTGGCCCCATGATAACCAAGCTATTTTCCTTCAGTATTGAGGAGCTCCCTTGTCGGGCCTTTAATTTGGGAACACTACACATTCTGCCTTTCCTATTTTCCAGTGTTGTTTGAATGGTAATTGGGTTTAGTTTGAGGTTTGGTACCAGTTTTTCGATCATTTTCCATATGTAGATTATAGTGTACCTCTCTCTTCTTTCCAGGAAGTATCAGATTTAGTTTACGTAGTCTTTCCCAGTAGTTGAGTTCTTTACAGTCATCAATCTTAGCTGTGAAATGTCCCTGCATTTCCCCTAGTTTATTAACTTCTTCCTTTTTATATGGGGACGTCAAAACTGAGCAGTATTCAAGGTTTGGTATGATCAGTGTTCTCAGCAAGAGAATCATTATTGTCTTGTCCCTCCTTTTGAACGTTCTTAGTACCTGTCCTGCGACTCTTTTTGATTTGCTTATTGCTATCTGATTTTGTCAAATTTGGCATCATCGGTCATTATTACCCCCAAGTCGATCGCTTTCGTGCTTCTTTGAATTTCCTGTCTATCTGGAGCATGATATGTAGTCTGTTTAAGTTCCTCATTTCTACCATATCTCAAGAGTTGAAATTTCTCGGTGTTAAAATCATATTGTTGTCTTCTGACCATTTGTATATTTTGTTCGTGTCCTTCTGGAAGGCCTCCACTTCATTTGCATCGCTGATTTTTCTGTTGATCTTTGCATCGTCCGCAGAGGATGTTACTATACTGTTGCTGTTTACTCAACT
This sequence comes from Bathynomus jamesi, assembly GCA_023014485.1. Lineage (NCBI taxonomy): Eukaryota > Metazoa > Arthropoda > Malacostraca > Isopoda > Cirolanidae > Bathynomus > Bathynomus jamesi. The sequence continues at coordinate 49,485 of JAJOZX010004788.1, forward strand.
GTCTATGTCTGTTAGCATGATAATGAACAGGAGTCGGGCCAATACTGTACCTTGTGGTACTGAGCTGCGTACTTCTGATTCTAATGATAATACACCTTGAATTTTGACGACCTGTGAACGTTCTCTGAGGAAGTTGTAGATCCATTTTCCCACTTTGCTCGTTATTCCCATATGTTTCATTTTATGCGCTATTATACCATGATCGCATTTGTCGAAAGCTTTAGGAAAATCAGGGGAGTCATTTCAAATTGGCTTGGGGGGTGGAGACGAAGAAGGTAGTGAGAGGCCCCTCACATGTCAAAATTTATTAAGTGCTACTCACAATGTACTTTATAATAAAATTAATATAAACAAGAATTATTAAATCGTATCAGCTAGACTGGTTATTTACAGTTAACTATCAAATTATTAAGTTAAGTAATAAATCATGAAATTTATATCACCTAATGCAGTAGAGGATATCTTCTAGACTTCATTTTTGCAAAATTATCAACCAAAACATCAAAAATTCAGCTCTTCATACAACTGAATCAGATTCTCGGTTTTTCACTTTTGTTAGAGAGGTATCTTTTGGCAACAGAAATTTGAGATTGCAAAAGGATTTCATCCACACCAACGCTGTTCTGATACGAGTATGCAAAAGAATTAAGTTTCCCTAATTCTAAAAAGTCTCCTGAGTTACAGTGAAAGGAAGAAATAGCTGTTAAAAGGGGCATGTTTTCTGAGAAGCGCCTATCAAGTTCTGAAATAAACCTATCTAATATGGAAAAATAATCTATTTTGGCTTTCATTGCAAGAGGGAAAGATGTGCTGCCACAAACCTCAACATTACTTTTCCCAATGGTTGTGTCTATGAGAAAATGTTTGAGGTGTGAGGAGACCTTCTGAATTCGTTGTGATCTTCCCTCACTTTTAGCCACAGTTACTAAATGTGTTACCAGTGTGAATATTAAATGACTCAGCAAAAGATTTGGCTGTATCAAACAAATTAGAGAAAGCATTATCATTTCTCATGATCAAACCACCTGCACTTACATCCTGAAGCACTTCCCTCCACAACTGCCAGAGGTCTACTAACCAAATCGTTTTCTATTACGTCACATGAGATATGATTTTCCTTCACGAAGGAGGCAGTTTAAATGTCAACCGTCTCTGCCTCAACACCCTTATCGGGTCCGTGTCCCTACCCTCTCGCTTGGAGGCTGGTGGACTGACACAGCCCATCACAAGCTCCGATGCTCCTGCGCTCATTTGTTTTTTGTTTACTGGGACGTCAGACGTTACTCACAGAGAGTTTTAATTTTTTTTTGTCATAATTCATTGTCATTATTTTATTCAAATTATTCTAAAAAGTTTTTAAACTGTAAGCAGTTCACTATATTGGTAATCCACAAAATATTAGGTGCCTTTTTGTTAAGAAACTATCATTTGGAGGGCCTTGGAGGGCCCCCTGGTGAGCTTGGGGGGGCGACCGCCCCTCACGGCCCCCCCGTAATTGACGCCTCTGAGCAAAATCCGTGTATATGACATCATAGTTTTCATTGCCTTGAAGTGCGTGCAGTATGGTTATAGTGCTCTATAAGTTGTGATAGGCATGATCTTCCTCATTGGAATCCGTGCTGACTTTCGTTGAATCTTTCCAGTGTCTCCAAGAAGTCATAGATTTTCTCTGACTATTCTTTCAAATATTTTGGTGAGGTGGGACGTCAATGATACTGGTCTATTGTTCTTTGCTTGATATCTATCCCCCTCCCTTATATATAGGGACAATGTTCGCTCTTTTCAAGATGCTCGGTATTTCCCCAGTGTCTAGGGATCTTCTCCATATCCAGTATAAGGGTGTAGCTATTTCATTTTTAGAGTTTTTAATCAATAGTGCGTTCCATTTGTCCGGACCTGCAGCTGAATGTGATTTCATTTGTCCTATAGCTCTCGCTACATCTTCTGGGGTAAAATCAAAGTCTGTTATATATTCTCCTTGCAATTTCTCTTCGAAGAATGCATCTATGTCAGGTATCGCTTTGTCGCTTTTTGGAGTACTGAAGACCGATTCATACTGGGCTCTCAATGTTACAGATATTTCTTTTAGATCGTCTGTTAGTTCATTATTTCCTTTCCTTAATGGCCCGATGATAGCGCGCGTTTTTGTTTTCCTTTTCACATAGCTATAGAAGTATTTTGGATTTTCCTTTATTGCTTCTACCACCTTTTCCTCTTCCCTCTCTGTATGGCCCTTAATCAGGGTTTGTATTTCCTTATCGATACTCTCCAGTTTTTCTTGTATTACTTTCCTGGCATTGTTGTTTCCGCAGTTAGCTAACTTCGCTGCTACTCTCTTTCTTTTGCGGAATATTCTTCTCTTTTGCCTCTCTAGCCAGTTCCTCTTTCCTTTTGGCTGTGATTTCGGAGCATATTTTTCTAAAATTCTCATCGTCTTTTCTTCCAAGGTTGTTAGCATTTCCTCAGTTGTTTTATTCTCTAAAATTGTTCTCCACTCTATTTGCGCCATGTGTAAACTGATTTCTTCCCAACTTATGGTCTTGGAGTTTAAGTTAAAAGCCCCAAATTTGTTTCTTCCTTCCGTATGTGTATCGTCTTTTAATGTTATCGCCATATTTGTTGATAACGCAATTATGTTGTGGTCTGAGGTAATAGTTGGGGTTATTTTTTATATCAGCAATCAAGTTCGTGTCATTCGTAAATACCAGATCTAGGCAGCTATTTTTCTGATATTTTCTGTTATCTCCTGAGTCAGCATAAACTTGTTTGTGAGAGCCATCAGCATTTTTGCTTGCTCCTGGTCCTCTCTTGTGCCCCCCTTATCTTGCTGTACAAAATATATTTTTACCCACCTTTTTGTATTTTACAAATGAGAAATTAAAATCGCCGCAGAGTATTATATTAGAAGATGGAGAGTTTACGGACTTTATTAGGGTTCTGATATCATCAATGGCATCCGAAAATTTTTCAGTTGGAGAGTTTGGAGGTCTATAGATGACTATCAGTACCACGTTTACTTTTTATTTTCACTGCAAGGGTTTCCACGAAGCTGTTGGATTTACTTATTACCATCCCTGTCATATGCCTCTCATGTATATAAATAGCACAGCCACCTTTACGTCTCGCTGTTCTATCCGCTCTTAGTAAGTTGAATCCATTGATATGTAATTCTTTCTTATCGATACAGTGTTCGCAGTTATCGCAGTTTCCTTGGCAATCTTTAAGATGTGTTTCTGTGAGGCACGCGATGTCCGCCCTTGTTTCGTCCATAACACCTTTCAGGTACGAAACTTCGCTTAGTGAGTTGTTTGGTTCTATTCCTTGAATATTTGCCAGGACAATGTTCATGTTCTTTGTTTTGCATTGCCCCTTGTACATTTTAAGTTCGTTGTCCTTTGGTATCACGTGTTTTGTAGCCTTGTAGTTCTCCGAGATGGATCCGTTCCTGCCTACCTGTTCTGGTAGCTTCTTGCCACGAGGCGGACCGACTCGAGGATTCCCAGCTGTGTCAACTGCATGTGCTGTATATGACTTAGCAGCCGTATTGTGTCCGAGATGTTGAAAAAATGTTGTTTGTTATTTGTGTTTAAAGAGTTTTGTTTGCTATTTGTGTACATATTTTTTTTCTCACATTCCTCCTGTTGTCATTTGAAACTTGTCCTTTGTCCGTTGAACTTGTTGGGATGGTAGTAGCATTTTCTCCCGTACTGGCAGGTTCCATATGTCGCGTAGGTCTTGCAAATGTCCGGATGGTAGAATTTGCAGTTTCCACCGAATTACCGAATTTGCAGTGACCATTATAGAAGTAGTTGCACACAGGAGGGTGTTCGTAAATACATTGTCCTCCCTTATATCTGGAAATTCCTTTCACATAGTATTTACATATAGTTTCTTCCCCATTTTTATTTGGGGCCTTTGTTTTTGGTGGTTTCAGTTTGATTTCTTTATTGTCTACTTGTTTTTTCCTATTGCTGCTAATGTCCTTTGTTTGAAATCTTTGGATTTGGTTTTGTGCCTCTGTTTCCTCTGTTGGTGCTTCTTTTATTTCTGCTTCCCGTTTACTCACTTTTTCTGTTTTTTTACCCGCTCATGTTTCGCAGTTTCCTCTTGTACTATCTTCGTTCCTTCTAATTTTTTCTCTGTTCGCAATTCATAAATTCCTCTTTTGCCTTTTCTTCATTGTCTCGTTCTGCTTTAAAGAGAGTAAACGAGTTTATTTCGATTATGCAGCTTTTGCAGAAGAACTTGATTCCGTTCAATTGTTTAGCGCCTGTTATAAGAGATTTCTTCGTCGCTCCATCTCAAGCATTGAAATTCGACTTAGCACTGGCAAAGGTCGCAACGGATTGTCTTTGATTCATCTGTTTCTTTTTTACAGTATCTACAGGGTTGTATGAATTTATTTGCCATGTTTCTAAGGGTATGTAAATGATTGTGCAAGAAATATTAACTCAAAAGAGTAATTGATTAAGTGAGGTACTTCATTTGACTTTAGAAATGAGGGAGGGAAAGTTTTACCGTTATTCCTGGGGTTGGGGATGGGGGATGTGGCACGCTGTAGATTCTCACTGATTGGTGCCGGGGAGTGTACCGCGGGGGATAACTGAGGGATATTGCCTTTCGATGGGCAGCTAGATTTCCTCGGAGAGAAAACACTGGGGAAAAACGCTGTATAGATTAAGTTGCTTTGATTTTATTTGCTTTATTTCCAACATACGATGCTATTTCACCACTTAAAGAGACATACGACTGTGTACACTGAATATTCACTCAAAAATTGACACTACTTACTTAAAAAGAATTAACTGCAATGTTAGGTTAGGTCAGGTTAGGTTAGGTTTCTCAAGAAAACCGATTGCAGAAACAAAATCAGGGTCATCGACTGCCCTTGTTTGCGATTTCGTAGGAAAATCGAGAGCAGTCCATGAAACATACTAAGTCCATATAATTAACAGACCGTGCATGGAACAAGGAACTCTTCTAGGAAATTTAAATCCACTATAGTCCGAATAAGTAATGGTAAATGACAAATACTATAGTTTTTTCTTTTTCATGATGCTAGCCCAACCTACCTTACCTTACCTTACCTTTTTTCTGCCAGTTGAGGTTTAAGTTTTGGTTTTTGGCTAAAAATATAATAGTTACCCCTTTTTCTTTGATGTATTCAATCTGACGTGAAGGCAGCGAGTCTTTTGCTTATATTGAGGTTCTAAATGTAGCTGGGCTAGGCTGCTTTAAACCCTAGATCCTGTCCCAAAGCTTGATCCTATCTGCTTTGCAGATAGCTGGTGAGGGAAGCTATATCTTGGGACCTCTTTGTGAGTGACCCGTTGCCCACGTCGGGCTAGCATCATGAAAAAGAAAAAACTATAGTATTTATCATTTACCATTACTTATTCGAACTATAGTGGATTTAATTTTCCTAGAAGAGTTTCTTGTTCCATGCACGGTCTGTGTGTATCATAAAAAACCTCAGGAACCATTCTGAGTTCATTCCCATATATATATATATATATATATATAATATATATATATATATATATATATACACACATTTTAACTGCAAACAACACACAGTATAATTAATGTAAAGAACGACGCTTGTGTAGAAGAGCGTTCCGCACAAGATGAGGAGGGAGAACGAACAAATGAAAAATGAGGTACCACCCGGGAATCGAACCCGGGATCATCCGATTGCCGGTAAGATATGCTATCCACTACACCATGGACCTCGATCAATCAGAAGTCGTAATTCTCCTACATATGAGCAGAAACCAATGGCTTGAGGGGGCACCTTCGCATGCCGTACATATATACATTTTAACTGCAAACAACACACAGTATAATTAATGTAAAGAACGACGCTTGTGTAGAAGAGCGTTCCGCACAAGATGAGGAGGGAGAACGAACAAATGAAAATGAGGTACCACCCGGGAATCGAACCCGGGATCATCCGACTGCCGGTCAGATATGTTATCCACTACACCCGGGTGTACCATTTTTTTAATTTGTTCTTTCTCCCTCCTCATCTTGTCCGGAAGGCTCTTCTACACAAGCGTCGTTCTTTACATTAATTATACTGTATGTTGTTTGCAGTTAAAATGTATGTATGTACGGCATGCGAAGGTGCCCCCTCAGTGCATTGGTTTCTGCTCTATGTAGGAGAATTACGACTTCTGATTGATCGAGGTTCATGGTGTAGTGGATAGCATATCTGACCGGCAATCGGATGATCCCGGGTTCGATTCCCGGGTGGTACCTCATTTTTCATTTGTTCGTTCTCCCTCCTCATCTTGTGCGGAACGCTCTTCTACACAAGCGTCGTTCTTGATATATATATATATATATATATATATTAATACTAATTTAATTAATATAATTGGGATTAGTATGTTTCATGGACTGCTCTCGATTTTCCTACGAAATTGCAAACAAGGGCAGTCGATGACCCTGATTTTGTTTCTGCAATCGGTTTTCTCGAGAAATGATAAAGAAAAATGTTATTGGATATTGAATAAATTTATTTACTGAAACGACGCAATGCACTCCAACATCTTTTTGAATAAGTCCGAGCTGGTGTGGCGCTTACGCCATACAAATTCACAAAAAATGACAAGAATTAGTGCGATATCTTGAAAAAAACAATAGTATAAGAAACTTGATTAGGCCAGGTTAGGTCAGGTTAGGTTAGGTTATGTTATGTTAGGTTAGGTCAGGTTTCTCAAGAAAACCGATTGCAGAAACAAAATCAGGGTCATCGACTGCCCTTGTTTGCAATTTCGTAGGAAAATCGAGAGCTCATTAATTAACTTAATAACATCGATGATTTGTGTTTTATGGATTATAAGAAGTTACTGTACTACTTACTGCACTGTATTGTACTGTACTGTACTAATTACTGTACTAATTAAATGAAAGCTTCTTTGAAATTCTTCTTGAAAGGAAAACTCTTTCATTTTATGTATGGATTCGAACCCCATATTTTATACTTTACAGACAAGACTTGTGGAAATACAGGATTCTTTTCATTAATTGTATTTATTTTACAGGGTTATCCAGTTATTATCAGTCCTGGTGCACGATTCTTCAGGAGCAAGATGTGCCGCAAGTTTGTGTTTTTACTCCCTTTAGCAGTCAAATTTATCTGTATTAATCATAGTCATATTCTTACTACCTCAGGATTTAAAAAAGACTACGTCTTAAGGTGGAATAGCCTAAAAAAAGTAAAAAAAAATTAGGAAACCTTTAATACCTCACCTTTTTTCCTTATTTTGTAGTTACGATTTCAATATTTCACCATTATACCTCTTTATAATGTAGTTTAATTTTCCCTTCTTTGTTGCTGCAATTATTATTGATATTTTTTCCAACCACTATTCGTGTTATTATCGTTACTATCATAATTATTATTATTATCTTTATCATTATTGTTATTATAACTTATTTTCATCCTCATTAATATATTAATTATTCCTTCTGTTATTAATTTCAGACAGAAAACCGTTTGATTTCAATTTTATTCTTTTAATTTTATTCCGATTGTTATAATTTCACTATTTGTCTATTTCCAAACCTTTATCGTTATATTATATTGATGAATTAACTCGACTCGTATTTCGCGATCTTCTATGCTTATAATTTATTTCCCTTCACGTTCGCATTTTCGTATCTTACGACTTAGAGTATATTTCTATTTCATGTGCCCGAAGCTATTTTAATGCACATCCTATATAATTGCCTTGTTGTTGTTGTTGTTGTTGTTGTTGTTGAATACCGACGAAAGACTTTTATTTCTTAAACGTTTCTATTGTCGTACTGTATCAATTTATTTTTATTCGTTTATTTGTGTTTATACTCCTATAGGGTTCCCATTTTTATTTTGTATATATCTATTATACTCTCTCTCTCACACACAGACACACACACACACACATACACACACATAGGCGCGATGTATGTATGTATGTATGTATGCTATCCGCAACAGAGGCTTTCAGAAGATACCGTCACTATCCAACTCCTGACTCTTACTTAGCTTATATTTCTGCCCGGAATCCTACAAAATCTGTTGTTCGACTCTCCAAAAATTCCTTCATCCGACAAAAATGGCAAAACCTATCCAATTCTAATTCTTCTCGCTCTTTCTGGCATCTAGACAAGAATCTCCCCAACAACTTTACTTCCTCTTCTTTCCCTCCTCTTTCCCATTCCGATGGCTCAGTTGCCGTCTCTTCTTCTGACAAAGCTAAACTCCTCGCTCAAACTTTCGTCCCCAACTCAACCATCGACGATTCCGGTGCTGTTCCTTCATTTCCTCCTCCCTCTACCTTAATTATGCCTGATATTAGAATATCTTTCAAAGATGTTCTTTCTGCCCTATCTGGGCTCAACTCTAGGAAAGGAAGGCATAGGGTCCTGATGGTGTTCTTCCTGTTCTCAAGAACTGTGCTTCTGTTCTGACACCCTGCCTAGGCAAACTCTTTCGTCTTTGTCCTTCATTTGATACTTTTCCTTCCTGCTGGTGCGGTTGTAGATGGCCACTGTTCTTTTAAAGCGATAAACAGTGGTATTCCTCAGGGTTCTGTCATGTCATCCACTCTTTTCCTTTTATTTATCAATGCTCTATTAAATCGCACTTCCTGTCCTATCTACTCCTATGCGATGATTCCACTCTCCACTTCTCCATCCGCTTCCCAAAGCTTCCCTCTCAACAGTCACTCCATGATTCGCGTAGAACGGCTATGGTACACCTGACTTCTGATATTTCTCCCATCTCTGATTAGGGCAGAGAAAACCCTGTGGCTCTCAATGCCTCAAAAACCCAGTTACTCCATCTGTCTACTCGTCACAATCTTCTACACGACAATCCCCTTACCTTCAACAACGCACAACTCAATCCTTCCTCTTCTCTTAACATTCTTGGTGCTTCCTTTTCTCGTGATTTTTCCTGGAAATATCACATATACTCTCTTTCTAAAACAGTTTCAGAGAGGTTAGGTGTGTTGTACCGCCTCCGCAGTTTCTTCACCCCTACTCAGTTGCTGTCTCTGTACAGGGGTCTTGTTCACCCCTATATGGCGTATGCTTCTCATGTGTGGGGTGGCTCAATCCACACAGCCGTACTTGAGCGGGTGGAATCAAAGGCTTTTCGTCTCATCACTTCAAGCGAAAATGATTAAAAATTAAAAAATATAAAATGTATAACCTGTTCGACATACTGGATGAAAATTTATACAAATATTCAATATATATATATATAATAAATAGTACAGGGTGGTCCAAAAGTCCATATTTTGCGGAAATAATAGTATTTTAGGATAAAACTTTAGTAACATAATTAGATGTATATTTATTTATCAAGCTTAAGTTTAAGATTCGACGTGAGCACCATCACTATCTGCCAATCCGAAATCTGTCCACTGCATTGCGGAACACATTCTCAATCGTCTCTGGAGTTATTTTAGCGAATGCCGCGACAATGCGGGTTCAGAGATGATGCAGGTCTGTAACTCTTGTTTGATAAACCTCAGACTTTATAAAACTCCGCGCAAAGATGTCTAATGGTGTTAAATCCGGAGATCGTGCTGCCCAGGGCCTGTTTCCACCACGTCCAATCCAGCGACTTGGTAAGAGCTCATCAAGGTACGCCCGAACGATGTTTGTATAGTGACATGGAGCTCTATCTTGTTGAAAGACAGTATGGGGAATGCCATCTGAACGAAACTGCTGAAGCATGTCAAGATAAATTGGCCTGTTACCATAGCTTCTGCAAAGAAAAAAAGGTCCGCAAATCTTCGATCTTGTCATACCCAACCAGACATTAACTTTAAGAGACTCTCTCTCCCATTCGTAGAACTCGGTTGGTTTTTCACTAGCTCAGATACGGCAATTATGTCGATTAACCTTTCCGCATATGTGGAATGTCGCCTTATCGATGAAGAGAATGTGGCTTAACAAGTTTTCGGTATGAATTTTTTCAATCAATTCTGTGCACGTGGCGATCGTCTTCGATAATCCTCTTCGTGTAACTCATGTAGCATTTAAATATGGTAACTTTTCTTTTTTAATGTTGATTTTAAAATCCTTAGAACAGTCGTTTTTGGTATGCTCAGACTCAGTGACGTAGCAATAGGGTTGCGTTGGTGGCAAAATGCCACGGACCCAGGAGCCCGAAGAGCCTAGTTTTATTCTTAGAATTTAGAAAAAACAAGTAAAGAAATATTTTTTTGGTACTTTTGGTGTTTTTCGATTTCCAGCAACTCCACGAAAGAAACTAGATCATTTTGCGGAGGTAAAAGCGAATAAGAAAGATTTTTAAAGATATTTTTGTTATATTATATTGATAAATTTTATGTAACCTTGTCTCAAAGTCTTCTATATTTATTTTTGCTAATACTGATTTCGTATGTTTTGAAATATATACTCCATGTAACTAAATGTTTCGCTTCACATTAAAAAATCTAACCCTTCTTGCTCAGTCATATTTGATTAATTAGATAGGGAAACTTAATAGGCTTTACATAATATTTTGGTTCTAAATTAACCATAAACGTTGTTGGTTTGGGGGAGAGCCCCCTCCCTCAAACCAATTTTGCCAAAGGCCCTTCCGCTCCTAGCTACACCACTGCTACACCACTAGCTACATCACTACGTGATGCTGTTCGAGTTGACACTTTAGGATTTGTTTCAGACGCATCTCTTACCAATTCGACATTTTCTTGAGAGGTACCTGGACGTCCAGATCTTGTTTTATCATAAACAGATCCCGTTCTTTTAAATTGATACATAGTGTTACTACCATCACACCTTCTTGTACATCCATCATCATCTATGGCCTGTAGAAAATAAAATAGAAATATAATTATTTCAGCAAAATAGATAGGGACTTTTGGATCACCTTGTATTATTCACGTGTTATTTTCGTGAAATAATTTTCACACACACACACACACACCACACACACACACACACACACACACACACACACACACACACCACACACACACACACACACACACACACACACACACACATATATATATATATATATATATATATATATGTGTGTGTACACATATATATATATATACTCTAAGGCTAAGCTAAATGTGGTATTAAAATATTAAAATGAGTGACATTTATTATTTAATAATGATTGGCATTCAGGGCTTTTAATTGATGTGGTAGTAGCAGTTACCATATAATATTGGAATAATTGTTCTCTAGAAATTATTTTTCCTTTAACTTTATATATAATTCATACAAAAAATTGTCATTTAAAAGTGAAACATACTTATGATAACGCTCAAAACCGCAGTATTTGGCCGACTTCTGTTCCGAATGGTACCAGTATATTATTGTGACTTCAAAGAAAAGTTTAAAATTTGTGACATGGTAAGTAGTGAGAAATTAAATAACTTCTCTCTCCCTTGAATGTGTGTGGGAAATTAATTTGAAATTAAATAGAATTGCTTGGGGAATTTTGCTAATTTTTAATCTGACTGATTATATTATTATAGAGTTAAATTTTATTACAATTACGATTGTTACAATTGCAGTACAATATAATTCTGGCGTCTGAAAGCCTCAGTGTAGTGAATGATCCGATTATTATTAGAGATTGGTCTTGAAATGACACAGTTGTCACCATGGTTACAATGTTTGGACTACGTGGCATTTATCATTACACTTACAAATAAATTAATAATTGAATTGTTTAGTCACCTTCGTAACGTCCAAAGTCATGTGACGGAGAGGAACTACACCTTTACGCGGGATCTGAACTATCAATCAACGGGTGGTTAGACGTCACCAGACTGCAGAGGGAGGTCACTCAGACAATTGTTGAACAGATTCAACGTCTCTTAATTTCTCTTATCTAACGGGAAGAGATGCTGCGACGTAGCCATGACGTAGTCACACACACACACACACACACACACACACACACACACACACACACACACACAGATTATAGTAAAGTTTACTCGAACTTTTTAAACATTTTATTCATGGGAGAAGTATGTAGATTTTATGCTAAATTATAGTAAATTTTACTATTGTGATTTAGTGTTGCAAATTTTATAAGTTACTCGACAAACATCTTGAAAGCGCTACATTTACATTACAACATTGTAATGTGAGTGTGCTGCTTTCAAGATGTTTGTCAAGTAACTTATAAAATTTGCAACACTAAATCACGATAGTAAAATTTACTATAACAAGTGCATCGTATTCTGACATGCTTCGGAATGAGTTAAAGCAAGCAATTCGCACAAAACGGAGAGGGAGATTGTCGGAAGGTGTTATTCTGTTACACGACAATGCGCGCCCTCATACCGTTGCACAGACTAGAAAATGCCTTCAAGAACTTAAATTTGAAGTTCGCGACCATCCAGCTTACAGTCCAGACCTGGCACCTTCGGATTTTTACCTGTTTGGACCACTAAAAGACGCTTTGAGAGGTCAGCGATTCCAAGGCGATGATAACGTGAAGGAGGCGGTGCATGACTGGTTACGCACACATCCAAAAACATTCTTTTGTGATGGCATTAGGAAGCTTGTAGATCGCTGTACTAAGTGTATTGAGAAACAGGTAGACTATGTTGAGAAGTGATGTGTTTATAATCTATCAGATGTGAAAATAAAATTGTGAAAATAAAAAGTGCGGATACTTATTGAATTACCCTCGTATAAACATCTAAAGAAACGGATAATGTTTTCGCGTCCAGAGGTATGTTATTCCGTTGTAATGTGGTGGTCGTTCTTGGTGTTCAGCACAGGAACTGTTAATTCAGCCAAATACGTAAAGATCTTTTTCTCCATAACTGGACGTCTTCCATGACCAATTCAATCCTCAGATATGAATTCAATAAAACGTGTGTTTTAGATGCTAGATAGGAATGCAAAGGAGAAAGCAACACGATTGTAAACGTATTTATTCAGTAAATGTGTTATTATTTGTTCACATTTATTATCAACTTAACTAAGTTTGAAAACACCAAAGATATTTATTTACTTTTGTTAACTTTCTGTACACTTATTACGGTACATCTGTAACAATATTCGAGGTTCAAGAACTTGATAGGTGAATATTCTCAATTACGAGAAATTGATTTAAGGAAGTAAATCCACTTTGCCTCGTGACTTTACTCCCTTAGTTAAAGAACTTGATCACAGTATATTAAGCTCTACGTTCTGAGTTTGAAGTTCAAGATTATATTTTTTTATGCAGGGAGTAGGGGCCAAGGGCGAATGACTGTAAATATTAACCCCCACCCGATATAAGGAAAACAGGAGGGCCGAAATCAAGGTTTTCGAGGCTGTTAAAAACTATGCCATTTTATTTTAAATTTTGCAAAGAACGTGGAGTGGTGTTTAAGATGTATGTATGTGTAGAGAGAAATAGAGGGAGAGGCATGTGTTTGAGAGCATGTTGGACTGTTCACAGGGTAGATGAGACACGGGAAAAGATCATCTAAGGAGGACAGTGACAGGAGAAACGGGATTTCCAGCATTCCCTGTTTGCTGTCTAACATATCCCCCACCTGGCGTACTTCCCTGGCCAATTGATGTCTACATTCTCCTCCTATGTGTTACAGTGGGTTCTTAATTAAAAGTTAATGAAAGTTAAACACTGATTAGAAACGAAAAATGTTTATCTTCCCCGGTTAATCTTCTTTATGAAGTACTTTGGTTACTACGTAAACTGGCTCCTGAGGGTGTTATTAGGCGAAAGCGCTTGAGCACTATTTCGTGTTTTAATTTTCCTTCGTGGTCATTTTCGTCATAAATATTATTTACGTGTTACTTTCGTGAAATTATATGAAAATAATTAGACCTACAGTTTAACGTGGAATTCGAACTACCAACACGGACGGTCAGAAATTACGATATAAAGTCCTCGCCCGGACTCGATCTCACGACCTCCGGATCAGCATCCCTGCGTCTTAATCACTAGAATACCCAGGCCACTCATTTATCTACCAGTCAGTTTTTTTTTTGTATGGAAGAATGAACAGCTTGGGAGCTGAACGCCACTTGTCCTCACCATTAATCGAAACTGGGGCCGGTGAATTCGTAATTATCTTTCATCAACCGATCCCAGCGTTTCACCAAAAGATTTGAATGAAATGCTACCATTGCCTCAATCGCAGAGGAAGGGGGGGTGTAGCATGAAAAATACCTCTGGACGGGAAAAGATTTAGCGTTTCCGCGATCCTTTAAACACAGTATAGGACAGTCTATGTTAACTTTCAACCCGTCGTAGCGCTCGCGACTCATACTCAAAAGGTCCCGGGGTCGAATCACGAAAGGTGTAATTTTGCCCAAATATACTATATATATATATATATATATATATATATATATATATATATATATATATATATATATATATATATAGTAGGGCTTTTTTATATAAAGTAATACGATAGTTTATATTTAAATTACTTTATTTCTTTGCAGCAATTTTTACGTCGTGTTCCGTTGAGGGGCTGAAAATATGTTCAAAAGGTATTAAAGACTCTTATTTCATTTCAGATTTATGTATGAAGTTCAATGGAGTTTTTTAACTTTCTAAATTAACTCCGAATGAAAACACTGCTTTTTACATTATATATATATATATATATATATATATAGAGAGAGAGAGAGAGAGAGAGAGAGAGGAGAGAGAGAGAGACTGGAAATGCTTTCTATATATATATATATATATGTTTTACACACAGACCGTGCATGGAACAAGGAACTCTTTTGGGAAAATTATATCCACTATAGTCCGAATATGTAATGGTAACTAGTTTTTCTTTTTCATGATGGAAGCCCAACGTGGGCAACGGGTCACTCGCAAAGAGGCCCCAACTCATGAAATCATGAAAAAGAAAAACTATAGTGTTTGTCATTTACCATTACTTATTCGGATTACAGTGGATTTAATTTTCACAGAAGCGTTCATTGTTCCATGCACAGTCTGTGTGTAACATAAAAGTTTCTCAGGGGACCATTCTCAGTTGTAACACAAAAAAAAAATATATATATATATATATATATATATATATATATATATATAATATATATATTCTAGTATACATACTAGAATGCTCGGTGCGCTTTATGCAGCAAAAGTGCCCGAAATACAACCTAGCGAGGCGACTCCGAAGAACGAGTCTGTTGCTAAAAGTTTCCTTGGTTCTCCCTTAATGTGTATACTAAATTTGGTGTACAAATTACTATAGCCGTTTAGACGTGTATAAAATAAATTAGAACAGACAGACATCATCATCATTATCATCATCCCTACACACACACACACACATATATATATATACACATATATTTGTGTGTGTGTGTGTGTGTGTGTGTGTGTGTGTGTGTGGGTGTGTGTTTCCCTTTCAACAAGAATTAAAAGTGAGAATAGTGTATGCTTTTCAGATACATTGAATAGTACGGTATATAAGAAAAATATAATTAACTAATGTTCCTTTCGTCATAAGGAAAAATATACACATTTAGAACCGTGAAATTGGACTTTATTGAATTCTCAAAAGCGAATTAAAAATCTTCTTTGATTTCTGGAATAAATTTTTTTTAAGGCTTAAAAAATATTAATTTTTATAAACATATTTTTATTATGTTTTAAATGAAGTCTCTTAAATACGTGTTTATTTAAGTATCTTTTTGAACATATTTTGATTCAGACGTTATATACTAAATAAAGATTTATTTTCTTTTTACATTTTTTGATAGTCTTAAATATAAACTAAGATTTTATATTTACATTAAAAACTTTTTCTATTATATATATATATATATATATATATATATATATATATATATGTTACGGTTATTCTCCAAAATTTAGGCAATTTATAAATTGACTGAAATTTTAGGCAATTTGTTAAATGCTCAATTTACTTAATACCTATTTAAACCTAACTTACCTATGACTTTTTAGGCAAATATTGGGAAATACCAGTGCATGTACGAGGGTAATTCAATAAGTATCCGCACTTTTTATTTTCACAATTTTATTTTCACATCTGATAGATTATTATAAACACATCACTTCTCAACATAGTCTAGATAATGTTCAAGGATAGCGTGGAACTACAGTAACAAGTGCATCGTATTCTGACATGCTTCGGAATGAGTTAAAGCAAGCAATTCGCACAAAACGGAGAGGGAGATTGTCGAAAAGTATTATTTTGTTACACGACAATGCGCGCCCTCCTCATACCGCTGCACAGACTAGAAAATGCCTTCAAGAACTTAAATTTGAAGTTCTCGACCATCCAGCCTACAGTCCAGACCTGGCACCTTCGGATTTTTACCTGTTTGGACCACTAAAAGACGCTTTGAGAGGTCAGCGATTCCAAGGCGATGATGACCTGAAGGAGGCGGTGCATGACTGGTTACGCACACAGCCAAAAACATTCTCTTGTGATGGCATTAAGAAGCTTGTAGATCGCTGGACTAACTGTATTGAGAAACAGGGAGACTATGTTGAGAAGTGATGTGTTTATAATCTATCAGATGTGAAAATAAAATTGTGAAAATAAAAAGTGCGGATACTTATTGAATTACCCTCGTATATGCAGCATTACCAGAAACGTTCGGCTAGGTTAGGTTTTGTGTGTATCACGAATTTGACACATTGCCTGAATTTCAGTTAATTTATAAATTGCCTAATTTTACATATTGACTGTAACATATTGACTGTAACCTTAGAAGTAGACACTTGAGAAGATTTTGAACGACGGTTCAGGATCGAACTGCAGTCGACCCCCTGCAGTATCCCTCCTCATTTGCGCGATATAATGGAGGAGGGAATTGATTTTTGCTCTCGTCCTGCACTCGTAGCCAGCCATGTATGGCAGCTCAGGGACTTTCCACAAGAACCTGTCTAGCTAGTTCTTGAAATTATTGAGGTTGGTGTGTCGTAGCTTATATATATATATATATATATATATATATAGTGTGTGTGTATGCGCGCACACTGGCATCTGGGCATAAGTGAGGTCGAGTGTATGATAATTCACAGATGAAGTGGGGTAATTTTATTCGTGAGATAACACTTTTGGTACCTCTGAATATTAAAAAAATTATATAAAAAAATGTAGAATAATATTTTATCATCAGAAAATAGATATAGTGATATTGATTAGTTAGGTTACGCTAGGTTAGGTTAGATTAGTTAAAGTTTGGTTAGGTTAGGGTAGGTTAGATTAGCGAGTACCTCACTGTTTAATGACTTAACAGTAAACAACTTTCGAGCTCTCAGTTGCGTTCGAAATCTTTATTACATTCTTCTCGGTTCTATGGCACTAAGTTAGGTTGGTTAATTAGTTTTTTACATATATGAACTTAAAAAAGTTGGTACGTCTCTTATGCATAGATGCGCACGTGTGTGTGTGTGTGTGTGTGTGTGTGTGTGTAAAAAATAATTAATAGAAAATTATATTTGTTACTGTCTTAAATGCGATATTTTTTATCCACATTTATAGCGGAATTCAGGCATTCATTTTGCCGTTGAACGTTTTGGAATACATCATAATGCAATATATCTGTATTTATATAGGTACAGATACACCTATATTTAAACGTATACTGTAAATGTTGGTTGTATGAAAACGTTTTTATCTGTTTTAAGGAAATTTTAAATGTTATTCGAAGCACTTATACACCACGAAAATAATGCTGTTCATTTGATATAAAAAATGAGGTTACATGATGTAGCTCGTGGGAAATAATTATTTTAAGTTAAAGCGAAGCTAAAATGAAGTCATAACAACATCAAATAAGATAAATATGACTTGATTTTCATATAATCGTAATTTAAAAATTAATCTACCTAAGCCTAACATTCTACCGGATGCAATGTCGCTCGTGGGAAATTTGTTTTTGGTATAATTGCGACATTAATATGAATGCAATCTAGTTCATTCAAAAGTCCGATCTATAAGAATTAAATATGGACTCGGTGTCATATAATGGATTCAAATTAAGTCTAAGCGTTAATTTTACTTCAGTCCCAAGTAAACGTTACATTTATAAGGTAGAGGAAGAGTAGAAACGAATAATAGATGTCGTGCAGCTTGAATATGCGTCAAGGATTCAATATTTTTTAGTTTTATAAGTTGTTGGGATATGACACCACTGACGCGAATAGATACCCTAAAGTGTACCAATAAATGTTGAATATATCACAATCTTCAGAGATAAAATTTTTAATTTTTAGTGAAGTTAGATGATTATAAACCAATTAGCTCATCAACCAATTGGCCAACGACTTTCTGCAACTTCACAGTATAAGTTACTAGAGTAGAAAAATACGAACAATGAACATCTTCTTCTTCAGCTCCCAGGTAGGCTAGTCAGGCTGTCAGTGGAGCAAGCCTCCTTCGCCACTCCGCCCTGTCCAGCAGCACTCCCGTTTCTTCGGGCTCTTGCATGCTGGGCAAGTCGTATCTTCGCAAGCTCTTCTCCACTTCGTCCTTCCATCTCCTTCTCGGTCTTCCTCGGGGTCTTTTGCCATTCCCTGGTCTCCAATCCCAGCACCTTCTCGCAGTTCTCCCCTCCTCTATTCTCTCCAAGTGGCCCAACCATCTCAATTTGGCAACGTCGATTTTTCTCAAAATCGGCGTTACTTCAACATTGGCTCTTATTTCTTCATTCCTTATCCTATCTCTTCGCGTCTTTCTCAGAATAGTCCTCAGCGGTCTCATTTCTGCCGCCTGAATTCTGTTTCGATCTGCCATGCGCATTTTCCAGTGTTCCAACCCATAAATCAGTATTGGTGTTAAAACTGTTTCGAAGATTATTTTCTTAGTCCCAAGGGGCATATGTTCATCTCTCAGTAGTGGGTATAACATTCCGACATTTTTACTAAACTTTGCAATTCTTTCAGTTATTTCTTGTATATTACCGCTTTCTTTAGTAACATACTCCCTAGATATTTAAATTTTTCAACATTTCTTATTTCCTTATCTCCTATTTGAACTCCGAATTCGCCTTCTTCTCTTCGACATACACTTAATATTTCTGTCTTTTCTACATTCATTTCCATTCCCCCCTCCTTCGAACATTCATTCCAATCAATTAAAGCTTGTTCTATATTTTCTCTCTCTGTCGTCCAGAATGCTATGTCATTCGCATATGCCATTATTCCATTATTATTATTCATTTCATGACGTCGCTTGAAACTTGCAATGACTGTGTCCATGTAGGCTATAAACAGGAGTGGTGATATAACGCTGCCCTGCTTCACCCCTGTTCTTACTTCAAACCACTCATCATTTTTGTGTCCAGTCCTTACTTTGCATTCGCTAACTTAATATAAACTTTTCAAAGCCCTAAGAAGTGTCCCCCTTACCCCATAAATCTCCTCCAAACATCTCCACATTCTTCCTCTGGGCACTGTATCGAATGCTTTTTTAAGATCTATGAATATTACATAGACGTTAGTATTAAATTCCCATGCCTTTTCTATAACAGAACTGAGGCCAAAAATAATGAACATAATTGATAAAAACATAAAAAGAAAACATTTTTAATAATTTTTTTATGAAGAAATTAAAAGGCAAATATTAAAATTCTTTATAGGTATAATATGTTTTCTTTCATCAGCGGTAACTAATTTATATACAACCAGCTTGTAATGTACACTTGTAAAAATTTACCCTTTATTTATTATATATTTAGCTTCTGTAAACCGAAATACCAATTAAATTATTTGTTTATGAAAGAAACATATTAAAATATTATACTTTTCAAATCACGATTAAAGAAAATGCTCTTGACGGGTAACTCTGTAATAAGTGGGTTTTATTTATTTTGACTATATATATATATATATATATATATATATATATATATATATATATATATATATATATATATATATATATATATATATATATATATATATATATATAGAAATAAAAATTGTGGGAGGAGCATAGAAATTTGTAAGGAAAACTACCAATTTTAGCACTTTGCCGGAATTCAACACAAGATCAAATGGATTGTTTACAACCAATTTTATAGATAATGCCTGGATGATATATAGGTCACAAAAAAATAAAATAAATAAAATAAAAAATAAAAATAAATTGAAAAATAAAAATTGTAAGAGGAGCATACAAATTTATAAGGGAAAATTACCAAACGTTTAGCACTCTGCCCTTCTTGTCTAAATCGTTCTGAACGAATTCAAAACAACGGGATCGAGTTGAAAAAGACCTTTGCTCATGTTAAAGTTATTTGTAAGTTGAATAATAGTAGACTCAAGAATATTTCTATTAACAATGTTGCTAGAGTGAAACAAAACTGAAGCATTATTCCAATCAATACAATGGGATAACTCTGACAAATGGACAAAAAGGGCACTGGACGACTGTCCCGTTCTAACGGAATATTGATGCTGCTTTACACGCGTGTGCAAATCCTTTCCCGTCTGACCAAGGAATCACATCGTTTACAACCAATTTTATAGATAATTCCTGAATTATTGGTAGGACTATTTTTTACTATATTTTTCACAATATTGTTATATGAAAATACTACATTAATATCCAAAAGTTTAAGTACATTAGCAATGCCTAAAAAGTGCGGGAAAAATGGAAGTACTAAAATATTCTTTGACAAATTGCGAGTGTTATTATGTACACGATAGAAGGTTCGTTTTGCCTTGTTAAGACAAGATTCCATAAACGCAGGTGGGTAGCACAGATCACTTCCAATACCGTTGATTTTTTCCAATTCAGCATCGATGTATTCCGGACTGGCGATCATAAGAGCGCAGAGAAACATTGAAGAAAATATGGCCTTCTTAATGGGGGTGTCATGTCCAGAGTAAAATTGTACGTCGGACAAATTGTTTTTTTTTTTCCAATAGATACTAAACTTAAAACCTGGGCTTTCCCTATGTACACGCACATCCAAAAACGGGATTGAGTTGTCTTGTTCCACTTCTAAAGTAAACTTAATGGAGGGGACTTGATCCTTTAACTGAAGGAGGAAGTCATCCAGGTCACGATTCATGTTCCAGATACACAAAATATCGTCGACGTACCGCAACCATGGGATGCCAACCCCCAGGATTCTCGGAATGTAAGTAATTTCGAAAAACTCCATATAAATATTGGAGAGGAGGGGCGACAAGGGGTTGCCCATGGCCATCCCAAAAACCTGTTGATACTACTCGCTACTGAAAGTGAATTTACAGTCTTTGTTGCAAAGCTTAATAAGTTCCAAAACGATGTGTGCAGGTAGTGGCAGGTCGTATTTATGTAATTCTCGGGAGAGAAAGTCAAGCATATCGTCAACCGTTTTTGGATGTGCATGTACATAGGGAAAGCCCAGGTATTAAGTTTAGTATGTATCGGAAAAAAACAAACAATTTTATGGAATCATGTCTTAACAAGGCAAAACGAACCGTCTATCGTGTACATAATAACACTCGCACTTTGTCAAAGAATATTTTAGTACTTCCATTTTTCCACACTTTTTAGGCATTGCTAATGTACTTAAACGTTTGGATATTAATGTAGTATTTTCATATAACAATATTGTGAAAAATATCATAGTAAAAAATAGTTCTACCAATAATTCAGGAATTATCTATAAAATTGGTTGTAAATAATGTGATTCGTTTTACATTGGTCAGACGGGAAACTATTTGCACACGCGTGTAAAACAGCATCAATATTCCGTTAGAACGGGACAGTCGTCCAGTGCCCTTTTTGTCCATTTGTCAGAGTTATCCCATTGTATTGATTGGAATAATGCTTCAGTTTTGTTTCACTCTAGCAACATTGTTAATAGAAATATTCTTGAGTCTACTATTATTCAACTTACAAATAATTTTAACATGAGCAAAGGTCTTTTTCAACTCGATCCCGTTGTTTTGAATTCGTTCAGAACGAATTTAGACAAGAAGAGCAGAGTGCTGAACGTTTTGTAATTTTTCGTTATAAATTTATATGCTCTTACAATTTTTATTTTTCAATTTATTTTTATTTTTTATTTTATTTATTTTATTTTTTTTGTGACCTATATATCATTCAAGCATTATCTATAAAATTGGTTGTAAAGAATCCATTTGATCTTGTGTTGAATTCGGGCAAAGTGCTAAAATTGGTAGCTTCCTCACAAATTTGTATGCTCCTCCCACAATTTTTATTTCTATATTTACTATATATATATATATTTTTTTTTTGTAACCTATATATACTCTTGAACTCTCTATTTACTTCAGTGTCCCTGAGGATGTCATTAGACGAAAGCGCTTGATCACCACTCTGTGTTTCCTTTCCTTCGTGGTTTTATTCATATATATATTATATATATATATATATATATATATATATATAGCGATGATTTACTTTCATTCAGTCACAGGTTGACCCAAGAGTATGACATTTTTTACATTAACTACATATGATGTGTCATAGCATCAGTTTCATTCTAAAAAAAATATTTCCTTTTCAATAACGTACCAATTATTACATCTAAATGCTTTTATCTAAGCCGAATGAAAGCTCTGACTCAAATAAATTAATGTTGTGATAGAAGAAATTAACAAACATTAACAATGCTTTCAAATATTTGTATTTTTTTTTCAAATATTTGTATTTGTTTGACTGAATTTATAAGTATATTTAATAATTGACAATGAACTTGGGTTAATGTCGCATCAAATGCATTATTTTTCTCAATGCAACGTTTACAATTTATCTGAAAGAAAAGCTCTATAATTGTGGAAAATATTTCTTTAAAATCTAGAAAATTAAATATTTTTACTTGTGTATATATATATATATATATATTACTTTATTATAATATAATTATATATAATTTTTTATATTTATATAGAAATTTTTTTTTCTGGTGAAAAAAGTTTATTTGTCCAGATTTTAAAAATAGCTCGTGAAAACCCTTTTCTACGCGGGCACTTTACAACTTTCAATTACCACTGAATCAAACGGTTAAATGTTAGTATCTAACTCCTTCCTAAGGATTTAATTTATAAAAGAATTAGCACAGTGCTTGACTGAGTTTATGTAACTAAAACTGAAGAGACCAGCGCGCTTAGCTCAATGAGTAACATCGTTTCCCAGTAAGTGAAGTGAAGACAGAAGTCGGGGTTCGACGCTCGATGGTGCTGATTATTATAATCAGGAGTAAGGATAATGGGCCGCGTTAGATTGCCTGAGCGTTGTGCCAAGACTAAATGTTCGTTAAAGTATTTCGTATTTTAAACTTCGGATTTATGGTTATCATCTCTCTCTCTCTCTCTCTCTCTCTCTCTCTCTCTCTCTCTCCGGGCTAACCTAGGGTGCATCTTCGGGTCTTCATTAGCATGCTACTCTGTAAAGTAAATTTAAAAATCTAACCTGCATTTCAGATTCCATGCATACCTGCGTGAAGAATAAAGAGACGCAGAGACCATCATACGCAGCGAATGTTTATTTCTGACGATTCTTTGAAGAGTAAAAAATCAAAACAAAGATATTTGCCTGAAGTGAGGTGGAAATATACAAAAGAAGGAATGCCCTAATGAAAGAGGCATCCATTATATGAATATATGTTTTCGAACGAATGTTTGATGTTAGTATGTCTCTCTCTCTGTCTGTCTGTCTGTCTCTGTCTCTGTCTCTCTCTCTCTCTCTCTCTCTCTCTCTCTCTCTCTCTCTCTCGCGTTTTAATTTTATTTACTTGTTTTTATAGATGAGAATTATTAGCAATGAAAACCTCTGAACAGCTATGTTAAATTATTTTGGGAAGTTCCCCTCTTTCTCCTTTCTTTCTTTTGCTCCTTCCCTTTTTTTCGTTATTACAAAAGGAGCTGCTTGTAGGTAGGGATAGTCAGAATAGAGTAGTAGCCAATAAATATAGTAGAGCTAGTCTGGTCTGGTTTCAGAGCAATGGGAATTCTCAATGGTAGAAAAGGAAAGTTTGATGGGAACATTCGGGAAGGCAAAACCTTCAAACAGACGTCTTCAAATTTAGGGATACTACATAGGTATACACTGTAGGTTTTTTAGTACTTTTTAGAAAAATCGTACTATATTTATCTTAGCTAGCTAGAGAAATTTTCATAATTTTATAAAGGAGTTCCCTTTTGGAATAAATGTAGCAGGAGGCGCTGGTCTGGTCTGGTTTCAGAACATTGGGAGTATTCAGATGATGGGAAGCTTGAGGGGAATTCTAGGGAATCAAAACCTCCGAATAGACATATTCAACTACAGGGAAGCTACTTAGCTAGAGAAGAACTTTAATTTTAAATAGTGTGGAAAAAAATTTCGTAAATAAAAGAAAAATATTACACATATGTACACTGTCGAGCAATTTTTAAATAAGGGGTGGTGGCCAGCTGGCGGTGCCTCTGGACCAGTGCTTCCTTATCTAAATAATTCCTACGTGAAGGACGCAAGAAACCAATATTTGTGCTGTTTGACCATGCCCCCTTAAACTCCCTCCCTTTTATGCAAATAAATTAATTTTAAGTACAATAACCGCACTGAAATAAACCACGCGACGCCGGTTCGAGTCCCACTAGTTCCAGGTTTCCCACTTCATTGCCTTTCCTCTTTTTCGCTTATGTCAGGGCTGTTAATCCACTTAAAATGCGTTCAGAAGAGAAATTGTCAACCAACTGGTATTTAAATAAGTAAATAAATGATTTATCAATAAGATAAACAAATAAATAAATAAATAGAAAAAGTCATCAGAAAATTATATTTTCTTCGTATCAATTAATTTGTCTTGAAAACTTAAAATAAAAAATTATGGAATCTAAAGTTTCTCAAACTTTCTCTGATTCACACGAACGTAAATGAATATCATTGAGTAAGAAATCATTTTCATCGGAAGTGTTTGAGACAAACCAACTAAAATTTATTTCCTTACGATCAGTCTCCCCCCCTCCACTATCCCCCGTCCTCCCCATGGGTTTGGGGAAATATTTTGAACCTGTGAAGCTTATTTCACAGCGTCCTGCCAGAATAAAATGAGTACCCTGCTAAAGCAACGGAATGGAAATGTGGTACCGTCCTCTTGAAACATCATTTCCTGTAAGTGAAGTTTCCATCCCGAAACAAAGGCAGAAAGTTCTTATCTAAGATGGATACATAACCTTGTGAATTAAGACGTCCCTCTACGAACACAGGGTAAGTTTTTTCAGAGTGCCAAATGCCTACCCAGGCCCTAACACCTCAACCACCGAATTTCACATTGAGTTGCACCAATTTTGGATTGAACAAATCGCCACAGATTCTCTATACCCAGATACGTCCTCTCGAAGCAAACTGGTGGAATGTTGATTTATATGAGAAGATAACAGAGTGCCAAAACTGATCAGACTTGTCCTTCGTCTGCACTGACCACTCATATCGTTTCCTCTTAATAGTCTCAGTGAACAATGGCTTCCTTCTAGGTACGCAACCTCTGTACTCACCTCTACAGCTTTATGTAGGACGGTCTATGCAGAACGCTCTCTGAGCCTGACATCACCTTTCAATAGGACGGTACCACATGTCCATTCCATTACTTCAGGATGATGTTCATTTTATTCTGGCACGGCGCTGTATTTTTAGTCGTTATCAGATATCATATTTGGGGTAAAGTCTTTTCTTAGTAACTTTGAAACATTTCTCTCTCTCTCTCTCTCTCTCTCTCTCTCTCTCTCTCTCTCTCTATATATATATATATATATATATTATAGGGTCGTCAGAACCAGAAGGGCGAAGGGCCCTTCTGGTTCAGACAGCCTCATATATTTTAAAATATTTCAAGAATTAAAACCCAAATTTATATTTTTCAACTCGGGTTTTCTTCTCACGATTAAAGTAATTCGATTTATGGATAGAATATTAGGGAAAATCTGACATACGAAACAGAGTATACCTTATTCGACATACGAGCTACATCGGGACCAACGTCGTAACACCACTTCCCGTCGACCAGCGAAGTTAAACGACACTGGGTCTGGAGAGTATCTGAATGGTGGTGGTGGGGCCGTCCTCTGCTTCCAGTCTATGTAGCGACCCTTAGTTCCGATCCTACGTAAAGTGGTAGATCCTGTTCTCATATGACCCTAGATATTGCGAAGGAGATTAAACGACCCCATCAAACAACATTTATTCGTTATATAATGATTCGTTCAGTACGGCTTTGGAGCACCTGACCTCTGATCTTTCTGCTATTTCTGATTGGGGCAGAGAAAACCTTGTAGCTTTCAATGCCTCAAAAACTCAGTTCCTCCATCTCTCTACTCGTCACAATCTTCCACCGGCAATTTCCTTACCTTCAACAACACACAACTCAATCCTTTCTCTTCTATTACATTATTGGCGTTTCCTTTTCTCGTGATCTTTCCTGGAAAGATCACATATATTCTCTTTCTTAAGCAGCTTCTAAGAGGTTAGGTGTGCTGTACCGCCTCCGCGGTTTCTTCACCCACACTCAGACTTGTTCACCCCTGTATGGAGTATGCTTCTCATGTGTGGGGTAGTTCAACCCACACAGCCGTACTTGACCGGGTGGAATCAAAGGCTTTTCGTCTCATCAATTCCCCGCCTCTTAATGATTGTCTTCAATCTTTCTTTCTTCGCCGCAATGTTGCCCCACTCTCTCTTTACTATCACTATTATAACGGACATTGCTCTTCTGAACTCTCTAACTGCATGCCTCCTCCTTTAAGGAGAGCACGCAGTACCAGACTTTCTACTTTCTCATTCATTTTCTGTCCAACTATCTAATGCGAGGGTTAATCGGTACTTTCAGTCTTTTATCTACTCAACCGGTCAACTCTGGAACAATCTTCCTCAGTCCATCTCTCCTCCTGTCTATGACCTCCCATCTTACAAACGCAGAGGTGTCTAGGCATCTCTAAAACCCCGGACCTTGATTTGGCTCTCTTCTTCTTCTATGAGAGGGGCGCTTTTGGGGGCATTTGCCCTTGGTCCCCTCCTTTCTACATAAAAAAATATATAGGTACCTTCATTTTAACGCAGATGCTTGCTAGTGCTTGTTAACCTGCAATCGAGTCTCTCTTAATACGGACTTGGGTTCTGGGCGATTAAGATTCATCTAAAGGACTGGCATGGTAGAGTATATACTTATTGTTTCATAGGTTTTCAACTTTAAAACTAGTCAATTGACGCCAAACCAAAATATTTGAACATGATGCGTCATCTACTGAACAAAATGTCAATTAAGTTGCCACTCGATAAGCTTTTATTTACAACATTGTTGATATACAGGGTGTCCATAAATGATTACCCTGATTAAAGCATGCTATAACTTTTAAATAAACACTCGTATTCAAACACAGTTTTAATCATAAGTAGATAAACATACAAAGTCTTGATACATAGTTAATGAACTTAATAAGCTTCCACATGTGCACCCCTAGTGGCACGTAAAATGTCTAAACGGTATTCACACTCACGCCACACATTTTCCAACATTTGTGGGTTAACTGTTGCAATTGCATCCGTAATGCGTTCTCGCAATGTCCTGATATCTGGAACAACTGTTGCATAAACCAAATCTTTAACATGACCCCAGAGAAAGAAATCCAGCGGGATAATGTCTGGTGATCTTGGGGGCCATAGGATTGGCCCGTCCCTGCCAATCCATCGATTTGAAATGTTGCGTCGAGAGTTTCACGAACAACATGCGCCCAATGAGGGGGTGCTCCATCTTGTTGGAAGATGACAGTTGGCTGCCTGTCCTGCACCTGGGGGATGGCGTAATTGGTGAGTATATCCAGGTACACAGTTGCGGAAACAGTGTTCTCAGCGAAGAAGAAAGGACCAATTATCTGGTCATGCATTAGTCCACACCAGACATTGATCTTCGGACTTCCCCGAATATGCTCCCTTACGGCACGTGGGTTTTCCGATCCCCAAATACGCACATTGTGTCTGTTGACTCTACCACTGAACAGCTACTACAGCGCTCCTAACGGCGAATGCGGTAAACGAAACATACCAGCACAGAAACTCTATGCGTGTACGAGATCACCTGTAAAAAGAAAACGGATGTAAGATTCGTCATTAAAACATGAGAGCATACTGTTTTCAGGGTAAACATTTATGGACACCCTGTACAATAACCTGTCAGTAGATAACGAAGGCTTAACGTTAAATTATGAGAATAAAAACCCACTCTAATAGACAGAGTTTATTTCCACGACAGTTTCGACGCCCACTGGCATCCTCCTCGGGTGGATACAGAAACACAAATGAAACAAAACAAGAGGGAAAAACAGTTCAGGGATCGACCGTTAAGAAATTCGCACCTAGGTTAGATTCCATTCTCTCGAGACAGGAGGGGCATTTTCATTAAGTACATTCGCACAAATTTTTTAAAAACTATCTTCCTGTTCTAAACATACAGATTCTATTATTTTTACATAATTATTACATTTATAATTAAATTTATTACATTTAATATTGCATAATTATTAATTACAGAAATTATAAATTTATTATTACATTGGTTATTACATTGTTGTTTATTATACAGAAATTATAAACCGAAAAACGAATGAAAAAAGGCGATTAGGAAATAATCCAGAGACCATTGAGAAATTCGCACCTAGGTTAGATATCGTTCTCCCGAAACCAGAAGGGCATTTTATTACAGGGTCAGCTTATAACTACATTTCCACAAATTAAAAATATCTTCTTGTTCTATACATACAGATCCTAATGTTTTGACATAATTACTGCATATATTTATTTCCACATTAATTACTTCCATTATTACATTTACTAAAAGCGAGTAAGGAAACATTCCAATCCAGAGACACACACTTAGGTTCGAACACGTTCCCACGACTCCGTAAGGGATTTATTGACCAAGAATCTCATTAAAGGGTCTAACTTATAAGTACCTTCGCACAAATTAAAATTATCTACTTTTTCTATACACACTGATTCTATTATTTTTCTTTTGACATAATTATTACATTTATAAAGTACCTTACTTGATTCCCAATCTATAGCATGATTATTTTGGCTAGCGTGATAAAAAATGGCATTATTAGTATTACAACTTCTGAAGGCATATTTGTGTTCTTTGATACGGGTTTCAATATTTCTTCCAGTTTCTCCCACGTATACTAAATCACAACTTTTACAGGGAATGCTGTAGACACAGGCTTGTTCCTCTTTTGCAACGTTATTCCTAACCAATTTACTTTTCACGGTAGACGAATATTTGAACGCCAAAGCAAACTTAAATTCTTTCGTCAACGGTTTTACTCTTTCTAAGCCGGCAATGTAAGGCAAACTCACATATTGTTTTTGGTTAACTGAAGGTTCCCGAGGGGCATAAAAAGATTTTCTGGCTTTAAAATACGCCTTTCTGATAAACCACTCAGGATATTTTAAATCCTTAAAAATGTTCCAAATCTTTGAATTTTCCGGATCCAGCAAATGTGGGCTACAAATCCTGAGTGCTCTTAGAAACATGGAAGAAATAATTGAGCTTTTAACCCCTTCATCATGATATGAAAAATAATGAATGTACGAATTACAATGAGTAGGTTTTCTATAGACCGTGAAATTGGGCTTTCCGCTTTCGTTAATGACCAAAACATCTAGAAAAGGTAATTGTTTGTCGTTCTCCCATTCATATTTAAATTTAATAGAGGGACTCTATTCCCAAAAGATTCCGGTTAGCTTTAGACAAGCTCAGGAAGAATGAAGCAATATTTGTCACTAAAGCGGACAAAAGTAACACTGTGGTTATTTTGGACAAGTGTGATTATAAACAAAAAATGGAAGCGTTACTTAGTGATGAATTCACCTACACCAAAGTGAGATCGTCCCCCCTAAAGCGTCTTTCTGCCGAATTCAACAAAACCATCAGGAACTTATTAAAAGATGTCCCGGCGATTGATCCTAAAAGATTTCTACAGATTAACCCCAAACTCCCCCACATTTACGGCCTACCCAAAACCCATAAGATTAATATACCACTCCGTCCCATTATTTCACACAGGGGTTCCTTTAGTTACAGGTTATCTAAATTTCTTGCAGATAAATTATCCCCATTAGTTGGTAAATTTTCAGGCTCGCACATCACTAATTCCTGTGACTTTATTAACAAAGTTATGTCCTTAGATTTAAAACGGGGAAGAATGATAAGTTTTGATGTTGAGTCCTTGTTTACGAAAGTTCCCATTGATGATGTACTTAGTTTTTTAGATAGAAAATTGCCAACATGTAACGTAGAACTAGGCATGCCCACATCTGTATTTTTAGAACTGATAAAACTCTGTGTCACCAATAATGCCTTCTCCTTCGGTGAAGAATTTTATTTGCAACGTTTTGGTATGGGAATGGGGTCCCCTTTATCCCCAATACTGAGTACATTATATATGGAGTATTATGAGTAGGAATTGTTGCAAACAATATGTCCCAGGAATCTAATTTGGTTTCGTTATGTGGATGATATTTTCTCATTTTGGCCTGACCACTGGAACAACTTTGACACTTTCTTTCAGTCATTAAATAATCTTGTTCCCTCTATTAAATTTAAATATGAATGGGAGAACGACAAACAATTACCTTTTCTAGATGTTTTGGTCATTAACGAAAGCGGAAAGCCCAATTTCACGGTCTATAGAAAACCTACTCATTGTAATTCGTACATTCATTATTTTTCATATCATGATGAAGGGGTTAAAAGCTCAATTATTTCTTCCATGTTTCTAAGAGCACTCAGGATTTGTAGCCCACATTTGCTGGATCCGGAAAATTCAAAGATTTGGAACATTTTTAAGGATTTAAAATATCCTGAGTGGTTTATCAGAAAGGCGTATTTTAAAGCCAGAAAATCTTTTTATGCCCCTCGGGAACCTTCAGTTAACCAAAAACAATATGTGAGTTTGCCTTACATTGCCGGCTTAGAAAGAGTAAAACCGTTGACGAAAGAATTTAAGTTTGCTTTGGCGCTCAAATATTCGTCTACCGTGAAAAGTAAATTGGTTAGGAATAACGTTGCAAAAGAGGAACAAGCCTGTGTCTACAGCATTCCCTGTAAAAGTTGTGATTTAGTATACGTGGGAGAAACTGGAAGAAATATTGAAACCCGTATCAAAGAACACAAATATGCCTTCAGAAGTTGTAATACTAATAATGCCATTTTTTATCACGCTAGCCAAAATAATCATGCTATAGATTGGGAATCAAGTAAGGTACTTTATAAATGTAATAATTATGTCAAAAGAAAAATAATAGAATCTGTGTGTATAGAAAAAGTAGATAATTTTGATTTGTGCGAAGGTACTTATAAGTTAGACCCTTTAATGAGATTCTTGGTCAATAAATCCCTTACGGAGTCGTGGGAACGTGTTCGAACCTAAGTGTGTGTCTCTGGATTGGAATGTTTCCTTACTCGCTTTTAGTAAATGTAATAATGGAAGTAATTAATGTGGAAATAAATATATGCAGTAATTATGTCAAAACATTAGGATCTGTATGTATAGAACAAGAAGATATTTTTAATTTGTGGAAATGTAGTTATAAGCTGACCCTGTAATAAAATGCCCTTCTGGTTTCGGGAGAACGATATCTAACCTAGGTGCGAATTTCTCAATGGTCTCTGGATTATTTCCTAATCGCCTTTTTTCATTCGTTTTTCGGTTTATAATTTCTGTATAATAAACAACAATGTAATAACCAATGTAATAATAAATTTATAATTTCTGTAATTAATAATTATGCAATATTAAATGTAATAAATTTAATTATAAATGTAATAATTATGTAAAATAATAGAATCTGTATGTTTAGAACAGGAAGATAGTTTTTAAAAAATTTGTGCGAATGTACTTAATGAAAATGCCCCTCCTGTCTCGAGAGAATGGAATCTAACCTAGGTGCGAATTTCTTAACGGTCGATCCCTGAACTGTTTTTCCCTCTTGTTTTGTTTCATTTGTGTTTCTGTATCCACCCGAGGAGGATGCCAGTGGGCGTCGAAACTGTCGTGGAAATAAACTCTGTCTATTAGAGTGGGTTTTTATTCTCATATTTTGACCTTCACGTAAAAAAGTGAAGTTTTTTGCATTTATTAACGTTAAATGTTTTATAACATAAGAGTTTTTTGGTTTTAGCTGGGTGGGATTTGAACATTCATTTCTGAACCTGTTATTTTTGCTGGCCATGATTTTATCCACTTGTATACCGGTTCGTATTGTTTTTAGAATTACGTTAATCGGGGTTTATTGCAAAAATATAGAGGAAAGCCCAAAGACCATTAAAAATAATGGGGAAATATTGTGCATTTTAAATTTCTTTTAAAAATTAGATATTTCCCGAATATTGCACGGATAAACTAAAGATATCTAACTTGAGCATGAAAATCAAGGTTTCTTCGGGAAATGAGATATTTCGCGAATATAAAAAAATATATCAAGGATATTTTCGTGAACTGCTTAATATCACTAGTCAGAAGGATCAGAAACTAGTACAGCGCTAAGGCAAATTAATGAAGCCCATTGCTCTAACTCTTCTATTATTATTATTATTACCAGCATTAACGGGATTCGAAGCATCTCCCTTTCACTTATAAGAAACGGTAATGGCTACTGAGCTACGGACGTTGGCGCTTAAGAGTGTAGGTCTAGCATTAAAACCCATCACCTCTTTGGCTCGGTGATTTAGACATATGAGGTATATAAACCTAATAGAGTGCCATTAAGGGAAAACCTCAGTGCCTGCTTTTTATTTAGAAAATTTTTACTTTCAAACGTTTTCATTTCTCTTGATTAAGAAAGGGAACGAAAGTAAATTGAAAAAAGGGAAGAAATCCACTTTCTTTTCAGACTAAATAAAGCTTAATTTCGCTGCAAAAGGGAATTCGGATCTTAACAAAACCACAATTTGATATATATATATATATATATATATATATATTATATATATATAATATATACAGGGTGGGCGGAAAGTAGCTCCCTATTTTGGATTGGTAAAAAAATACGTATATTATCCATTTATTTCAGAAGAAATAATATGAAAAGGTAGGCATACATGGTAGGTTTTCTCTAAAATTCAATGTGGGCTCCAACTCTTTCCACCAGCTTCTGGAGCCGCCCAGGAATGGCGTCCACTGACTTTAGCAGGAACTCCGGCGGGATGGAGGACATGACTTCCCGAATTCGGTCCTCCAGTTCTTCCAATGTCCTCGGTTTGGTGCGGTAGACTTCTTCCTTTACCCACCCCCAAAGAAAGAAGTCGCACGGTGTCAAGTCGGGGCTCCTGGCTGGCCATTGATGTGGACCACGACGACCCATCCAACGCCCAGGGAAGTGGGCATCCAGCCACTCACGGACAACAAGAGCGAAGTGCGGAGGGGCGCCATCTTGCATAAATATCAGATCGTCGATGTTCTCCCATGTGCTGACAACCGGCCAGACCTCGTTTCGCAACATAGCAAGGTACCGCTCAGCATTCATGGTGTTGCGCAGAAGGAACGGGCCCACAACCTGATCTGAGGTCATACCACACCACACCGTTACACTGAACCGATTCTGCCGTTTTTCAGCGGTAACCGTGCGACTTCTTTCTTTGGGGGTGGGTAAAGGAAGAAGTCTACCGCACCAAACCGAGGACATTGGAAGAACTGGAGGACCGAATTCGGGAAGTCATGTCCTCCATCCCGCCGGAGTTCCTGTTAAAGTCAGTGGACGCCATTCCTGGGCGGCTCCAGAAGCTGGTGGAAAGAGTTGGAGCCCACATTGAATTTTAGAGAAAACCTACCATGTATGCCTACCTTTTCATATTATTTCTTCTGAAATAAATGGATAATATACGTATTTTTTTACCA
Source organism: Bathynomus jamesi (assembly GCA_023014485.1). Classification (NCBI taxonomy): domain Eukaryota; kingdom Metazoa; phylum Arthropoda; class Malacostraca; order Isopoda; family Cirolanidae; genus Bathynomus; species Bathynomus jamesi. The sequence goes on from JAJOZX010004788.1 coordinate 83,335, forward strand.
ATCCAAAATAGGGAGCTACTTTCCGCCCCCCTGTACACACACACACACACACACACACACACACACACACACACACACACACACACAGTACTATGCAATAGTAACACTCGCACAAAATTTTGAGCTCAGGATAGAACACTTTGGCGGGACACATGAGTTGGACCTGCCTGATAGGCAGAACACGATGGATGGATGGATGGACAAATTGAACATTTTTCATACTAGAATTATATTGGTTTGGGTAATTCCTTGTGTATGTATGTAAGTATGTGTGCATATGTGCGAGTATGTGTGTGTAATGTACACACACACACACACACACATATATATATACACAGGGCGTCCCAAAAAAATGTATACACACTTTAACAGCTGATAGCTCAATTGATGTTTCTTTCTTTTCTTTCCAAGTTAAACCCATTAGAATTAATAATGGCAGTCAGACTAAGCTTTGAACAAAGGAAATTCATTCTAAAATGCTACTGGAAGTGTGAAAACGCAGTTGAAGTGCAAAGACAGTTTAGGAGGGAGTTTCAAATAGATCCACCAACGCGACTTACCATCACTCGAATTAGAGATAAGTTTGAAGCTGATGGAACTGTTCAGAATGTCCACAAGAAGCGTTCCGGAAGACCACGGACATCGACAAGCCCCACAAAGCAAGAAAGAGTACTGGAAACGTATCACCAAAGTCCAAGAAAATCTGTGCGGCAAGCGAGTCGTGAGGTAGGAATGTCAGAATCGTCTGTCCAACGCATTTTGAAGCGCTGTCAATGGAAAAGTTACATTCCAAGATTAGTCCATGCTATTAATGAAGATGATGATGATCCGGACCGAAGAGTGGAGTATTGCGAGTGGTACTTGGCACGATGTGGATGTGGATTGGACGAAGGGGTTTCGTAGAATACCCTCCGCGTTCACCAGACCTCACACCACTAGACTTTTTTTATGGGGATACTTAAAAGACAAAGTCTACGCTATAAAACCTGCAACAGTCGCTGAATTGAGAGCAGCCATTGAACGAGAATGCACACAAATACCAAACGAAATGTTTCGTGATGTTTGCGATTCCATTGCTTCGCGTTATCAGCAGTGCCTGGACCAGAACGGACGTCAGTTTGAAAACAGGCGTTGACAAAACAATTAAATAATGTCTGTAGATTCTATTACATTTTGAAAATGAAATGTATTTTAATAAACACTGCCTTTATAATTATTTGAAGTGTGTATACATTTTTTGGGGACGCCCTGTATATATATATTAATGTAGGTTACGAGGGATAGCTGCAAAGGATACACAATATACAAAATTATACATGTACAAAACCACCATTATTAATTCGTCTTGGGTTGAGTGAGCTTGAATCAAGCAGTGACCTGATTCACCCTGAGTTTGCAGATTTTGACAAGCAAAGGCCGAAAATGTGGGGCCTCTTAATGCAGTGTGTAGTAGGCAGCTGTATGATGTGAGTGAAACATTGATTTTGTGATAAAACAGAAATAAACTTCGTATATTTTTGGTAAGTAAAAATCTCATTAAATATATAATATGTATACATAAATGTTGACTATTCATATTATGAATTATTTTAGAATATTTAGGAGCTACAAAGCTGCTACATGCATATATACTGAAATATATATAAACTATAAATTAGTGTATATATTAAATATTCTTTGCATATAATTTCATATGTATAAAATATATGTAGCATATCCATATATGTACAGGGTGTATATAAAGTCAGGATCTATTTTTGTGAAGCACTTGGAAATTATATGGAATTCAATCATAAAATGATAAAGTGGTAACATTTATTAAATAATTAAGAGTAGGATTCGACGTGACGCCCATCAGTATCCCTGCACAGCTCAAATCGTTCCGCAGCATTTCTAAACACATTCTGGAGCATTTGCGGGGTTATGTTATCTGCAGCAGTTCGTATACGTGTACGTAAGTTTTCAAGACTCGTAATCTTCGTCTGATAGACGTGCGATTTGATAAAGCCCCATGCAAAGAAATCTAAAGGGGTTAAATCTGGTGATCTCGCTGGCCAAGGTCTGTTGCTTCCGCGTCCGACCCAGCGATTTGGAAAACGTCCATTTAGATAATCCTGAACAATTTTGGCATAGTGACAAGGAGCACCATCATGTTGATAGACGACGGTACTAACAATCCTATCCCCAATCAGCTGAGGTTCAAGGAATTGCTGCAACATGTCCAGATAAATAAGCCCCGTAACTGTAGCTTCAGCAAAGAAAAAAGGACCATAAACCTTAGATTTTGTTAAACCCATCCAGACATTAACTTTAGGTGAGTCTCTTTCCCAATTTTGGACGAAATCATTCGGTCTTTCATCTGCCCAAATTCGACAGTTATGGCGATTTACTTTTCCACACGTATGGAAAGTGGCTTCATCACTAAAGAGAATGTTGTTCATTAAATTATCACTCCAGATTTGTTCTACGAGATCAGCACACACAGCACTTCGTCGAGGGAAATCTTCCTCATGTAAATCATGTAAAACCTGCAAATGATAGCTTTTCTTCTGCAAATTAACTTTCAGAATTTGTGCACAGATGACGTCGGGAGGCCGAGTCTGTGTGATGCAGCACGAACGGACGTACGTGGCTCCTCAGTGATAATTCCGCGTACTGCATTCACGGTAAGATCTGACATACACGGTCGTCCTGATCTTGCTTCATCATTTACAGATCCCGTTCGTTTAAATTTGTTCACCAATTTTCGTATTGTCTTGTCTATTGGCCCCGGCTTATGAAATCTCCTTCTAAACTTCTCTCTGATGTCATTGTATTTCTTTCCTCGATTCGCCAAATTACTATTGCCACACGCTCTTCTGTATTCATTCTAAGGGCTTCTGAAAAGAAAAATAGAAAAAAATAATTATTTCACAAAAATAGATCCTGACTTTATGTACACCCTGTATAATATAGTCTTACTAAGTACATTATACAATAAATATACATATGAATGGACGGAACCGTGTTTAAAATATGCGATTTTAGATGAGGTTCTTTTCTTTTCATTTATATACCTCATTGTAGGAAAGAGACTGATAAATTATAAGTTATTTACAAGAAGAGCCTTCGGCTTCCTGCCCTATGGGCGGGGCTTGTGCTTCGCAAACTCGCCTATGGCGAGGGCACGTTAGGGTTACCCCTTTGGGGGAGGTCATTCTCCCTCCCCCCCAAAACCCTCTCAACCCCCTTTATGCAACTGGGGGGGGCTAACCCCCAGCCCCTTGTTGCATAACCCCTCTCCCCCATTAGCCCCACCCCTCCCCCATTACCCCCTACCCTTCTTACCTATTACCCCATTAACCCTACCCCCACCCCATGGGGAGATGGGGGCTGGCACCTTACAACAATTGATTAACATTGCAATTTCATATGCACTCGAACATTTTGGGTCATACTACAGTACTTTGAAACATTGTGGGTAATATTTTTTTATCCAAAAAATGGACCAATTTGTAAGTTTTTTTTAAAATTTGTAAAGTTTTTTTTTAAATGTTTAAGGATTATATAGTTATAAATGTAAGTTATTAAAATATTGATTTGTTTTCTGTTTTTTACAGTCACTCATCGCTATGGTGGACGCCAAACGTCCGACCCGAAGTTCTTTCAGCCAGTACCTGGCCCATTGGAAAACCTACAAAAGATCTTCTAACCTCGCGATTACCTTCAAAACGTGAAGTGTTAAGCAAGTTCTTATTTCATCACATCGAGGAAAAACGAACAGTCACTGCAAGTTTGAAAGAGACTGTCTCTGCCGTTCTTTATATCTAGGATAAAGCAAGGATTCCAACTCAAAGATCAGACAATGCTGAGAGGAAACCGAGAAAACTATTCGAACAATATTCTGCTCTAAAGAAAAAGGAAGTCATCCTCAGAAAGCATACAAATGAATGTGGCAGTATTTAATGCTGATCTTGAAGACATTTTCGATGTCGCCAGAGCAGATGCTTTAAAGACAGTGCCGCCGAGAGCTGCCACGGGCCATGGGGAAGGATTGGTATACGGGCACCCCTGTTTACTCATTATTTTATTATGAATGTTTTTTGTGTACATAACAAGCAAACTGATTATATGCTCAAGTCACTATTTTAAACATACAGTATGAATAAACAACTCAGAAGAAAATGACCATTTTATTTTTCGAATCAATTATATTAATTCTATCACCATACAATTTACAAATGCAGTACCAGTCCATGCAAGCAAGACAATTGTTTACTGCAAGATTTTCATAATTAGAAGTGTACTTTCTTTGCCTTCTCTCTAGCAAAGTGGTAAATGATTCTGATGAAATTTAAAGTACGGGCTAACTGGCTTTCATTTACAATGGTTTCCAGATCTGTCAGTCGGTCTTGAGCTATGGTGGATCGCAGATAATATTTTATCTGTTTCAGTTTGACTATGATAATCTCTATAAAATGTATGTTCTTTAATTATGTTTTGTCTCTGTTATTTAATCAATTGCTTTATTAATATTTTTAGATTTTATCCCCCCCTCTTTCCGGGCACTCTAGAGGTCCGGGCTCAGGGGATTTTTCCACTGTATCTCCACCCTCTCGATGGGCCTGCTTAAAGGACAAATAATTCCTTATCAAGCAGAGATAAGATCGTTTCTGCGCCAGTTTTGAAGGCAGTGATCGAGCCTTGGCTTAAAAGGGGGATTGGAAGAGGAAACGAGAAGAATCTGAATATAAGAAAAAAGCGAAGCGACGATGAAAAACAAAAGAAATATCAACTTATGGCATCTGACAAAGTGATAACTGATGTGAATTCTTCCTCCTCGTCCACGGATTCTGATGCATCGTGTCGTCTATCTACATCATCATCGAGCCCTCCTTCCAAATGCAAGAAAACAGCCATCTCAGATGAGGTAGCCCAGGCACTCGACCGTGTTAATCTAAGCGATCGCAATGCAGCTTTTGTTATTGCAGCATCAGCTAAGTCTCTTGGCCATGATCTGGGATCACTGTCATTTTCTTGAAGTACAATTCGTCGATCTCGAATTAAAGCTCGTGAAACTATCGCAACTGCTGAAAAATCAAGCTTTTCTCCTGACACTCTGCTTCTGCTTCACTGGTATGCTTCCTGATATAACAGGGGGACATGAAAATGTAGACTACATCGCAATCGTTGTTTCAGGAGGAGAAGATAAACTACTTGGTGTTCCACTCATCCCTCACGGAACGGGACAAGCACAAGCTGATGTCTGCCTCAGGATGTTGGGTGAGTGAGGCTTGAGAAACCAGTTGCATGGGCTTGTACTTGATACAACAGCATCAAATACTGGGCTGATGTCTGCAGCTTGTACCCTGATAGAGAGAGCTGTAGGTTGCTCTCTGACGTGGATACCATGTCGTCATCATGTGTATGAAGTCGTTTTGGCTAACGTATTTTTTAGTATTCTTGAACTTTCGAAAGGACCACAAGTCTCATTGTTTAAGCGATTCGTGACACATGGCCAGTTATCAATAAAGAAAACTTTATATCAGCAGGAATGGAACTTTTTGAAGGAAACTTGTGGGAACTTTGTCAAGAGATGATACAGTACCTCTCCGACGCTCTTTAGAACAGCAGCTTCTCAAGAGATGACTACAGTGAAGTCCTCCATCTTTCTCTAATTTCTCTGGGAGAAGTTTGCCTAAGAAGTACAACATCAGAGCTCTAGGAACTCTTCATCAGGCTTGCTGGATGGCAAAAGCTACCTATGCTTTGAAGATCTTTCTCTTCCAGGAGCAAATGAAACTTACTGCTCATGAAAAAAAGGATCTGAAAGATTTTTCTCTCTTTGTGGCACTTGTTTATAGTAAATACTGGCGTGAAGCACCCTTGGCAGTGAGGGCCCCTAGAAACGACCTAGCTTTTCTAACAGTTGTGGAGACTTATCCAAACAGGGTTTTGGCTGAAATTGCACTGAAGGCATTTAAGAGACATCTCTGGTACTTCTCGGAAGAGCTGATTGGACTGCTACATTTTGACGATGGGTTGGACAGCGAAGTAAAAGAAAATATGATTAAAAAATTAACTCATCCTGCAAAAGCGAAAGGTCTGAATCGCCTCGATTCAAAGCTGTTCAAAACAGCAAACCCATTGGAAACTTACGTCAGCGAGAAGACGGTTCAACTCTTCGATGTACTGGATAAAAACGGAAAGAAGATTGCTCAAGAGCTTCTTTCGAAATTACCAAGTGATTGGCCAAGTAACGACAACTACGAGTTGTTGAAAGAAAGAGCATTAAAGATGAAGGTTGTCAATGACTCTGCAGAGGGAGCGATTGCTCTCATTCAACGGTACAATTCAACGCTTACCAAAGATGAGCAGCAAAAACAATTCCTTCTCTGCATTGTTGAGACCCATCGATGAACGTTTCCTACCCCCTCGAAAGCGCCTTTACAGAATTAAAAACCATTTGCATGTTCTTTTGTCAAATTTCGTTATTTTTTTCATTTAAGAGAAAATTATTCATTTTGTAGCAACCTCTAAATACAGTCGAATGAGCTCATTTTTTGTAGCAATTATCCTTTTATGATTTCAAACAAGGGCAGCCTTGAGGAAGTACAAAAATAAAACTTTTACTTCTTGGGCCACCTTAATATACAGTGTATATACACAGGGTGTTTATAAAGTCCATATCTATTTCAGTGAAAACGCAGCAAAAAGGGTAAAATTCAATAACAATATAATAGAAGGCATATATTTAATGAATACTTAAGCGTATGATTCTACATGAGCGCCATCAGTATCTCTACAGAGTTCGAATTTGTCAGCAGCATTGCGGAACACATTTTTGAGCATGACAGGGGATATTTTTGTAACTGCTGTTACGATACGAGCACGTAAATCGTGCAGATCTGTAACCCTCGTTTGATAGACGTTTGATTTGATAAAGCCCCATGCAAAGAAATCCAAGGGCGTTAGGTCAGGAGATCGAGCCGCCCAGGGCCTGTTGCCTCCACGTCCGATCCACCGATTTGGAAATAGTTCATTTAGGTACTCCCGAACAATGTTTGCGTAACGACAAGGTGCCCTATCTTGTTGAAAGACGACGGTGTTTAAAATGCCATCTGAATGAAGGTGGGACATTTACGTGCTCGTATCGTAACAGCAGTTACAAAAATAACCCCTGTCATGCTCAAAAATATGTTCCGCAATGCTGCTGACAGATTCGAACTCTGTAAAGATACTAATGGTGCTCATGTAGAATCATATGCTTAAGTATTCATTAAATACATGCCTTCTATTATGTTGTTATTGAATTTTACACTTTTTGCTACGTTTTCACTGAAATAGAGAGGGACTTTATAAACACCCTGTACATATATATATATATACAGGGGTTGGACAAAATAATATGAACACCTTAATAAATGGCGGTTTTTATTCTTAATATGGAGTTGGTCCTCCTTTAGCGGCAATAACAGCTGCAATGCGTCGGGGAATTGATTCATACAGCTTTTGGACAGTGGCTAGAGCAGGGGTGGCCAACCTTTTACATTTCATTCGCCAATTTTTTCACGCATGAGTTCAGATGCGCCATACAAGTCTTGTAACCCCATTCAATTCTTGTATAAAATATGTTAATATAGATATATTAACATTTTTACATGATATAATGATTTAATATAAAACAATGTAAACATTACTTACCTTAATGAGACTACTTCTAATCATCCAATGCGCCACCTTTGGCGCAATGCGCCGCGGTTGGCCACCACTGGGCTAGAGGAATCCTGAGCCATTCTTCGAGCAAACCCTGCTCCAGTTCCGCCAAAGACGCCGGCGGTGGGAATCGGCTTCTGACCTGCTGCTCCAACTGACACCACAGATGTTCGATAATGTTAAGATCCGGGATTGTGGAGGCCAATCCAAGCGTTCTACGTCACTAACATGCTCTTCAAACCCAGTTTTTAACGACCCCAGCGGTGTGGATTGGTGCATTATCATCCTGGAAGACGGCGCCGCCATTGGGAAACAGCGTTTGGACCATGGGATGGACCTGGTCAGCCAATATTGACAGTAGACCTTGGCGTTAACCATACCATGCAGTAATACAGCTGGGCCAAGAGTATTCCACGATATTGCTGCCCAAACCATCACAGATCCGCCTCCATGCTTAACGGTTCGGGTCAGGCAGTCGGGGTCATAAGCATCTTTAGGCTGTCTCCAGACGTAAACTCGACCTGAACATGGAAATAGCGTAAAGGAGGATTCGTCGGAGTAGACTACATTCTTCCACCGGTCCATTGACCAATTCTTATGGTCATTACACCATTTTCTGCGCCGCTCAATGTTGATGTGCGAAAGGAAGGGTTTGGCAATTGCAGCCCTCCCATGGTATCCAGCTCCATGGAGCTCGCGACGTACAGTTCTGGTCGATACCGGGCTTGCAAGATGCTGGTTAAGCTCTGCAGTCACTTTTGGAGCTGTGGTCTTATGGTTCTTTGTCACAATGCGCTTTAGCACCCGGCGGTCTCGATCACACAGCTTCTTCTTGCGTCCACTATTGCATTTGTCGGTGCTTGTCTTTCCATGGTTTTGGTATGCAGACATGACCATAGAGACAGTTCCTCTGGATACATTGAACATCTGAGCGGTTTTCGTCACCGATGCACCAGCCATCCGCGCTCCGACAATTTGCCCTCTTTGGAAGTCTGACAGGTCTTTCATAACTGCTAATTCATAATTCACTCAAATCTGTAAAAACAACGTGAGGGTTATAACATGACGTATACACTCTCTGTTACGCATTTAAATAGGTTTGCCAGTCATTTGACCGTTTACTTTGTGTCTGAGCAGTCCGTAAAGATAACCAGTGAAATCGGCGGGTGTTCATATTATTTTGTCCAACCCCTATATATATATATATATATATATATATATATATATATATATATATATATATATATATATATATATATATATATATATGGGAATGAACTCAGAATGGTTCCCTGAGTTTTTTTATGATACACACAGACCGTGCATGGAACAAGGAACTCTTCTGGGATAAGTAATTATCCCAGAAGAGTTCCTTGTTCCATGCACGGTCTGTGTGTATCATATATATATATATATATATATATATATATATATTATATATATATATGTACAGGGTGTGTGTGTGTGTGTGTGGGTGGGTGTGGGTGTGTGTGTGTGTGGATTAAATTTATATTTGCTGGAAAGAAGAAGAGAGGTACACCATTATTTACACTTGGAAAATAATGGAGGAACTAGTCCCTTATCTTACCTAGATCCCTATAACCACTAGGGTGTCCCACTTATGACTTTTATTTTCAGATCCATTGGACATACTTTTTTTCCTGTTAGAAATGGTTCACTTTTACTGAATATATCAAAAAAGGATTCAATTTAACAATTTTGGGGTCCCCGACCCACCCCCGAAAATGAGCCCCCTGAAAATGCTAGAAATACCCATTTGTAATCAACCTATTGTGTCCCACTTATGGTTTTTTTTTCAGATTTATTGAATATAGCTTTTTTCCTATTAGAAATGGTCCACTTATACTAAATATATCGGAAAAAGATTCAATTTCAATATGTTATGGGTTAAGGTACAGTAAAAGGCATTTTATCAGGTTAGTGGGGCTCAAATTCTCAACTAAGAAAGGGACTTTCTTTATTTTAGCTAAGAAAGGCGCAATAGCAAGAGTTTATTGTGGAATTAACCATTTTGTGATTTTTTTCAGGTATTTAGATAATAAAATATGTTTAATTATGAGATATTGTAAGAATGAATAAAAATAAAGCTGTATTAAGAAACAATACAACAAACTTCGACTCTTTGCTTGGTGCATTAAAGGATGATCTAAGTGGCCAAGAGGGATGCATGCTGCCATCAAAAGGAGACGTTTTGAAGCATTTTTTTTACCTCAGAAGAAAATAAATGCAACTCTAATATTTCCAAAGAGGAAAACATTTTGAATGTTTTGAAAAAAGTTCAAACAATTTGGGAAAAGGCGGGCATTCCATCAAAGGATGTCGTAAGACATAAAACCCCACGAACCATGCTACTAAACTTGCTAAAATTACATGAAACAGTAATAAAGAGCAAAAAAGCTGAATGTTATGAAACCAAAAAACAAAGTTACTTGGGTCAGTTGAATGATCTGTTTGATATTTCTACACAAAACGTATTTCATGAGATAAGAACGGATTCCCTAAGAACTCAGGAACAAATTAAAGAGGACATAAACTTCCTAGAAGACCAAAGAGGGGATTGGAAGATGTGTCTTGGCCCTTTAGATAAAACTTATGTGTCAAAAGTGCAAAGGAAAGAAGTAAGATTCGATGAAGAAAGAAAGCGACAAATGAAAGAAGCTGAACGAAAAGCATTGGAAAAGAGATCAGGCAATCCAACCATCACTGAGGGTGAAGAATATTCTCCAGAGCCCCAGCCAGGCCCGTCAAAACCAAGCCCAAGCAGTTTGCTTCAATCAACACTAGTATCAAACACAGCAGATCGTCTTGGACTTTCCATAAGGCAACGTATAGTTTTTGCATCAGTTGTCGCCGCAGAGTGTGGCAAAAACATAGAAGAAATGAGCATATCCAAAACTACTTCAGCTCGAGCAGTTACATTATCAAGAAAAAGAATGTGGCAGGACATCCAAGGTGATTTCGTTCCTCCCCAGTATGTTCTGATCCATTGGGATAGCAAAATGATCTGTAATTTATCAGGTGGAAAGGAGGAAAGAGTGGCAATACTAGTTACTGGGGGAAATAAATGAGTTTGAGAAATTACTCTCCCTAGCAAAAATCAAAGACAGCACCGGATCAGCTCAAGCAACAAGCGTATTTGAAACCGTCTCAGAATGGAAGCTAGAAGACAATGTGTATGGGCCACTATTTGATACAACTGCCTCAAACACCGGATGGAAAAAAGGTGCATGCCAAAATGTGGAAGAACTTCTCGGAAAAAAATTACTGTGGATGGCATGCCGTCATCATATTTCTGAGAGGATTTTGGATACTGTCTACATCAGAATATTTGGCAAAACCAATTCACCTGAAGATGAAGCCCTCAAGAACTTTAGCGAAAGTGTTTGGAAAAATATTGACACTAAACTGCCTCACAGACACCTTGAAATAAAAGATAGGTATTTAAGAGATATGAGAGAATCCAGCATCAGTTTCATGAATGATATTCTTAACCAAAAGAATTCCCTTCCTCGCGATGACTATAGAGAATTGGCAGAGACAATTCTCCTCATCCTGAATGAACTGCCTTCCAGAGGAATTCATTGGATTAAGCCAGGAGCCTTCCATCATGCAAGATGGATGGCTTCAATCCTTTACACCAATAAAATGTATGCCTTCCCTCACCAAACTGGTTACGATGATGTCACTCTTCAAAAACTTGAAAGATTTTGTCAATTTACATCCCTTTTTTATAGAAAATATTAGTTGTCCTGTACTAAATCATCCGACGCTCCTGTAAATGATTTTAGATTCTACAATGAATTGATAAAATACAAAAAAAATAGACAGTGAGGTTGTCGAATCTGCCCTAGCCATTTTTCGGGGTCATTACTGATACTTGACTGAAGAGCTCGTCCCCATGCTTTGTTTGGCTCTGTTAATAATGAAGAAAAGGTTAAGATGGCCAAAGAATTAACAAAATATGATCCTCCTCAAGAGTTCACACCAGGTCAGTCTATCCTCTCTATTCTGAAGCATGGTGTCTGACTTCATCGCCTCATAGGTCCAAGAACTTGGTACCTATTCAGACTTCTCAACTCATCTAGGGAATGGATTAAAAACCCCATATCATTATGAGAAGAAGATGACGATTTTAAAAGAATGAGGGGCCTTATTTCGTCTGCCAAAGTAGTAAATGACACGGCAGAGCATGGCGTCAAGCTCATGCAAGATTTTCATGGGCATTGTAAAGATGAAAGCGAGTTTCAACAACTTTTGCAGGTCGTTGAACAAAATAGGCATGCAATCCCAAACATGACGAAGAAAAATTTGGTCACTGCTCTGAGGTTAAAATGTAATTAAAATTATTTGTTTTTGTTTTTTATTTTAAGCTTTGTTTCAAGCGAATAAAAGTTTGTTCATTGCTTTAAGTGCAAAAGGTTCCTAAGATTACTTTCTTTTGTTTTAACCTTTATTTTCTTATGTTATTGGTAAAAATCTTTTTTGTTATTTTTGAGAAATAAATTAAAAAAAAAACGATGGGGCTTTGTTAACATTGTCAAAAGCTTAAAGTACAGTATTTTAATTTATATAATTTTAACCTAATGTCAATCAAGTTGTTCCCACTTCGATTCGATAAGATGAATAAAGTTCTTACTTGTCTTATCCTTTCGAGGCCCATCGCCGCAGAGCCGCATTGGGATAATGCTCTAAGGGGGGCGGTAACACTCTACTACTATTTCTTGTACCTTACTGAATAAAGCTTCGAATTACCTTTCCTTTGATATCAAACATGTTGATAGTTGACAAAAATCTTGTTCATTTAGGTTGATTACAATACAAAAAATGGGTATTTCTAACTTTTTCAGGGAGGCCCATTTTTGGGGATGGGTCGGGGACCCCAAAATTTTTAAATTGAATCTTTTTTTGATATATTTAGTGAAAGTGAACCATTTCTAACAGGAAAAAAGGTACGTTCAATGGATCCTGAAAAAAGGTCATAAGTGGGACACCCTAATAACCACTCAAATAACAGTGAAAAGTAGGGAAGGAAGAATGTGTCATGTTCCCAAATTAAAGGCTAGACATCCTCAACCCTGAAGAAAAATAGTTTTATTGTGAGAGGACCAAGACTGTTCATCCAGCTGCCCAAGGAACTAAGGAACACGAGTGGTGTAGTGGTGAATATCTTCAAAAGAAGACTAGATGCCTGGCTCAGACGAATTCCAGATAAACCGAGAGTACCTGGCTATGTGAAGTGGAGACTGGAGAGCGCAAGAAACCAACTCTTTACTTCACCTGGCCAACTCAAGAGGAGAGGGAACAAGCTTGACCCCCGTGAAATGAGGAGTCATCGCACGGAACGTCAATCCAACAGTGTTCCACAGCCGGGCACACGATAAGTGAAAGTCATCCTTGTCCTCACCAGCCTATAGGAGGGATGTTCGCTTCTGCAGGAATCACTGACGAAGAAACCGTCATAACCAATAAACAGCACGACACTCTGCCAGAAGACTCGAAGTCATCTGTCTTCTGGCAGAGCGTGATGCTCCCCAAGACAGTTTCTTCGTCGGGAATGATTCCTGGAAATCAAACATTCCTACTGTAGAGTTGTGAGGACAAAGGTGCTCCCGAGAGCACAGTAGTCTCGGTGTCGGCCTCTGGGCGGTGAGACTCTGGATTCACTTACAGCTGTTGGCTTTTGTGTTGGGTTGGGTCAGCCAGTCACCATGTTAGTGCTCAGGTTCAAGTAACCCATGGAGTATTCTTAACCCCTCACTCTACCCCAACGACGCAATGGGGAAATGAGTTTCCAGGCTGTTACTTTATATAAATAAATAAATAAATATATATATATATATATATATATATATTTCTCATTCGTGTACTAGTTCATATCTTTAAATATTTTATACCTATTGTTATATTTAGACCGTTTTAGCTCTTCAAATTTAACGCTACGCCTATTCCTTCATTCATATCCATATACTTGTATCTTGAATCCTTTATTAACGATCGTGCTTGACTTCATTTTGGATATTTAGAATTCCGTTTTAATGGGAAATATTGTATAGAACCTTTGTAAAATAAACCCTTCAGGCTTCGTTCATTTACAGTTCCTTTATTTTAGCATACAGTTCCTTATGTTTGCTGTTGATTGCTTTTTTTACAGACCATTCTTAATATACCTTGCATTGTTATTACATATCTTGATATTTCAACGTCTCTGCAGTCACAAGACATTATATTAACATTACTTTTACGTAAAATGAACTTTCTTATATTGTATTTGAACGGGGTCTTTTGTTCATAATGAGGCAGTTCCCATTAACTTTGCTTAACGTTCATACTCGAACGTAATGCAGTGATACACGAGGCTATTTTCTACATCATTAGCATGTCACTGAAATTTTGTCAAACTCAAAGTCTTTTAATTATTAGGCTATCCCTCGTTAATTACATTAACAAGGTGTTATACAGGGTAGCCCAATAGATAAGCTTAAAAGGAATAATGAGGCTGCTTTATGTTTGGTCACTCTGTAGTATAAACGTGTACATAATAATTTCGTAAAATAAAAAAATTAAGCATGCAACTGATAAATTTATTATCGCAAAAAAGAAAAATATGAGTTAATCGCTTTAATTATGATTATAAAAAAAGAATGACATAAAAATTACATTGAAATTGGTTAGAAAACGCAACATTTTAAATATAAAGATAAGTTAAATATTAGCTTCGCAAATGTTTGCTGCCCACAATGACCCGAGCTTCCCGGAGGTAACAAAACGTGCTCAATACAGTCTAATGCAAAGAATTAAAAAATCAACCAACCCGATTATCCAAGCTATTCATCAGTCCTGCCGTATGTATCTTAAAGCTATGGAATTCATGGGATGAAAACGTCTGTTTGTAGCTCCACTCAACTTCGACATTACTCTACTATTTCTCATTAATTGTATTTCTATACTTAGTATTTCAGCTGTCATTGTACTCTATTGTCAGTTCGTATTATTAATATTTGTCTTATGGACTATGGTCTGCAAATAAAATTTTTCATTTTTATTTTCATTTTCATAAAAATATATGATATGAAGGGCTTAAATATTCGGTGTATGATTAAATAACATTATGTAGACATACAGGTTTTAAAGTGAAAAAAATATGAATTTTGAAAAATAAAATTACATATCTGAATATAAATACATATATGTAATTATGTATACTAACCATTTACGCTTATATATATGAAATTCTGAAGAATTTTGAAAAAAATATTACATATCTGTATAATAATTACATATACAGTGTGTATTTTATTATATATGTATATACACTGTATATATAGGCTTACACCTTTCAACTTTTCAAATGTTCCGTGCGATGATTCCTCATTTCACGAAGGTCAAGCTTGTCGCCCCTCCATATAGTGATCACCCTTTATTTATTTTACTTTCTCTTCATTATTTACTCTACTATCGGCTCTTTATTTCATTTATCACTTGCTTTCTCTACTCATTTCAACACTACTTTACAATTATATTCATGGTAGCCACGCCGAGACTCTGAAAGTCGTTACAAAACAAAGGGGGAGTTTATTAACACTCTTTTAACACTTTTTATTATTTATTTAACTCCGAAAATGGTTTAAGTAATTTAGGGGGGTGCGAGTACGGAATTTTACGATAACATTTTACGTCGGAGAGGAACACAAACAATTAATTAAACTTTACGTTACATGACGCCAACCTTACGCGTAACGCGTTGCCTAGAAGACTCACTCCCTTTGGGGGTAGTCTGCTCTGTGGGCCTCTGTTCAGGATTGCCAACTCTACCCATTTTAAACAATTTAAATCTAACAAACATACTTTTTCGTAATTCCATAATTATTAGTAAATGATTTACATTAAACATTATCTTAATTAAACAAAAATTCATATTCTTAACTAGGCATTACTACACTCGCATCACCCCTTGAAAATAAGTTTTTCATTAGGAAAACTTATTAATATCGTTTAACAATTTTAATAAATTTATTCAACAAATTTATATATTTTGCAATTTTTTTTTTTTTTTTTTTTCTTTAACAATTTCAAAGTTGATAGACAAGAAATAATTAGAATGACAAATTCCACACATATATTTTGTATCATATTAAAACCGAAACCTTTATAATTTTCACATTTGCATAAAATAACATTTCACACTAATAATTAAATTACAACCTGTAACTAATCTATACATGCCAAAAAAAAATAACGGAAAATTTTCTTACAGTGGCTACACAAATCTCAAGTTCACAATCTATTCCAGCGATTTCTCATCAAAGATCGCTTTACATTTGAAACAATTATTGTATAGTTATACAGTTACTATCAGGGCGACATAGAAAAAATAAGAAAAAGTTTACATAAAATACTGACCAAGAGCGCACATACTACTTCACGAAAAATACAACAAATATGGGCAATAATCGCACCCTTTCACTTATAATTTCATTACATAATAATCAGTACATTAATTTGCTGGACGTTGTTTAGATAATTTTCAATCGCAGCTCTCCTGCTCACTTCGCTAGAATGCAAGGGATTGCATCAATCAACATGCAACAGGGCAGCACGCTATAATGGTTCCGCTCTCTCTCCAATGGCGAAAAAAAAACAAGAGACGTCCAATTCTAAAAGGATCAGGGGGGGAGATATACTGAAAGCGGGACCACGCGCTGGAATTGGACGAAATTTGCAATTCTAGAAGTCGATGAAGAAACTCGCCTTGTCTCATCTCCACTTTTGTCGGTGAACGCTGCTCTTCCTACGTCCAGCTGAAAGACTCTTCTACTGGCAACAATCAAACGATCACTCCGCGTAGGCCGTTTCCCAACGAACCTACTGTATGTCTGTATGGACAGTACAGTCTTAGACACCCGTTCAAGCTCACGTGGCTTGCCTACCGCGTGCTAAAACACATATTTAGCGAAGCATTCGAGCAGCGTGACCAGCTACTGCCCGAAAAATACCAGTAGACCATCTTCGATCGAAACTTTCGTGTGCCAAAACCCTGCACACGTAAATTTCTCTTCTCTTCCGAAACTGTCCTGCGCCAAGTCCCTGCGCATTCGGTTCCTCTCTTCTATCTCTTCTCTTCCGAAACCATCCTGCGCCAAGTCCCTGCGCAGTTCGTTTCTCTTCTCTCTCTTCATTGGTGATCGATCACCTATCCGGTCGACTAAACTCACTGGATGGAACTCGGATTCAACTTGGTTGCCTCCAAACCGAGCCTTTGAAATTTTGAAAAAAAAGTTTATTCGAAACGTGTTTCTGTACTGCTTATCATTTCATATTTAATTTATCGAATTTTCTCGACAGTTCACTTCGAAATACTAACTACACATTTGCTCTGGCCAAATTCACGGAAAAAAAAAAATTACACATCTAAAATTTCGCAAAAATTTAATCAAATCTAGCTACCAATAAGGTCACTTATGGCAGTTACAGCGGAGAAGATAAAAAAAAGTCATAAAACGCACGAAAAAAAATTGTACAGTATAAATATAAAAGCGCCCACATAGTAACTGTTAGTATAATTTAAGAAAGATTATTGTTCAAACTATCGTCAGAAATCAATCACTTTTAAATACAAAAAAAATGAACCCCAGAAACTTCATGTCATCCATTCTCTGACAATCATGAACCCTCTTGCCCTTTGAGGGGAGCACACTAAGACGCCACAAAAACGTTACTGGCTATCTAGAAGGCTCCATTTCCGAGTGTACACTTGAGCCAATGTTTCAAATGCATTAGTTAACCCGACTGAAGGTTTAAACAATAATAATTTTCAAAACAGTTATTAAAAAGTAAAAAAAATTAAATATTACTACCAAAAATTATTTTAATACAGTAATTCCAACTTGAAACGTCAAATTTCATATGAATTGAACTCGCAATTCGCAAATTACATCTGAGAGACAACTCTCTCCTTCAACAGAAACCCCAGTATGGTTTGCAAATCACAAAAATCCCAGTAATTTATCGTTTCCAAGTGAAACTAAAAATTTGCATAGTTATACTAAATAAGAATAGATAATATGCACTCAAAAATACACGTAACCTACTGTAAACAAACAAAACATTGCCTAATTGAGAGCGGTCGCTTTGTTTGTAAGCGAACCTCTATACAAATATCCCTACGTAACCGAATGAAACTGCATTATATCCTGACATAATTTTGTAATTTTTTTCTATGCAAACGCTCGAACTAAAAAAAAGGACATTTTTCATTTCTAATACCCAAATTAAAATATCAAATCAAAACATCCTTTTTAGAATACACTCTAAATTCCCAATAAAAATTTTACCATTGTCATTGAACTGGAAAGAAAAATAAAAATCGGCCTACCTCTAAAAATAAAATTAAATGAATCTATAAAACAAAGAACCAATATGAAAACTTTCTACGCAAATTTCTGTAATTCGAAAAAAAATTATAATATCCAAATTTCATAAAATATTTGTACCGCCGCAATTTTAGACCTATAATTAATAAATTCAATGTTATGCGCGGAAAGAACAATTTAGAATTTAATGCATAACATTTGTGCTTATTAAAGAAAAATCCTATGATTATTTATGTTAAACCAATTAAAATTTTGTTAAATAACTAAGAATTTACTACTCAATAGACAGATACCGTAGTAACGGTTAATCTCCGAACAATATTTAACGATAGGCCTACAAGAAATCTTTCTTTAGTACAATACAATAGCCATTTTACAAAATATGACGGAATTGTCATGAAATTGAACGAAAGGAACGGAAAAAAAAAATAGATAAATCAGCCTACCTACCAAATTTTGACTATATAAAATATATAATTATATATATAACTAATATATACGTATAAGTTAATATGTAAGTGTATAATTAATGAATATATAAAAAAATCCAAAAACAAATAAATTTATAGAAAATTTCACGACACAATTTCTCTTTCAGTTAAACCAATTTAGCTTATTTTGAGATCTAATACAATCCTATACGGCCAGCCTCACAAATTATTATGTTTAAGATTATTTTTCGACTGTCCCTTAAAATGTAACTTAATCCTATATAGCGCGAAGCGAAGCAAAGCAAAAAGCCCGTAAACTTACATAAACAATTATTTAAAATAAGCCTATCATTATAATTTATGTACAACCAATCGAAATATAATAAAAAATCTGCTAATGAAACCCAGAAAATTTTTCATGTTCATGAAATGTTTTACAATCGGTACAAATTTTCGCTGAAACATTTTGACAGGACCGTATAAAATTTATTTATTAATCATTATTCTGATCACAATTATCACTAATTCCAAAAGTTTAAACACAAAAAGTAAACAAAGGTAAGCTGAACAGGCATAACAGTGGAAGAGACGAAAAAAAAAAAATTGAGTCCTCAGGCAGCACGATAAATTTTCAAAACTATGTCCTCTCCGACCTAATGAACGAAATTTAACGTAATAATGACTCGCAATATTGAGTCAGACAAATTTTTCTACCGACTCTGCACCACGACTAAAAGAAATTTTTGAGTCACTAGACTACGAAAAGTTACGAAACCGTACGATAAAAATGGAACAAACGAACATTTCAGAATCAACGAACTCCCACGAAAAGAAAGAAAAAAATTCATTTTTAGGCGCGAAGTTTGTAAAGGACGCTATAAGGATGTCGAACGCGATGCGTCATTTTGAAATTACATTCACAATGAATTTTTAAGGAATGGAAATCGAAATTTACCTGCAAACGGGATAAACTTTGCATTTAGATATTTTAATAATCGAAATAAAATATTCATTAACGCTATTGGCTAATATACCGGGTTGGAAGGATTTTAATCGAAATACTAGTCACGTGGGTAAGCCTCATACAAAATATGATGTAAGACCACCGCTAGCCACCAAATATAGTGATCACCTTTATTATTTTCTTTCTCGTCATTATTTACTCTTCTTTCTACTCGCTATTTCATTTATCACTTGCTTTCTCTACTCATTTCAACACTACTTTACAATTATATTCATGGTAGCCACGCCGAGACTCTGAAAGTCGTTACAAAACAAAGGGGGAGTTTATTAACACTCTTTTAACACTTTTTATTATTTATTTAACTCCGAAAAT
The DNA here is from genome assembly GCA_023014485.1 of Bathynomus jamesi. NCBI lineage: Eukaryota > Metazoa > Arthropoda > Malacostraca > Isopoda > Cirolanidae > Bathynomus > Bathynomus jamesi. The sequence continues at coordinate 103,188 of JAJOZX010004788.1, forward strand.
GGTTTAAGTAATTTAGGGGGGTGCGAGTACGGAATTTTACGATAACATTTTACGTCGGAGAGGAACACAAACAATTAATTAAACTTTACGTTACATGACGCCAACCTTACGCGTAACGCGTTGCCTAGAAGACTCACTCCCTTGTGGGGGTAGTCTGCTCTGTGGGCCTCTGTTCAGGATTGCCAACTCTACCCATTTTAAACAATTTAAATCTAACAAACATACTTTTTCGTAATTCCATAATTATTAGTAAATGATTTACATTAAACATTATCTTAATTAAACAAAAATTCATATTCTTAACTAGGCATTACTACACTCGCATCACCCGCTTGAAAATAAGTTTTTCATTAGGAAAACTTATTAATATCGTTTAACAATTTTAATAAATTTATTCAACAAATTTATATATTTTGCAATTTTTTTTTTTTTTTTTTTCTTTAACAATTTCAAAGTTGATAGACAAGAAATAATTAGAATGACAAATTCCACACATATATTTTGTATCATATTAAAACCGAAACCTTTATAATTTTCACATTTGCATAAAATAACATTTCACACTAATAATTAAATTACAACCTGTAACTAATCTATACATGCCAAAAAAAAATAACGGAAAATTTTCTTACAGTGGCAACACAAATCTCAAGTTCACAATCTATTCCAGCGATTTCTCATCAAAGATCGCTTTACATTTGAAACAATTATTGTATAGTTATACAGTTACTATCAGGGCGACATAGAAAAAATAAGAAAAAGTTTACATAAAATACTGACCAAGAGCGCACATACTACTTCACGAAAAATACAACAAATATGGGCAATAATCGCACCCTTTCACTTATAATTTCATTACATAATAATCAGTACATTAATTTGCTGGACGTTGTTTAGATAATTTTCAATCGCAGCTCTCCTGCTCACTTCGCTAGAATGCAAGGGATTGCATCAATCAACATGCAACAGGGCAGCACGCTATAATGGTTCCGCTCTCTCTCCAATGGCGAAAAAAAAACAAGAGACGTCCAATTCTAAAAGGATCAGGGGGGGAGATATACTGAAAGCGGGACCACGCGCTGGAATTGGACGAAATTTGCAATTCTAGAAGTCGATGAAGAAACTCGCCTTGTCTCATCTCCACTTTTGTCGGTGACGCTGCTCTTCCTACGTCCAGCTGAAAGACTCTTCTACTGGCAACAATCAAACGATCACTCCGCGTAGGCCGTTTCCCAACGAACCTACTGTATGTCTGTATGGACAGTACAGTCTTAGACACCCGTTCAAGCTCACGTGGCTTGCCTACCGCGTGCTAAAACACATATTTAGCGAAGCATTCGAGCAGCGTGACCAGCTACTGCCCGAAAAACACCAGTAGACCATCTTCGATCGAAACTTTCGTGTGCCAAAACCCTGCACACGTAAATTTCTCTTCTCTTCCGAAACTGTCCTGCGCCAAGTCCCTGCGCATTCGGTTCCTCTCTTCTATCTCTTCTCTTCCGAAACCATCCTGCGCCAAGTCCCTGCGCAGTTCGTTTCTCTTCTCTCTCTTCATTGGTGATCGATCACCTATCCGGTCGACTAAACTCACTGGATGGAACTCGGATTCAACTTGGTTGCCTCCAAACCGAGCCTTTGAAATTTTGAAAAAAAAGTTTATTCGAAACGTGTTTCTGTACTGCTTATCATTTCAATTTAATTTATCGAATTTTCTCGACAGTTCACTTCGAAATACTAACTACACATTTGCTCTGGCCAAATTCACGGAAAAAAAAAATTACACATCTCAAAATTTCGCAAAAATTTAATCAAATCTAGCTACCAATAAGGTCACTTATGGCAGTTACAGCGGAGAAGATAAAAAAAGTCATAAAACGCACGAAAAAAAACTGTACAGTATAAATATAAAAGCGCCCACACATAGTAACTGTTAGTATAATTTAAGAAAGATTATTGTTCAAACTATCGTCAGAAATCACATCAATACTTTTAAATACAAAAGAAAAATGAACCCCAGAAACTTCATGTCATCCATTCTCTGACAATCATGAACCTCTTGCCCTTTGAGGGGAGCACACTAAGACGCCACAAAAACGTTACTGGCTATCTAGAAGGCTCCATTTCCGAGTGTACACTTGAGCCAATGTTTCAAATGCATTAGTTAACCCGACTGAAGGTTTAAACAATAATAATTTTCTAAAACAGTTATTAAAAAGTAAAAAAAAATTAAATATTACTACCAAAAATTATTTTAATACAGTAATTCCAACTTGAAACGTCAAATTTCATATGAATTGAACTCGCAATTCGCAAATTACATCTGAGAGACAACTCTCTCCTTCAACAGAAACCCCAGTATGGTTTGCAAATCACAAAAATCCCAGTAATTTATCGTTTCCAAGTGAAACTAAAAATTTGCATAGTTATACTAAATAAGAATAGATAATATGCACTCAAAAATACACGTAACCTACTGTAAACAAACAAAACATTGCCTAATTGAGAGCGGTCGCTTTGTTTGTAAGCGAACCTCTATACAAATATCCTACGTAACCGAATGAAACTGCATTATATCCTGACATAATTTTGTAATTTTTTTTCTATGCAAACGCTCGAACTAAAAAAAAAGGACATTTTTCATTTCTAATACCCAAATTAAAATATCAAATCAAAACATCCTTTTTAGAATACACTCTAAATTCCCAATAAAAATTTTACCATTGTCATTGAACTGGAAAGAAAAATAAAAATCGGCCTACCTCTAAAAATAAAATTAAATGAATCTATAAAACAAAGAACCAATATGAAAACTTTCTACGCAAATTTCTGTAATTCGAAAAAAAATTATAATATCCAAATTTCATAAAATATTTGTACGCCGCAATTTTAGACCTATAATTAATAAATTCAATGTTATGCGCGGAAAGAACAATTTAGAATTTAATGCATAACATTTGTGCTTATTAAAGAAAAATCCTATGATTATTTATGTTAAACCAATTAAAATTTTGTTAAATAACTAAGAATTTACTACTCAATAGACAGATACCGTAGTAACGGTTAATCTCCGAACAATATTTAACGATAGGCCTACAAGAAATCTTTCTTTAGTACAATACAATAGCCATTTTACAAAATATGACGGAATTGTCATGAAATTGAACGAAAGGAACGGAAAAAAAAAATAGATAAATCAGCCTACCTACCAAATTTTGACTATATAAATATATATAATTATATATATAACTAATATATACGTATAAGTTAATATGTAAGTGTATAATTAATGAATATATAAAAAAATCCAAAAAACAAATAAATTTATAGAAAATTTCACGACACAATTTCTCTTTCAGTTAAACCAATTTAGCTTATTTTGAGATCTAATACAATCCTATACGGCCAGCCTCACAAATTATTATGTTTAAGATTATTTTTCGACTGTCCCTTAAAATGTAACTTAATCCTATATAGCGCGAAGCGAAGCAAAGCAAAAAGCCCGTAAACTTACATAAACAATTATTTAAAATAAGCCTATCATTATAATTTATGTACAACCAATCGAAATATAATAAAAAATCTGCTAATGAAACCCAGAAAATTTTTCATGTTCATGAAATGTTTTACAATCGGTACAAATTTTCGCTGAAACATTTTGACAGGACCGTATAAAATTTATTTATTAATCATTATTCTGATCACAATTATCACTAATTCCAAAAGTTTAAACACAAAAAGTAAACAAAGGTAAGCTGAACAGGCATAACAGTGGAAGAGACGAAAAAAAAAGGAAAATTGAGTCCTCAGGCAGCACGATAAATTTTCAAAACTATGTCCTCTCCGACCTAATGAACGAAATTTAACGTAATAATGACTCGCAATATTGAGTCAGACAAATTTTTCTACCGACTCTGCACCACGACTAAAAGAAATTTTTGAGTCACTAGACTACGAAAAGTTACGAAACCGTACGATAAAAATGGAACAAACGAACATTTCAGAATCAACGAACTCCCACGAAAAGAAAGAAAGAAAATTTCATTTTTAGGCGCGAAGTTTGTAAAGGACGCTATAAGGATGTCGAACGCGATGCGTCATTTTGAAATTACATTCACAATGAATTTTTAAGGAATGGAAATCGAAATTTACCTGCAAACGGGATAAACTTTGCATTTAGATATTTTAATAATCGAAATAAAATATTCATTAACGCTATTGGCTAATATACCGGGTTGGAAGGATTTTAATCGAAATACTAGTCACGTGGGTAAGCCTCATACAAAATATGATGTAAGACCACCGCTAGCCACCAAATATAGTGATCACCTTTATTATTTTCTTTCTCGTCATTATTTACTCTTCTTTCTACTCGCTATTTCATTTATCACTTGCTTTCTCTACTCATTTCAACACTACTTTACAATTATATTCATGGTAGCCACGCCGAGACTCTGAAAGTCGTTACAAAACAAAGGGGGAGTTTATTAACACTCTTTTAACACTTTTTATTATTTATTTAACTCCGAAAATGGTTTAAGTAATTTAGGGGGGTGCGAGTACGGAATTTTACGATAACATTTTACGTCGGAGAGGAACACAAACAATTAATTAAACTTTACGTTACATGACGCCAACCTTACGCGTAACGCGTTGCCTAGAAGACTCACTCCCTTGTGGGGGTAGTCTGCTCTGTGGGCCTCTGTTCAGGATTGCCAACTCTACCCATTTTAAACAATTTAAATCTAACAAACATACTTTTTCGTAATTCCATAATTATTAGTAAATGATTTACATTAAACATTATCTTAATTAAACAAAAATTCATATTCTTAACTAGGCATTACTACACTCGCATCACCCGCTTGAAAATAAGTTTTTCATTAGGAAAAACTTATTAATATCGTTTAACAATTTTAATAAATTTATTCAACAAATTTATATATTTTGCAATTTTTTTTTTTTTTTTTTCTTTAACAATTTCAAAGTTGATAGACAAGAAATAATTAGAATGACAAATTCCACACATATATTTTGTATCATATTAAAACCGAAACCTTTATAATTTTCACATTTGCATAAAATAACATTTCACACTAATAATTAAATTACAACCTGTAACTAATCTATACATGCCAAAAAAAAATAACGGAAAATTTTCTTACAGTGGCAACACAAATCTCAAGTTCACAATCTATTCCAGCGATTTCTCATCAAAGATCGCTTTACATTTGAAACAATTATTGTATAGTTATACAGTTACTATCAGGGCGACATAGAAAAATAAGAAAAAGTTTACATAAAATACTGACCAAGAGCGCACATACTACTTCACGAAAAATACAACAAATATGGGCAATAATCGCACCCTTTCACTTATAATTTCACTACATAATAATCAGTACATTAATTTGCTGGACGTTGTTTAGATAATTTTCAATCGCAGCTCTCCTGCTCACTTCGCTAGAATGCAAGGGATTGCATCAATCAACATGCAACAGGGCAGCACGCTATAATGGTTCCGCTCTCTCTCCAATGGCGAAAAAAAAACAAGAGACGTCCAATTCTAAAAGGATCAGGGGGGGAGATATACTGAAAGCGGGACCACGCGCTGGAATTGGACGAAATTTGCAATTCTAGAAGTCGATGAAGAAACTCGCCTTGTCTCATCTCCACTTTTGTCGGTGAGCGCTGCTCTTCCTACGTCCAGCTGAAAGACTCTTCTACTGGCAACAATCAAACGATCACTCCGCAGTAGGCCGTTTCCCAACGAACCTACTGTATGTCTGTATGGACAGTACAGTCTTAGACACCCGTTCAAGCTCACGTGGCTTGCCTACCGCGTGCTAAAACACATATTTAGCGAAGCATTCGAGCAGCGTGACCAGCTACTGCCCGAAAAACACCAGTAGACCATCTTCGATCGAAACTTTCGTGTGCCAAAACCCTGCACACGTAAATTTCTCTTCTCTTCCGAAACTGTCCTGCGCCAAGTCCCTGCGCATTCGGTTCCTCTCTTCTATCTCTTCTCTTCCGAAACCATCCTGCGCCAAGTCCCTGCGCAGTTCGTTTCTCTTCTCTCTCTTCATTGGTGATCGATCACCTATCCGGTCGACTAAACTCATGGATGGAACTCGGATTCAACTTGGTTGCCTCCAAACCGAGCCTTTGAAATTTTGAAAAAAAAGTTTATTCGAAACGTGTTTCTGTACTGCTTATCATTTCATATTTAATTTATCGAATTTTCTCGACAGTTCACTTCGAAATACTAACTACACATTTGCTCTGGCCAAATTCACGGAAAAAAAAAAATTACACATCTCAAAATTTCGCAAAATTTAATCAAATCTAGCTACCAATAAGGTCACTTATGGCAGTTACAGCGGAAGATAAAAAAAGTCATAAAACGCACGAAAAAAGAAACTGTACAGTATAAATATAAAAGCGCCCATACATAGTAACTGTTAGTATAATTTAAGAATATTATTGTTCAAACTATCGTCAGAAATCACATCAATACTTTAAATACAAAAGAAAAATGAACCCCAGAAACTTCATGTCATCCATTCTCTGACAATCATGAACCCTCTTGCCCTTTGAGGAGGAGCACACAAAGACGCCACAAAAACGTTACTGGCTATCTAGAAGGCTCCATTTCCGAGTGTACACTTGAGCCAATGTTTCAAATGCATTAGTTAACCCGACTGAAGGTTTAAACAATAATAATTTTCCAAAACAGTTATTAAAAAGAAAAAAAAATTAAATATTACTACCAAAAATTATTTTAATACAGTAATTCCAACTTGAAACGTCAAATTTCATATGAATTGAACTCGCAATTCGCAAATTACATCTGAGAGACAACTCTCTCCTTCAACAGAAACCCCAGTATGGTTTGCAAATCACAAAAATCCCAGTAATTTATCGTTTCCAAGTGAAACTAAAAATTTGCATAGTTATACTAAATAAGAATAGATAATATGCACTCAAAAATACACGTAACCTACTGTAAACAAACAAAACATTGCCTAATTGAGAGCGGTCGCTTTGTTTGTAAGCGAACCTCTATACAAATATCCCTACGTAACCGAATGAAACTGCATTATATCCTGACATAATTTTGTAATTTTTTTCTATGCAAACGCTCGAACTAAAAAAAAAGGACATTTTTCATTTCTAATACCCAAATTAAAATATCAAATCAAAACATCCTTTTTAGAATACACTCTAAATTCCCAATTAAAAATTTTACCATTCATTGAACTGGAAAGAAAAATAAAAATCGGCCTACCTCTAAAAATAAAATTAAATGAATCTATAAAACAAAGAACCAATATGAAAACTTTCTACGCAAATTTCTGTAATTCGAAAAAAAATTATAATATCCAAATTTCATAAAATATTTGTACCGCCGCAATTTTAGACCTATAATTAATAAATTCAATGTTATGCGCGGAAAGAACAATTTAGAATTTAATGCATAACATTTGTGCTTATTAAAGAAAAATCCTATGATTATTTATGTTAAACCAATTAAAATTTTGTTAAATAACTAAGAATTTACTACTCAATAGACAGATACCGTAGTAACGGTTAATCTCCGAACAATATTTAACGATAGGCCTACAAGAAATCTTCTTTAGTACAATACAATAGCCATTTTACAAAATATGACGGAATTGTCATGAAATGAACGAAAGGAACGGAAAAAAAAAAATAGATAAATCAGCCTACCTACCAAATTTTGACTATATAAATATATATAATTATATATATAACTAATATATACGTATAAGTTAATATGTAAGTGTATAATTAATGAATATATAAAAAAATCAAAAACAAAAAATTTATAGAAAATTTCACGACACAATTTCTCTTTCAGTTAAACAATTTAGCTTATTTTGATCTAATACAATCCTATACGGCCAGCCTCACAAATTATTATGTTTAAGATTATTTTTCGACTGTCCCTTAAAATGTAACTTAATCCTATATAGCGCGAAGCGAAGCAAAGCAAAAAGCCCGTAAACTTACATAAACAATTATTTAAAATAAGCCTATCATTATAATTTATGTACAACCAATCGAAATATAATAAAAAATCTGCTAATGAAACCCAGAAAATTTTTCATGTTCATGAAATGTTTTACAATCGGTACAAATTTTCGCTGAAACATTTTGACAGGACCGTATAAAATTTATTTATTAATCATTATTCTGATCACAATTATCACTAATTCCAAAAGTTTAAACACAAAAAGTAAACAAAGGTAAGCTGAACAGGCATAACAGTGGAAGAGACGAAAAAAAAAAAATTGAGTCCTCAGGCAGCACGATAAATTTTCAAAACTATGTCCTCTCCGACCTAATGAACGAAATTTAACGTAATAATGACTCGCAATATTGAGTCAGACAAATTTTTCTACCGACTCTGCACCACGACTAAAAGAAATTTTTGAGTCACTAGACTACGAAAAGTTACGAAACCGTACGATAAAAATGGAACAAACGAACATTTCAGAATCAACGAACTCCCACGAAAAGAAAGAAAAAAAAATTAAATTTTTAGGCGCGAAGTTTGTAAAGGACGCTATAAGGATGCGACGCGATGCGTCATTTTGAAATTACATTCACAATGAATTTTTAAGGAATGGAAATCGAAATTTACCTGCAAACGGGATAAACTTTGCATTTAGATATTTTAATAATCGAAATAAAATATTCATTAACGCTTGGCTAATATACCGGGTTGGAAGGATTTTAATCGAAATACTAGTCACGTGGGTAAGCCTCATACAAAATATGATGTAAGACCACCGCTAGCCACCAAATATAGTGATCACCTTTATTATTTTCTTTCTCGTCATTATTTACTCTTCTCTACTCGCTATTTCATTTATCACTTGCTTTCTTACTCATTTCAACACTACTTTACAATTATATTCATGGTAGCCACGCCGAGACTCTGAAAGTCGTTACAAAACAAAGGGGGAGTTTATTAACACTCTTTTAACACTTTTTATTATTTATTTAACTCGAAAATGGTTTAAGTAATTTAGGGGGTGCGAGTACGGAATTTTACGATAACATTTTACGTCGGAGAGGAACACAAACAATTAATTAAACTTTACGTTACATGACGCCAACCTTACGCGTAACGCGTTGCCTAGAAGACTCACTCCCTTGTGGGGGTAGTCTGCTCTGTGGGCCTCTGTTCAGGATTGCCAACTCTACCCATTTTAAACAATTTAAATCTAACAAACATACTTTTTCGTAATTCCATAATTATTAGTAAATGATTTACATTAAACATTATCTTAATTAAACAAAAATTCATATTCTTAACTAGGCATTACTACATCGCATCACCCCCCTTGAAAATAAGTTTTTTCATTAGGAAAACTTATTAATATCGTTTAACAATTTTAATAAATTTATTCAACAAATTTATATATTTTGCAATTTTTTTTTTTTTTTTTTTCTTTAACAATTTCAAAGTTGATAGACAAGAAATAATTAGAATGACAAATTCCACACATATTTTGTATCATATTAAAACCGAAACCTTTATAATTTTCACATTTGCATAAAATAACATTTCACACTAATAATTAAATTACAACCTGTAACTAATCTATACATGCCAAAAAAAATAACGGAAAATTTTCTTACAGTGGCTACACAAATCTCAAGTTCACAATCTATTCCAGCGATTTCTCATCAAAGATCGCTTTACATTTGAAACATTATTGTATAGTTATACAGTTACTATCAGGCGACATAGAAAAAATAAGAAAAGTTTACATAAAATACTGACCAAGAGCGCACATCTACTTCACGAAAAATACAACAAATATGGGCAATAATCGCACCCTTTCACTTATAATTTCATTACATAATAATCAGTACATTAATTTGCTGGACGTTGTTTAGATAATTTTCAATCGCAGCTCTCCTGCTCACTTCGCTAGAATGCAAGGGATTGCATCAATCAACATGCAACAGGGCAGCACGCTATATGGTTCCGCTCTCTCTCCAATGGCGAAAAAAAAAAACAAGAGACGTCCAATTCTAAAAGGATCAGGGGGGGAGATATACTGAAAGCGGGACCACGCGCTGGAATTGGACGAAATTTGCAATTCTAGAAGTCGATGAAGAAACTCGCCTTGTCTCATCTCCACTTTTGTCGGTGAACGCTGCTCTTCCTACGTCCAGCTGAAAGACTCTTCTACTGGCAACAATCAAACGATCACTCCGCCGTAGGCCGTTTCCAACGAACCTACTGTATGTCTGTATGGACAGTACAGTCTTAGACACCCGTTCAAGCTCACGTGGCTTGCCTACCGCGTGCTAAAAACATATTTAGCGAAGCATTCGAGCAGCGTGACCAGCTACTGCCCGAAAAATACCAGTAGACCATCTTCGATCGAAACTTTCGTGTGCCAAACCCTGCACACGTAAATTTCTCTTCTCTTCCGAAACTGTCCTGCGCCAAGTCCCTGCGCATTCGGTTCCTCTCTTCTATCTCTTCTCTTCCGAAACCATCCTGCGCCAAGTCCCTGCGCAGTTGGTTTCTCTTCTCTCTCTTCATTGGTGATCGATCACCTATCCGTCGACTAAACTCACTGGATGGAACTCGGATTCAACTTGGTTGCCTCCAAACCGAGCCTTTGAAATTTGAAAAAAAAGTTTATTCAAACGTGTTTCTGTACTGCTTATCATTTCATATTTAATTTATCGAATTTCTCGACAGTTCACTTCGAAATACTAACTACACATTTGCTCTGGCCAAATTCACGGAAAAAAAAAATGACAATCTCAAGAATTTCGCAAAAATTTAATCAAATCTAGCTACCAATAAGGTCACTTATGGCAGTTACAGCGGAGAAGATAAAAAAGTCATAAAACGTACGAAACAAAATTGTATACAGTATAAATATAAAGCGCCCATACATAGTAACTGTTAGTATAATTTAAGAAGATTATTGTTCAAACTACCGTCAGAAATCACATCAATACTTTTAAATACAAAAGAGAAAAATGAACCCCAGAAACTTCATGTCATCCATTCTCTGACAATCATGAACCCTCTTGCCCTTTGAGGGGAGCACACTAAGACGCCACAAAAACGTTACTGGCTATCTAGAAGGCTCCATTTCCGAGTGTACACTTGAGCCAATGTTTCAAATGCATTAGTTAACCCGACTGAAGGTTTAAACAATAATAATTTTCTAAAACAGTTATTAAAAAGTAAAAAAAATTAAATATTACTACCAAAAATTATTTTAATACAGTAATTCCAACTTGAAACGTCAAATTTCATATGAATTGAACTCGCAATTCGCAAATTACATCTGAGAGACAACTCTCTCCTTCAACAGAAACCCAGTATGGTTTGCAAATCACAAAAATCCCTAGTAATTTTATCGTTTCCAAGTGAAACTAAAAATTTGCTAGTTATACTAAATAAGAATAGATAATATGCACTCAAAAATACACGTAACCTACTGTAAACAAACAAAACATTGCCTAATTGAGAGCGGTCGCTTTGTTTGTAAGCGAACCTCTATACAAATATCCCTACGTAACCGAATGAAACTGCATTATATCCGACATAATTTTGTAATTTTTTTCTATGCAAACGCTCGAACTAAAAAAAAGGACATTTTTCATTTCTAATACCCAAATTAAAATATCAAATCAAAACATCCTTTTTAGAATACACTCTAAATTCCCAATAAAAATTTTACCATTGTCATTGAACTGGAAAGAAAAATAAAAATCGGCCTACTATAAAAATAAAATTAAATGATCTATAAACAAAGAACCAATATGAAAACTTTCTACGCAAATTTCTGTAATTCGAAAAAAAATTATAATATCCAAATTTCATAAAATATTTGTACCGCCGCAATTTTATGACCTATAATTAATAAATTCAATGTTATGCGCGGAAAGAACAATTTAGAATTTAATGCATAACATTGTGCTTATTAAAGAAAAATCCTATGATATTTATGTTAAACCAATTAAAATTTTGTTAAATAACTAAGAATTACTACTCAATAGACAGATACCGTAGTAACGGTTAATCTCCGAACAATATTTAACGATAGGCCTACAAGAAATCTTTCTTTAGTACAATACAATAGCCATTTTACAAAATATGACGGAATTGTCATGAAATTGAACGAAAGGAACGGAAAAAAAAAATAGATAAATCAGCCTACCTACCAAATTTTGACTATATAAATATATATAATTATATATATAACTAATATATACGTATAAGTTAATATGTAAGTGTATAATTAATGAATATATAAAAAAATCCAAAAACAAATATTTATAGAAAATTTCACGACACAATTTCTCTTTCAGTTAAACCAATTTAGCTTATTTTGAGATCTAATACAATCCTATACGGCCCCTCACAAATTATTATGTTTAAGATTATTTTTCGACTGTCCCTTAAAATGTAACTTAATCCTATATAGCGCGAAGCGAAGCAAAGCAAAAAGCCCGTAAACTTACATAAACAATTATTTAAAATAAGCCTATCATTATAATTTATGTACAACCAATCGAAATATAATAAAAAATCTGCTAATGAAACCCAGAAAATTTTTCATGTTCATGAAATGTTTTACAATCGGTACAAATTTTCGCTGAAACATTTTGACAGGACCGTATAAAATTTATTATTAATCATTATTCTGATCACAATTATCACTAATTCCAAAAGTTTAAACACAAAAAGTAAACAAAGGTAAGCTGAACAGGCATAACAGTGGAAGAGACGAAAAAAAAAACGAAAATTGAGTCCTCAGGCAGCACGATAAATTTTCAAAACTATGTCCTCTCCGAACCTAATGAACGAAATTTAACGTAATAATGACTCGCAATATTGAGTCAGACAAATTTTTCTACCGACTCTGCACCACGACTAAAAGAAATTTTTGAGTCACTAGACTACGAAAAGTTACGAAACCGTACGATAAAAATGGAACAAACGAACATTTCAGAATCAACGAACTCCCACGAAAAGAAAGAAAGAAAATTTCATTTTTAGGCGCGAAGTTTGTAAAGGACGCTATAAGGATGTCGAACGCGATGCGTCATTTTGAAATTACATTCACAATGAATTTTTTAAGGAATGGAAATCGAAATTTACCTGCAAACGGGATAAACTTTGCATTTAGATATTTTAATAATCGAAATAAAATATTCATTAACGCTATTGGCTAATATACCGGGTTGGAAGGATTTTAATCGAAATACTAGTCACGTGGGTAAGCCTCATACAAAATATGATGTAGACCACCGCTAGCCACCAAATATAGTGATCACCTTTATTATTTTCTTTCTCGTCATTATTTACTCTTCTTTCTACTCGCTATTTCATTTATCACTTGCTTTCTCTACTCATTTCAACACTACTTTACAATTATATTCATGGTAGCCACGCCGAGACTCTGAAAGTCGTTACAAAACAAAGGGGGGTTTATTAACACTCTTTTAACACTTTTTATTATTTATTTAACTCCGAAAATGGTTTAAGTAATTTAGGGGGGTGCGAGTACGGAATTTTACGATAACATTTTACGTCGGAGAGGAACACAAACAATTAATTAAACTTTACGTTACATGACGCCAACCTTACGCGTAACGCGTTGCCTAGAAGACTCACTCCCTTGTGGGGGTAGTCTGCTCTGTGGGCCTCTGTTCAGGATTGCCAACTCTACCCATTTTAAACAATTTAAATCTAACAAACATACTTTTTCGTAATTCCATAATTATTAGTAAATGATTTACATTAAACATTATCTTAATTAAACAAAAATTCATATTCTTAACTAGGCATTACTACACTCGCATCACCGCTTGAAAATAAGTTTTTCATTAGGAAAACTTATTAATATCGTTTAACAATTTTAATAAATTTATTCAACAAATTTATATATTTGCAATTTTTTTTTTTTTTTTTTTTTCTTTAACAATTTCAAAGTTGATAGACAAGAAATAATTAGAATGACAAATTCCACACATATTTTGTATCATATTAAAACCGAAACCTTTATAATTTTCACATTTGCATAAAATAACATTTCACACTAATAATTAAATTACAACCTGTAACTAATCTATACATGCCAAAAAAAATAACGGAAAATTTTCTTACAGTGGCAACACAAATCTCAAGTTCACAATCTATTCCAGCGATTTCTCATCAAAGATCGCTTTACATTTGAAACAATTATTGTATAGTTATACAGTTACTATCAGGGCGACATAGAAAAAATAAGAAAAAGTTTACATAAAATACTGACCAAGAGCGCACATACTACTTCACGAAAAATACAACAAATATGGGCAATAATCGCACCCTTTCACTTATAATTTCACTACATAATAATCAGTACATTAATTTGCTGGACGTTGTTTAGATAATTTTCAATCGCAGCTCTCCTGCTCACTTCGCTAGAATGCAAGGGATTGCATCAATCAACATGCAACAGGGCAGCACGCTATAATGGTTCCGCTCTCTCTCCAATGGCGAAAAAAAAACAAGAGACGTCCAATTCTAAAAGGATCAGGGGGGGAGATATACTGAAAGCGGGACCACGCGCTGGAATTGGACGAAATTTGCAATTCTAGAAGTCGATGAAGAAACTCGCCTTGTCTCATCTCCACTTTTGTCGGTGAGCGCTGCTCTTCCTACGTCCAGCTGAAAGACTCTTCTACTGGCAACAATCAAACGATCACTCCGCAGTAGGCCGTTTCCCAACGAACCTACTGTATGTCTGTATGGACAGTACAGTCTTAGACACCCGTTCAAGCTCACGTGGCTTGCCTACCGCGTGCTAAAACACATATTTAGCGAAGCATTCGAGCAGCGTGACCAGCTACTGCCCGAAAAACACCAGTAGACCATCTTCGATCGAAACTTTCGTGTGCCAAAACCCTGCACACGTAAATTTCTCTTCTCTTCCGAAACTGTCCTGCGCCAAGTCCCTGCGCATTCGGTTCCTCTCTTCTATCTCTTCTCTTCCGAAACCATCCTGCGCCAAGTCCCTGCGCAGTTCGTTTCTCTTCTCTCTCTTCATTGGTGATCGATCACCTATCCGGTCGACTAAACTCACTGGATGGAACTCGGATTCAACTTGGTTGCCTCCAAACCGAGCCTTTGAAATTTTGAAAAAAAGTTTATTCGAAACGTGTTTCTGTACTGCTTATCATTTCATATTTAATTTATCGAATTTTCTCGACAGTTCACTTCGAAATACTAACTACACATTTGCTCTGGCCAAATTCACGGAAAAAAAAAAATTACACATCTCAAAATTTCGCAAAAATTTAATCAAATCTAGCTACCAATAAGGTCACTTATGGCAGTTACAGCGGAGAAGATAAAAAAAAGTCATAAAACGCACGAAAAAAAAACTGTACAGTATAAATATAAAAGCGCCCACACATAGTAACTGTTAGTATAATTTAAGAAAGATTATTGTTCAAACTATCGTCAGAAATCACATCAATACTTTTAAATACAAAAGAGAAAAATGAACCCCAGAAACTTCATGTCATCCATTCTCTGACAATCATGAACCTTCTTGCCCTTTGAGGGGGAGCACACTAAGACGCCACAAAAACGTTACTGGCTATCTAGAAGGCTCCATTTCCGAGTGTACACTTGAGCCAATGTTTCAAATGCATTAGTTAACCCCGACTGAAGGTTTAAACAATAATAATTTTCTAAAACAGTTATTAAAAAGTAAAAAAAAATTAAATATTACTACCAAAAATTATTTTAATACAGTAATTCCAACTTGAAACGTCAAATTTCATATGAATTGAACTCGCAATTCGCAAATTACATCTGAGAGACAACTCTCTCCTTCAACAGAAACCCCAGTATGGTTTGCAAATCACAAAAATCCCAGTAATTTATCGTTTCCAAGTGAAACTAAAAATTTTCATAGTTATACTAAATAAGAATAGATAATATGCACTCAAAAATACACGTAACCTACTGTAAACAAACAAAACATTGCCTAATTGAGAGCGGTCGCTTTGTTTGTAAGCGAACCTCTATACAAATATCCCTACGTAACCGAATGAAACTGCATTATATCCTGACATAATTTTGTAATTTTTTTTTCTGTGCAAACGCTCGAACTAAAAAAAAAGGACATTTTTCATTTCTAATACCCAAATTAAAATATGAAATCAAAACATCCTTTTTAGAATACACTCTAAATTCCCAATAAAAATTTTACCATTGTCATTGAACTGGAAAGAAAAATAAAAATCGGCCTACCTCTAAAAATAAAATAAAATGAATCTATAAAACAAAGAACCAATATGAAAACTTTCTACGCAAATTTCTGTAATTCGAAAAAAAATTATAATATCCAAATTTCATAAAATATTTGTACGGCCGCAATTTTAGACCTATAATTAATAAATTCAATGTTATGCGCGGAAAGAACAATTTAGAATTTAATGCATAACATTTGTGCTTATTAAAGAAAAATCCTATGATTATTTATGTTAAACCAATTAAAATTTTGTTAAATAACTAAGAATTTACTACTCAATAGACAGATACCGTAGTAACGGTTAATCTCCGAACAATATTTAACGATAGGCCTACAAGAAATCTTTCTTTAGTACAATACAATAGCCATTTTACAAAATATGACGGAATTGTCATGAAATTGAACGAAAGGAACGGAAAAAAAAAAAATAGATAAATCAGCCTACCTACCAAATTTTGACTATATAAATATATATAATTATATATATAACTAATATATACGTATAAGTTAATATGTAAGTGTATAATTAATGAATATATAAAAAAATCCAAAAAACAAATAAATTTATAGAAAATTTCACGACACAATTTCTCTTTCAGTTAAACCAATTTAGCTTATTTTGAGATCTAATACAATCCTATACGGCCAGCCTCACAAATTATTATGTTTAAGATTATTTTTCGACTGTCCCTTAAAATGTAACTTAATCCTATATAGCGCGAAGCGAAGCAAAGCAAAAAGGCCGTAAACTTACATAAACAATTATTTAAAATAAGCCTATCATTATAATTTATGTACAACCAATCGAAATATAATAAAAAATCTGCTAATGAAACCCAGAAAATTTTTCATGTTCATGAAATGTTTTACAATCGGTACAAATTTTCGCTGAAACATTTTGACAGGACCGTATAAAATTTATTTATTAATCATTATTCTGATCACAATTATCACTAATTCCAAAAGTTTAAACACAAAAAGTAAACAAAGGTAAGCTGAACAGGCATAACAGTGGAAGAGACGAAAAAAAAAACGAAAATTGAGTCCTCAGGCAGCACGATAAATTTTCAAAACTATGTCCTCTCCGACCTAATGAACGAAATTTAACGTAATAATGACTCGCAATATTGAGTCAGACAAATTTTTCTACCGACTCTGCACCACGACTAAAAGAAATTTTTGAGTCACTAGACTACGAAAAGTTACGAAACCGTACGATAAAAATGGAACAAACGAACATTTCAGAATCAACGAACTCCCACGAAAAGAAAGAAAGAAAATTTCATTTTTAGGCGCGAAGTTTGTAAAGGACGCTATAAGGATGTCGAACGCGATGCGTCATTTTGAAATTACATTCACAATGAATTTTTAAGGAATGGAAATCGAAATTTACCTGCAAACGGGATAAACTTTGCATTTAGATATTTTAATAATCGAAATAAAATATTCATTAACGCTATTGGCTAATATACCGGGTTGGAAGGATTTTAATCGAAATACTAGTCACGTGGGTAAGCCTCATACAAAATATGATGTAAGACCACCGCTAGCCACCAAATATAGTGATCACCTTTATTATTTTCTTTCTCGTCATTATTTACTCTTCTTTTACTCGCTATTTCATTTATCACTTGCTTTCTCTACTCATTTCAACACTACTTTACAATTATATTCATGGTAGCCACGCCGAGACTCTGAAAGTCGTTACAAAACAAAGGGGGAGTTTATTAACACTCTTTTAACACTTTTTATTATTTATTTAACTCCGAAAATGGTTTAAGTAATTTAGGGGGGTGCGAGTACGGAATTTTACGATAACATTTTACGTCGGAGAGGAACACAAACAATTAATTAAACTTTACGTTACATGACGCCAACCTTACGCGTAACGCGTTGCCTAGAAGACTCACTCCCTTGTGGGGGTAGTCTGCTCTGTGGGCCTCTGTTCAGGATTGCCAACTCTACCCATTTTAAACAATTTAAATCTAACAAACATACTTTTTCGTAATTCCATAATTATTAGTAAATGATTTACATTAAACATTATCTTAATTAAACAAAAATTCATATTCTTAACTAGGCATTACTACACTCGCATCACCCCTTGAAAATAAGTTTTTCATTAGGAAAACTTATTAATATCGTTTAACAATTTTAATAAATTTATTCAACAAATTTATATATTTTGCAATTTTTTTTTTTTTTTTTTTTTTAACAATTTCAAAGTTGATAGACAAGAAATAATTAGAATGACAAATTCCACACATATATTTTGTATCATATTAAAACCGAAACCTTTATAATTTTCACATTTGCATAAAATAACATTTCACACTAATAATTAAATTACAACCTGTAACTAATCTATACATGCCAAAAAAAATAACGGAAAATTTTCTTACAGTGGCAACACAAATCTCAAGTTCACAATCTATTCCAGCGATTTCTCATCAAAGATCGCTTTACATTTGAAACAATTATTGTATAGTTATACAGTTACTATCAGGGCGACATAGAAAAAATAAGAAAAAGTTTACATAAAATACTGACCAAGAGCGCACATACTACTTCACGAAAAATACAACAAATATGGGCAATAATCGCACCCTTTCACTTATAATTTCATACATAATAATCAGTACATTAATTTGCTGGACGTTGTTTAGATAATTTTCAATCGCAGCTCTCCTGCTCACTTCGCTAGAATGCAAGGGATTGCATCAATCAACATGCAACAGGGCAGCACGCTATAATGGTTCCGCTCTCTCTCCAATGGCGAAAAAAAAACAAGAGACGTCCAATTCTAAAAGGATCAGGGGGGGAGATATACTGAAAGCGGGACCACGCGCTGGAATTGGACGAAATTTGCAATTCTAGAAGTCGATGAAGAAACTCGCCTTGTCTCATCTCCACTTTTGTCGGTGAACGCTGCTCTTCCTACGTCCAGCTGAAAGACTCTTCTACTGGCAACAATCAAACGATCACTCCGCAGTAGGCCGTTTCCCAACGAACCTACTGTATGTCTGTATGGACAGTACAGTCTTAGACACCCGTTCAAGCTCACGTGGCTTGCCTACCGCGTGCTAAAACACATATTTAGCGAAGCATTCGAGCAGCGTGACCAGCTACTGCCCGAAAAACACCAGTAGACCATCTTCGATCGAAACTTTCGTGTGCCAAAACCCTGCACACGTAAATTTCTCTTCTCTTCCGAAACTGTCCTGCGCCAAGTCCCTGCGCATTCGGTTCCTCTCTTCTATCTCTTCTCTTCCGAAACCATCCTGCGCCAAGTCCCTGCGCAGTTGTTTCTCTTCTCTCTCTTCATTGGTGATCGATCACCTATCCGGTCGACTAAACTCACTGGATGGAACTCGGATTCAACTTGGTTGCCTCCAAACCGAGCCTTTGAAATTTTGAAAAAAAAGTTTATTCGAAACGTGTTTCTGTACTGCTTATCATTTCATATTTAATTTACGAATTTTCTCGACAGTTCACTTCGAAATACTAACTACACATTTGCTCTGGCCAAATTCACGGAAAAAAAAAAATTACACATCTCAAAATTTCGCAAAAATTTAATCAAATCTAGCTACCAATAAGGTCACTTATGGCAGTTACAGCGGAGAAGATAAAAAAAAGTCATAAAACGCACGAAAAAAAATTACAGTATAAATATAAAAGCGCCCACACATAGTAACTGTTAGTATAATTTAAGAAAGATTATTGTTCAAACTATCGTCAGAAATCACATCAATACTTTTAAATACAAAAAGAAAAATGAACCCCAGAAACTTCATGTCATCCATTCTCTGACAATCATGAACCCTCTTGCCCTTTGAGGGGAGCACACTAAGACGCCACAAAAACGTTACTGGCTATCTAGAAGGCTCCATTTCCGAGTGTACACTTGAGCCAATGTTTCAAATGCATTAGTTAACCCCGACTGAAGGTTTAAACAATAATAATTTTCTAAAACAGTTATTAAAAAGTAAAAAAAATTAAATATTACTACCAAAAATTATTTTAATACAGTAATTCCAACTTGAAACGTCAAATTTCATATGAATTGAACTCGCAATTCGCAAATTACATCTGAGAGACAACTCTCTCCTTCAACAGAAACCCCAGTATGGTTTGCAAATCACAAAAATCCCAGTAATTTATCGTTTCCAAGTGAAACTAAAAATTTTCATAGTTATACTAAATAAGAATAGATAATATGCACTCAAAAATACACGTAACCTACTGTAAACAAACAAAACATTGCCTAATTGAGAGCGGTCGCTTTGTTTGTAAGCGAACCTCTATACAAATATCCCTACGTAACCGAATGAAACTGCATTATATCCTGACATAATTTTGTAATTTTTTTTTCTGTGCAAACGCTCGAACTAAAAAAAAAGGACATTTTTCATTTCTAATACCCAAATTAAAATATGAAATCAAAACATCCTTTTTAGAATACACTCTAAATTCCCAATAAAAATTTTACCATTGTCATTGAACTGGAAAGAAAAATAAAAATCGGCCTACCTCTAAAAATAAAATAAATGAATCTATAAAACAAAGAACCAATATGAAAACTTTCTACGCAAATTTCTGTAATTCGAAAAAAAATTATAATATCCAAATTTCATAAAATATTTGTACGGCCGCAATTTTAGACCTATAATTAATAAATTCAATGTTATGCGCGGAAAGAACAATTTAGAATTTAATGCATAACATTTGTGCTTATTAAAGAAAAATCCTATGATTATTTATGTTAAACCAATTAAAATTTTGTTAAATAACTAAGAATTTACTACTCAATAGACAGATACCGTAGTAACGGTTAATCTCCGAACAATATTTAACGATAGGCCTACAAGAAATCTTTCTTTAGTACAATACAATAGCCATTTTACAAAATATGACGGAATTGTCATGAAATTGAACGAAAGGAACGGAAAAAAAAAATAGATAAATCAGCCTACCTACCAAATTTTGACTATATAAATATATATAATTATATATTAACTAATATATACGTATAAGTTAATATGTAAGTGTATAATTAATGAATATATAAAAAAATCCAAAAACAAATAAATTTATAGAAAATTTCACGACACAATTTCTCTTTCAGTTAAACCAATTTAGCTTATTTTGAGATCTAATACAATCCTATACGGCCAGCCTCACAAATTATTATGTTTAAGATTATTTTTCGACTGTCCCTTAAAATGTAACTTAATCCTATATAGCGCGAAGCGAAGCAAAGCAAAAAGCCCGTAAACTTACATAAACAATTATTTAAAATAAGCCTATCATTATAATTTATGTACAACCAATCGAAATATAATAAAAATCTGCTAATGAAACCCAGAAAATTTTTCATGTTCATGAAATGTTTTACAATCGGTACAAATTTTCGCTGAAACATTTTGACAGGACCGTATAAAATTTATTTATTAATCATTATTCTGATCACAATTATCACTAATTCCAAAAGTTTAAACACAAAAAGTAAACAAAGGTAAGCTGAACAGGCATAACAGTGGAAGAGACGAAAAAAAAAAAAAATTGAGTCCTCAGGCAGCACGATAAATTTTCAAAACTATGTCCTCTCCGACCTAATGAACGAAATTTAACGTAATAATGACTCGCAATATTGAGTCAGACAAATTTTTCTACCGACTCTGCACCACGACTAAAAGAAATTTTTGAGTCACTAGACTACGAAAAGTTACGAAACCGTACGATAAAAATGGAACAAACGAACATTTCAGAATCAACGAACTCCCACGAAAAGAAAGAAAGAAAATTTCATTTTTAGGCGCGAAGTTTGTAAAGGACGCTATAAGGATGTCGAACGCGATGCGTCATTTTGAAATTACATTCACAATGAATTTTTAAGGAATGGAAATCGAAATTTACCTGCAAACGGGATAAACTTTGCATTTAGATATTTTAATAATCGAAATAAAATATTCATTAACGCTATTGGCTAATATACCGGGTTGGAAGGATTTTAATCGAAATACTAGTCACGTGGGTAAGCCTCATACAAAATATGATGTAAGACCACCGCTAGCCACCAAATATAGTGATCACCTTTATTATTTTCTTTCTCGTCATTATTTACTCTTCTTTCTACTCGCTATTTCATTTATCACTTGCTTTCTCTACTCATTTCAACACTACTTTACAATTATATTCATGGTAGCCACGCCGAGACTCTGAAAGTCGTTACAAAACAAAGGGGGTTTATTAACACTCTTTTAACACTTTTTATTATTTATTTAACTCCGAAAATGGTTTAAGTAATTTAGGGGGGTGCGAGTACGGAATTTTACGATAACATTTTACGTCGGAGAGGAACACAAACAATTAATTAAACTTTACGTTACATGACGCCAACCTTACGCGTAACGCGTTGCCTAGAAGACTCACTCCCTTGTGGGGGTAGTCTGCTCTGTGGGCCTCTGTTCAGGATTGCCAACTCTACCCATTTTAAACAATTTAAATCTAACAAACATACTTTTTCGTAATTCCATAATTATTAGTAAATGATTTACATTAAACATTATCTTAATTAAACAAAAATTCATATTCTTAACTAGGCATTACTACACCCTCCTCTCGAGTTGGCGTGGTGAAGTAGTGAGTTGGTTTCTTGTATTCTCCACCTCACATAGCCAGGTACGCCCGGCTCATCGGGGATTGTTCTGAGCTAGGCGTCTAATCTTCTTTTGAAGATGTCCTTAGGTCTTTGGGCAGTTGATTAAACAGTCTTGGTCCTCTCACAACAAAACTATTTTCTTTCAGGGTGAAGGATGTTTCCTGTCTAGCCTTTAATTTGGGAACACGACACAGTCTTCCTTTTCTACTTTCCACCATTGTTTGGGGAGCTACACGGTTTAGAGTAAGATTAGGGACTAGTTTCTCCATTATTTTCCAAGTGTAAATAATGGTGTGTGTGTCTCTTCTCCTTTCCAGTGAATATAGATTTAATTCGCGTAACCTTTCCCAAAATTTAGTTTTTTGCAACCATTGATCTCGGCTGTGAAGCTTCTCTGAATCCCTTCTAGTTGTCTAATGTCTTCTTTTTTATATGGGCATGTTATGACCGAGCAGTATTCCAACTTGGGTACGATCAGTGTTTTCAGTAGAGGAACCATTATATTTCTATCCCTTCGTTTAAAGGTTCTCAGTATCTGCTCAGTTATTCTCTTTGCTCTATTTACTGCTATCTTATTTTGTGTTTCAAATTTCGCATCATCAGTCATTCCAACTCCTAAATCTTTTGCCTTAGAATTCCTCTAAATTTCCTGTCCATTTGGGGCATAGTAATTCCATTTTAGGTCCTCCCTTTTTCCGTACCGTAACAGTTGAAATTTCTCAGTGTTAAACTTCATATTGTTGTCTTCCGTCCACTTGTAGATTCTGTTCATGTCTGTTTGTAGATATCCTATATCTTCTGGGTTTCTTATTTTTCTACTGTCTCTGGTAACGTCCTCATCTATGTCAGTTAGCATGATTATGAAAAGTAGTGGAGCTAATACTGTTCCTTGTGGTACTGAGCTGAGGACCTCTGATTCTGATGAAGATATTCCTTGCACTGTGACGACTTGCCGCCGCTCACTAAGGAAATTATATATCCATTTTCCTACTTTTCCTGTTATTCCCATATATTTCAGTTTATGTATTATGATTCCATGGTCACACTTGTCGAACGCTTTGGCAAAGTCTGTGTATATTACATCATAGTTTTCATTACTTTCCAATGCATCAATAATGTTGTTGTAGTTTTCCATTAGTTGTGATAGGCATGATCTGCAAAAAGTCATAGATTTTCTGTCTAACTATTCTTTCAAATATTTTAGTGAGATGAGATGTAAGCGACACTGGCCTATAGTTTTTGGCCTCAGATCGATCTCCTTTATATATTGGGACTATGTTCGCGCTCTTCAGGATGCCAGGTATTTCTCCCGTGTCTAGTGATCCTCTCCATATCCAATATAGGGGCTCAGCGATTGCATTCTTGCAGTTTTGGATCAGTGTGGCATTCCATTTATCCGGTCCTCCCGCTGAGTGTGTTTTTAGTTTCCCTATAGCTTGTGTGATATCATCTATCGTAAAGTCGAAGTCCGTTATACTTTCCCCTTGTAGTTCTTCTTTAAACAACGCGTTTCTATCGCATATCAGTTTGTCAGTTTTTGGGATACTAAAAGATGATTCGTACTGAGCTCTTAATATTTCAGATACTTCTGTTAGATCATC
The DNA here is from genome assembly GCA_023014485.1 of Bathynomus jamesi. NCBI lineage: Eukaryota > Metazoa > Arthropoda > Malacostraca > Isopoda > Cirolanidae > Bathynomus > Bathynomus jamesi. The sequence continues at coordinate 127,775 of JAJOZX010004788.1, forward strand.
AGATAAAGCACTGTCTTCGTTTTTCAAAGGTCCGATGGTCATGTGGTTTTTCGACTTACTTTTCGCAAAATTACAGAAGTACTTTGAATTAACCTTTATCGTTTCTATAGCGTCGTCTTCTTCTTTTTCTGTATGCCTCTCAATTAGCTCCTGTATGATGCAATCGATACTCTGCAGTTTATCATTTAATATTTTTCTGATGTTATCTTTACAGTTACTTAATTTTGCAGTCACTCTTTTTTCTATTTCGGAACAATGACCTCTTTTGTCTCTCGAACCTGCTTCTCTTTCCTCTTTGTTGTATTTATGGAACATATCTTTCCACAATTTCCAGCGTCTTCTCCTCTTAGGTCATTAGCATCTCTTCTGTTGTCTTGGCCTTGAAGATGGTTTTTCCAATCTATTACTTCCATGCTGGATGCACCACCTTCCCAGTTTATAGCTTTGGAGTGAAAATTAAAAATTTCGAATTTACTTCTTTCTGTTGTTCGTGTTCTTTCCTTTCCTATTGCTTTCATATTGGTTATTTCAATAATGTTGTGATCCGATATTATAGTTGAGGATATATCTACGTTATCAATTAGGTTGCTGTTGTTTGTGAATACCAAATCTAGGCAGTTGTTTTCTCTTGTGTTTTCTGTTATTTCTTGTGTTAACATAAATTCATGAGCTCGAGCTAGTAGCATTTTTACCTGCTCCTGGTCTTCCCGTGTGCTTCCCTTGTCCTGGTGTATACATATATTGTTTCCTATCCTTTTATATTTCATGAATGGGAAATTAAAATCACTACAGAGAAAAATATTTGGGGTTGGAGAATGTAGAACTTTTACCCAGTTTCTTACCTCTGTAATGGAACCTGAGAATTTTGAGGTTGGCGTGTTCGGGAGTCTGTACATTACAATTAGTACCATATTTAATTTTTCAACTTTTGCTGCTACACATTCTACGTAGCTGTTTGAGGTACTTATAGTCATTTCTGCCATATGCCTTTCGCGTGTGTAAATAGTACATCCTCCTTTACGTCTCACTGTTCTGTCGGCTCGGAGGATATTATAGTTGTTCATTTGTATTTCTTTTTTGTCAATACAGAACTCACAGTTTTCACAGTTCGCTTGCCAGTTCTTTAGATTGGTTTCCGTGAGGCATGCAAAATCTGCTCCGGTTTCTTGCATGAGTCCTTTCAGGTATAAAACTTTGTCCAGGGAATGGTTTGATTTAAGGCCCTGAATGTTGGCTAGGATTATTTTTATTTTTTCCCTTTCGTTTTTACATACTTGTATTTCCGATTCGTTTTCCAATGGTGGTGCCGGTTTCGTTGCCTTGTGATCCTCCGAGAATTTTCCTCTCTTTATCTGTTTCAATAACCGTTGTCCCGATATCGCATGTAATGTCTTTCTGTATGCATTCTATACGGCTCTCGGATCCATGTATTTTTCAGTTGGCTTTGTATTTGTTGAATGGTATTCAATAGTTGAATTGTGTGGGCTACATCTAAAAAATTGGTAGCCCTCTTTGTTGCTGATTTCGTCTGCTCACCTGTCGGGTTCCTTTGAGAGTGGTGGTAACGGTATTTTTGTCCGTATTTGCGCCTCCCATATCTTGCATAGGTGTTGCAGACAATAAGATGATGGAACTTGCAATTTTTTTTTAAATTTGCAATATTCTCTTGTGTAATATGTGTTATGATACATAACGTGGGATGTGCATAGATGCATTGTCCATCCCGATATCTGCAGTACCCTTTTACATAGTATTTACAGACGGTATTTTCTACGCTTCTATTTCTTGTTATCTGATTATTTTCTACGTTCTTAATTTTGATATTATCATTATTTTTCTTCTGCTGTTTATTTCCTACATTTTTAGTTTTTATCTTTTCATCATTTTGCCCGTTGGACAGTTTTACTACATCGTAACTTTTACTTATCTCTTTTTTTCTTTTATGTCTTCATTCCGTATTATATTGTTCTTCGTTATTTCATCTTCTCTCTCATCCACCCGAATTTTTATTAGGACATTTCCGGACTCTTGTTTCCCCATTATTCCCTCCTTTTCTGTAACACTCGAATTCGCTTTCTCCATTTCTTTAAATACCACAAAGGAGTATACAGTCTGTGTAAATGCGTCACACATAAATTTGATTCCCGCGAACTGTTTCGCGTTCGAGAAGAGAGATATTTTCCTATCATCCCAATTCATGCAGATAAAGTCGTGCAGTTTTTGACAGAAATCACATCTTATTGCTACATTTTCAGTTGTTTCCAGATTACACAAATTGCAGATTAAGTGAGAATTTGGACCCATGGTCATGCTATTCATTAATTATCGTAAAAAGAAATGCGTTTTATGACCTTTTTCCTGCCTTGTTTCAAAATTTCTCGAATGCCAACCGTATTACGGCTTAAATATATACGTTAAACTGGTGATAATTTATATAAACTGTATTGCACTTTCTTAATTTTAATGAATTTCACTTTATAAGTTATATGCACGGATTCACTGATACTTTATACACTTTTGGGTGTAAACAGAATAAACCGCCGAGTAGTTTATTCCCTCCTTATTTGGATGTTAATACAGAGAGAGAGACAAAACACGTCCATTCCCCAGAATGGTGATATTCAGTTCGAGTACATTTTCGAAATTTATTGATTACAGATTATAGTGACTTATACACTGGGTTACATGACTTTAGAGACACCCTGTATTTACTCTTGGTTAATCGCATGCCACTCAATAAATTCAGACATACAAACTAAACGAAGATTTTTATCTTTCCGTGCAATGGTCTTCGTTTCTTTTTCAACAAACGTATTAAAATAAGTTTTGGGGTACGGGCCTGTTGTACTTTTTCTTTTTTTTTTCGTGTTGTCTTTTTCCTGTTGTATTTTTCCTGTTATCTTTTTACAGTTGTCTTTTCCCATCGTTTTTCTTCGATTTTATTCTTGGAATGAAGTGGAATGGAACTTGGAATGAATATTGCACTTTTATTTACATTAAATCGCTAGAATTTTTCAGTAGACTTTGTTAAAGGGTATTTTTCCTATTCTTAATATGCAATAGGTTTAACAGAATGTCTGAAAGACGTAGATTTGCTCTTTAAATTCACCTTTTATTACACCAGTGAATGAGCATAATTTGCATATTTTCTGAGATTTTTTCTTAAAAAAAGATATATTTTGAAAATGTTTTTTTTTTAAATTTTATTTTTAAATTTAAACAGTGGTTTAAAGACTGACCAGATTTTTGGTTCCGAGATTATATTTTAGGTTACAAACTGTGTCTTGCGAAAGGAGTTTGTAGACTGGGAAAGATGCCTCGTACAGTTGGTGTTCGTGACATATCATCATTTACTCGTGGTAAATAACTGATCAAGGACAAACTCTGTTTATGTTTCATATTTCAATACAGGTGGTTTGGCCAATTGTACTGAACAATGGTATGAAATCACATGGAGTGAAGGACACCTTAATTCTGCTAAAGAGTCACCCATTTTTAGTATCATCTCGGCTCACTCTAAAATACTATAATTTTCCAAACAACTCATACAGCGCAGGGCAGTGTAATTAATACTAATTTAATTAATTTAATAATTAATAATTAATACTAATTTAATTAGTTTAACTAATAATTAATACTAATTTAATTAATTTACTTGATAACTAATACTAATTTAATTAATTTAACTAATAATTAATACTAATTTAATTAATTTAATTAATAAATAATACTAATTTAATTAATGTAATTAATTTATTTTATTCATTAATTAACTTTATAACATCGATAATTTGTGTTTTATGGATTATAGGAAGTTACTGTACTAATTACTGTACTGTACTGCATTGTATTGTATTGTACTGTACTATAATGTACTAATTACTGTACTAATTAAATGAAAACTTCCCGGAAATTCTTCTTGAAAGGAAAGCTCTTACATTTTATGTATGGATTCGAACCCCATATTTTGTACTTTACAGACAAGACTCGTGGAAATATACGATTCTTTTCATTAATTGTGTTTATTGTACAGGGTGTTCCATAAATCCCTTTACCCCTGAACCTTTCCCTACTAGATTAGGATGAGATGAGGGTAAAGGTGGCCAGCTCACGTAGCTCAGCGGGTAACACTGTTTTCCTGCATGGCGAAGTGAAGGCACTGAATCGGGGTTCGACTGATTATTTTTATTATTAATATAAGTTTGTATATATATATATATATATATATATATATTATATACACACACACACGTGTATATGGTGTATATTTGGTCGTATTTCTAATATAGAAATATAATAATTTGGTTCCCTTACCATAAATGACCTAATTTCTAGCCCGCCTCAGTCATTATTATCACCTCTTATAATTGTAATTTAATATTTCAGGAAATATTTTTATGATCCTGTAGGCGATTTGTGGTTCGTAAAGAATGTATCTTCCATTTTTAAATATAGCTAGAGGAAGTTCACGCTCTTCCTCTACAAATTTCCCTTATAATGGCTTGTGTTTATTACCTGAGCTTTGTTATTTTAGCCTACGATTAAAATTAAACAAAACTCACGCATGGGAATTTGAAACACGAAACTCAAGTGAAAATTTAGTGAAACTTGTTTCTAAATTAACTTATTTTTAACACAATTACATTTTAGTTAAAATTATTAGCAGTAAGCTTCATCTATTATCGTAGTTATATTTCAGAAAATTTATAGATTAACATAAATAATATGTGAAGTTAAATGAAGTCATTCCTCTTTCATATTTGTTTTCAATCAAGTACGAAAGATGTACAGGGTGTTCGAAAAGTCCCGTCACTCCCTACAAAATGTACATATTGTAATACCAATTTTATTTTTGTGTGATTAATTGTATTTATATGTGGTAGGTGTAATTTAAGAAACGAGTCACTAGCAACAATTACTTTAGTTACAGTTACTAATTACATTTACTAATCAAGAATATCTGTGTGTGCACGGGCGGTATGGTTTCATGCCGAGATCTTTTGTCATGTAATCTCTTATTGTGGACATGGGGACTGCAAGTCCTTGTGATCGTTTCCGAAGTGATTTTTTTGGTGAATGCTTCACCGATGCAATCACACCTTCACATTGTTCTGCTCGCGTTGTTGGTCTTCCCGAACGTGGTCTGTCTTTGATGGAGCCAGTTTCAAACAGCTTTTTCTCCCAGCGTAATACTGTCTTGTTTGGTGGTGCAGCCTTATTGAATCTTGTGTTGAAATCATTCTGGATATCATGCATCGTTTTGCCAGTACGTGACCTTTCATGAGCCCATATGCTCATCACTATTCTTTCTCCAGAGTATAAGTGGACTGGTCTGCCATTGCTCACACAACTCTAATACCTGGAAAAGAAAAAAAATGTCAATGAATCACATATAAATTCAATTAATCACACAAAAATAAAATTGGTATTACAATATGTACATTTTGTAGGGGGTGACGGGATTTTTCGAACACCCTGTAGAATTCCTTTACATTACACTTTTCCGAATTAATTACATTTTTTTAAAGTTTGAGTTAAACTTAAAGAAAGGTGAATATTATTTAATCTTAAAATAGATCTTATACATATAACAGCATAATATGCATTCAAGACTGATAAAAATCTCATACAAGTGCATAGTATGCACTCAAGATTAATACAAATCTAATACAAATGCATAGTATACATTCAAGATTGCTAACACTCATACAAATGCATAGTATGTATTCAAGACTGATAACAATCTCATAAAAGTGCCCAGTATGCAGTCAAGACTGAAAAAGGATCTTAAACAACTATAGGGTGGCCACAAAGTCCCTTTGCATGAAAAACAAGGGCAACATAAAGATATGCTGTAATGTCACTGCAAAGGAACTTTGTGGCCAGTCTGTACATAACCTGAATAAAGTACAATAAAAGATGAAGAAGCATAGTAAAAATAGAACTGTTTAATAGCGGACAAAGAAACATGCTAGAAGGATTACGCAGTAAATTATGCGTGTTTTGGGTGTTGTTTAACCTGCTTCGTAACAAACAACAAAAGTCATGTGTCGGAGGGGACCTACAGCTTTACGTGGGTCCAAACAACGGGTCGCTACATCATTTGAACGTAGAGAATGGTCACCTATCCAACATTCAACCCAGAATTACTGTCGCTTAACTTCGCTGATCGACGGAAAGTGGTCTTAGGACATTAGCCACGACTTGGTCCTGTAGTAAATTAGAAAGCGCATTCAAAGATTTTTTTAGTTTAAATTTAGTTTGAAGGAACAGCAATAGGACCTATAGCTAAATGTTCAGGGAATATGGTACGAGACTGAAGAGTTAGTGAATTTCAAAGATGGTGATATCAAATAGATTGTGTGACCTACTATCGTACTCACAGTTACAGAGTTACATAAAGTTACATAAATAAAGGCTAACAAAGACTCTAGAACCCACTCTAGAAAAGAAAAAAAAGAACATAAACAAATGAAAATAAAGAGCAGTCGAAACTCTGATACCATGCTTGCACTTATAAGCGTATAAAGATTTCACGCAGGGGCTATCGAACTATGTAGTTCCCCCATGCAGTTTCAAAGCTTCGTCTGCGTTACCGCATTTCATTTCACATCTATTTATTTATTGACGTTATAATCTTTAAATGTGCCAACTGACATTCCTCTCTGATGCACAGTTAGGAAGAACAATTATTGCTAGTACCTTCATGGCCAGCGCCCGTGGCTCAATGGGTAACACTGTTTCCCTATAAGAGAAGTGAAGACACTGAGGTCGGGGGCTCGAATCCCGATGGTAATGTTAATAATAATACAGGGGTTAGAGCAAACGTGCCGTATTAATTGGCCTGATCGTTGTGCCAGGTTTTGGCACTTTTCACCAATTATTATAATTAAAGAATCACACTGTGAATTTGTATTCAGAAGTTTCACCAAAACCCTCTCTCTCTCTCTCTCTCTCTCTCTCTCTCTCTCTCTCTTTCTCTCTCTCTCTCTCTCATATATGTATATATATATATATATATATATATATATATATATATATAGTCGTATATTATGAGTAATATATGGTTCACTTTGAATCTGTCGTTATGGTCCTTTGTTATTGTATTGTGTAACTAATAAATACACGTCAAAATGAACTTTAGGATACTTCCTTTGAAAATAAATGTATCAAACTAACATTCAGTTAACTATTTAATAAATGAAATGTCACCAATTAATATTTGTTCAAAAATATTGTTTATATTTATTTGACAGCAACAGGAACAGTAAAATATAACTGTTTCATGCCCTATATAAATCAACTGCTTTGATAAAATTAAAAATAGCTGTTGCTGGTTGTAAACCTCTCTCTCTCTCTCTCTCTCTCTCTCTCTCTCTCTCTATATATATATATATATATATATATATATCTTTATGTTAGTTCATGAGGGTTTGAACGACGACTCAGGATCAACCTGCGGCCGACCCCTTTGCAGCATCCCGCCTCATTTGCGGGATTTGGTGAAGGAGGGAATTGCTTTCCGATCTCCTCCTGCCCTCGTAGCCAGCCACGCATGGCTCGTCAGGGACTTTGCACAAGAATCTCTCCAGCTGGTTCTTCACGTTATTCAGGTTGGTGTGCTGAAAGTTCCCCACTTCTTTTGGTAGGGCATTAAGAAGCTTTGGGCCTCGTATTCTGAGGGTATTTTCCATTCTCGTTTTCGTGGCCCCCTGTCCCACCGCAGCTAGGACAGTACAAAATCTGCCTCTTCTCTTATTTCAGTTTGTTTCTATTTCATTTCTAAGGTTAGGGATAAAACCCTCCAGTATTTTCCATACGTATATTATTGTGTACCGCTCGCGCCTTCTTTCCAGAGAGTAGAGTTTCAGGGATTGTAGTTGAGACCAGGAGTCTTCACCTCCCGTTTCTTCTATCTTAGACGTAAAAGTCCTTTGTATAGCTTCAATGTTAGCAATGTCTCGTTTTCTGTATGGGCTTGTGAGTACTGAGCAATACTGAATTATCGGTAGGACTAGACTCTTCCATAATTTGAGCATGATGTTTGCTTTTCTGTCGCGGGCGGAAGCTCCTCCAGATGATTCCCATTATTTTTCTAGTCGTTGTAATTTTGATGTCATAATACTCTCTAAATTCTGTATCCAGCGACATTATTACTTCAAGATCCCTGACTTGTGGATTTGGTGTTATATGTTTGGCTTGCAGGGTTTTGTACCTTTTATTCTGTAGCACCTTGCTGAACTTATTACCATATCTTAGAAGTTGGAATTTTTCTTCGTTGAACTTCAGATTGTTGTTTTCTGCCGACTTGAATAATGTTTCAATGTCGTTTTATAATTTTTCTATGTCACTTTCGTTCAATATTTCCTTGCATTGCTTTGTCATCTGCGAAACATGATACAATACTGTACAGTATATATATAATATATATATATATATACGAGGTCTGTTCAGAAAGTATCCGGACAGGGTGTTTATTTTTGGAACAAGGTCACGCTTGGAGTTGTGACTGTGCTAAACATATCTATGCATGTCGAGACAAGTTGACTGATAGGGTTACACTTCATTGTGTAACGTCGTTGTATTTTTTTACTATGAAGGTGTTGTGTGCCATGAATATGCTCCACAGGGACAAACAATCAACAAGGAATTCGCCGAAATTGGCTCCATGCGACTTTTTTTTGTTTCCGAAGCTCAAACAAACCTTGAAAGGACACCGATTCGATGATATTGAGACCATTAAAAGAAATTCGACGGAGCAGCTTTTGGCCATTCCGAAAAGTGCTCTCGAAAAATGCTTTCGACAGCGGCAGGATCGTTGGCCAAGTGTGTGGCTTCAGAAGAAGCATACTTTGAGGGAGATTAAGCCCCAAACCCTGTAAGTACCATATTCTGCCTATAATCGCATAACTATAACTCTGGAACAATCTTCCTCACTCCATCTTTCCCCCTGTCTATAATCTCCACTCTTTCAAATGCAGTGTCGAGGCATCTCGAAAACCTTGGACCTTGATTTTGGCTCTCTTCTTCTCCTGTGGGAGAAGGGGTGTGTTTTTGCGGGCACTCGTCCTTGGCCTCCTCTTCCTGCATAAAAAAAAATATATGTATATGCGCCTCGGTGGTGTAGTGATTAGCATCGCTGACTACGGATCCATCGGCCCCGGGATCGAGACCCTGTGACGGCAGGCGGCGCCCAGCAAAACCCAGCTGTTCATCCTTCCACACAATAAAAAATGGCTGGTAGATAAATGGGTACCCTGGGTAGCCTAGGGGTTAAGAAGCGGAGCTGCTGATCGGGAGGTCGTGAGATTGAGATCGGGCTAGGACTTTGCAATTTCCGACCGCCGATAGTGGGGCGTGGTGCGGATTCCACGTTAAACTGTAGATCTAAGGTGGAGTGACAAGCTTGACCTACGTCAGAATGAACAATTCGAGCGGAAGCAAAATCAAGGGTATATGCATGATATTCCCTTGTTAATTATTATTATTATTTATTATTATTATTATTATTATTAGTAGTAGTAGTAGTAGTAGTAGTAGTAGTAGTAGTAGTAACAATTTTATGAAATTGTTTGAAACATGCTAAATTTTGCTTTTAGTTTTAAACAAGTTTGATCAATAACCAAGTGACTCTGTCATTTCGCAAGCATTATCGAAAAGGAAGAAATACGTAAAAATAAGAGTAAAAGCAATCTCAGCCACCAAACTTTTCGTTTCAATCTAGTTTTAAGAAATAAGAGCTGAGAGCTCCGTAAAGACATCCGTGATCTCTGACGGAGAGACGAAGAAGACGGGCAATTTTTCTAATGCATTGTTTTGTCTTCCATGCGATGCTATTCCAAAGGCATTTTTAGCGAAAGAAGAAGAAATGATGAGTCTGTATCGACAATCTTTCTCCAAAATTCTCATACGTAACATACTTTTTTCATTTTTTTCTTTTTTTCTTTTTTTTTCAAAAGGACTCCAAATTTAAGGAATTTGAAGAGAGAATTTGCATCAAAATTTTGGGTAAACGAATAATGGCATTCAAAAGCAGTTTCGAGGTTTTTATTTGTGGCTGTTTTTCGTGTGTGTGTGTGTGTGCTTTACTATTAAACTTCTGTTTTATGGCAAGGAAAATGAAATGTATTTCTTTTAAATTCACTTTAGAGATTATATATATATATATTATATATATATTATATATATATATATATAATATATATATATATATATTACGGAAGCTTTAATTATCTTAATCCACTGAAGTAGATTTGTGCAACACAAAGAAGGGTTCGTAACCACCTAGCTGGCAATACGTTTAAAACTGCACTTCAGAGAAAAATATTTTGGTTTATTGGGTGGTGTAGTGGGCAACGTGCTTGGGACGTGGCACAGTCCAGGCAGGAACGAACCCTCCTTTGTTTTGCACAAATTTACTTGTCCCCATACATACTATATATATGAAACGGCAAAAACTCATTCATTCATTCATATGCAGTATATCTTTGTCTTACTGATATTCAATGAGCAGGGACAGAAACTGGCACAGCGCTCAAGCCAAACGATGTGGCCCTTAAGCTAACTCCCTGAATCTACTAACTAGCAAATCAGGAGTTGAAGCGAGCGTTAGCAGCTCAGTGGGTAACACTTTTTCCCTATAAGCGGAGTGGAGGTCAGGTCGGGGATTTTAATCCCGATAATGCTAGTAATAATAATAGAGGAATAAAAGCAATGGGCGGCATTTGTCGACCTGAGCAATGAATGCCAATTTCTGGCCTTCCTGACTGATTATTATTACCCCCCAATCTTAGTGTCTTCATTTCGCTTACAAGGAAAAGGTTTTATACCCATTAAGCAACGGGAGCTGCATAGCTTTGTCCTCCTGCAATATTCCGGTTCCCTATATTGAAATGCATGCTTTCATATAGAGGATGCCCATAAATTCTCTTTACAAATTCAATTCAATTTCAATTGAATTTGTAAAGATAATTTATAAATACCTTTATACTTTTGTTTTCTCATCACATATTTTTCATTATATGGTTTCCTTTCGAAGATAGAAGCAAGGAGGAAGATAATTGCTAGTAATTGGTTTATTTATCCTAATAATTGGATGTAATTTTAAGAAAAGAAGTTTCGGTCATTAGCTTTTATAATTGATACGATTTCATAGCATAAAGTTGTCGAAAGTAGTACGGAATTTTCGTCAGCCGTATTTAAACTATATTTATGTTCATAAATATGTCTTTTAAAGCCAATAGTCTCACCGATGCGGCTCTTAGAGCAGTTCTTACATGTAATCTTTTACATACCACAATTAGAAGAATAGTGAGGTAAGTTATTTTTTTGTAAAATACCGCAAGTAGAACACGAAATCTGTAAAAAAGCTTCATAGTAATCTGTAAAAGAAAGGAGTTTTATAGTAACTCCACTAAGAATAAGACTTTCCGGAATGCTTTGGTAGTCCCCTCCAGTGCGCAGTCACCGCTGAACGTTGTTCCCCCTCAACTTAATCTGGTTTCACAGATTTCTTATCCTACTATCTAACTAACTCTTCTTCTAGTTGTGGTGTATAAGATTTTATGTAGTGTTTGCCCTAAGAGCTACAATGGCCAAACTACTGACTTTAAAAGATGCCTTTATCAGCATAAATACTTGTATATTTTAAACATGGGTAACGAAAATTCCGCCCTACATAGGCGTCATTTAACATTGATATTAATAATGCCCAGTTACTCCTAAATATTAATTAATATTATTATTATTATTATTAGTATTATTATTATTATTATTATTATGATAAACGAAAATTAGCTGAATCTTTTATTATAAAAAAATAGAAATAATTTTATTTTAAAACAAGGAACTATTCCACTTGAACTTCTTCTCTGCTTTACGAAATTTTCTACTCAGTTTGAGTTGCCAGAAGCATGACGTTTTATAGTATACATATATATATATATATATATATACATATATATATATCTTTTACACTGGAACTTTTACTGTTAGGTTAAGTTTTACAGCCTGAATGATGAGAGGAGTTGCTCTCGAAAAGATTTTAGCGTTTTAGCTCCTTTAGCTTTGTGAATTTTATTCTCTTATTAAATTTTACTTGGTTATTGGAGTTTTAAAACACACACACACACACACACACATATATATATATATATATATAGGGTCTATATATAAAATATAATATATGGGAGGAGGGATGTGTTGGTATGGATATGTGGGTTGGTGG
>JAJOZX010004788.1:145000-222500 GCA_023014485.1 Bathynomus jamesi
GTCAATTGAGAAAAATGATGCATAAATTGATCAAACAAATTTATAAATTTGGTAAATTTAATTTTTAAAATCTATCTAAGGTACTTTTAACTGTATAGTTGGTTAATAAAGTCATGTGCTGAAAAGTCATCTTTCTTATCAATTAATGTCGGTAAAAAACATGGACACAACAGGACTTTTTGTTCTTATTGTACTCCGATTATTCCTGTCACTAATTTCTATATTAAGTTTCACGTATGCGGACTCAAATTCAAAACTGAGGTTGATGAATTGATGTATAGATGTTTCTTCAATGCTAATCTGTACAAATGTTTCTTCAGTGTCAATCTGTGTTAATTTTTCTTCGGTGCCAATCCGTATAAATGTTTCTTCAGTGCCAATCCGTATAAATATTTCCTCAGTGCCAATCTGTATAAATATTTCCTCAGTGCCAATCCGTATAAATATTTCCTCAGTGCCAATCTGTACAAATGTTCCTTCAATGTCAATTAAAAAAAAGACTCACTTTCCTTCATGGATCAGTCCGACGAAGATAACTGACACGAACTTCGGAATAAATTATGATTTCTGAGTAAAGTTTGAACTATCAATTAAGACTTTTCATGTATTTATTTGATTCTATTCTGACCAACATTTGATACCTCTTTTTACGAGACGACGATAATGACGACACTGACGACAATTACGATGACAACAACCACAACGACTACAAGGCTAATGGCAAAGGAAATTCTGTACTGCCTAGTTCATTTCGAGTCGTCATCGGCCTTTACTTAGCAAACAATTTTTTTTTCTGTTTCCGCCCCTCGTGGTTACCTGCCTGGTTGCTCTGCATAGTTAATTAGTTAACTCATTACTTAATTAATTTACTTATTCCTTTATGGATTTTAAAAGTAATGACGATCCGCAAGAGACCATTTCATGCTGGTAGAATGGCAGTGTCACAAGTCGCTCCCTTACTGTGGAATAACCTTCCTACTTTGATCAAACTAGAGTCATCCCATTTCATTTTCAAATGTCACTTAAAAAGATATCTTAGCACAGCATCATACACAGATTTTCCCGAATACGTTATAATTTTAACGTATTTTAAAGTGAATTTTAATAATTTTAAGTGATACGTTATAATTTTAAGGTATATTTATATGTGTATAGGGTTTCGTGGTAGCCATTGTCGTAACACCGCTTCTCGTCGATCAACGAACTGGATTGGGTCTGGTAGTTGACTGAAGAACAAGTTGTCTTCTGCGTCCAGATCATGTAGCAATCTGTGGTTCGGATCCCAAATAATGCTGTAGGACCCCTCATCTCCGTCATATGACCTTAGATGGTGCAAGCAAAGGAGGTTAAACAACCCCATCAAACAAACTTGTATATATATATATATATATGTGTGTGTGTGTGTATTTACGTACAGTATATATATATATATATATATATATATATACGGTATGCGATATTGGATACACAGGGGTATGTTGTCATATGTATAATTTTTACTTGAAAATTGATATTATTTAATTTCAAAAAGTACAAGTTTACATAATGTTCACTCATTTTTACAGTAAATTTGAAAGATTTTAAAATATTATTACATTTGTTCAATGTTTTTCTTCAAATTCCATTCACGTGTTTTACATAATATTTATGCTGTTTTATTCTTTTATGAACTTATCAAGTTAGCCCGTTTAATTTCATACTTTTATGAACTTCTCAATACATTCTTGTCATAGAAGAATAAATTACTTATTGCTTTGTGTTTGTTAATGGAGTAGCTACACTGAGGTTTAAAATTTGCATAAATGGGTGACGTTTGGTGGTGTGCCGTCTCGGTTAAAAAGAGGCTAATTAAGTACTTTATTGCTTTTGGCATAAGTAAGTGCCTTCGACGCTGACACAAAATTAAAGTACAGCTGCGTTTTTCATTAAGTTCCAAAACAAAAAACTTCTTTTATATTTTTTGTAGTAACGATGTATGATACAACTCAATCTTGGCTAATTTGACAAGTTTAATCTACTAGAATAAACAAAGATTATGTTTTCTGAGAACGCAAGCAGCGTCCTTGTTTACTTCTACTCTTTATATTTACATAAGTGTATATCATTTAGGCCAAATGAAAACAATGAACAATGAAGTCTGTAAACCTAATTATGACCTTAGGTTCATATGACAAATAACATCATGTTTACTTTTGTTGCAGAAGGTGCATTGCTAAAATTAGTTGCACCCAAGTTGCAGTACAACGAATTTCATTCCAGTTTGAATATTACAGTATTTCAGAAGAAATGACATTTTTTTGATATTTACTCATTCTCCTTCATTTTGTAATTTATATACGGAGTGTCTAAAATTTGAAAAATCTTTTATCTTATCGTGGAGAAATATAATGTCGCAGTGTTCATTTTTACAGATTATTTCGTTCTTTTATTCTTCTTACAACTCATTCTATTATTTCAGAATAAGGAATGACTTAATCGAACTAAAAGTTGCCAATAATACTTTCTTTTAAGATTTAGATAATAAAGGTCCTTGTAATCAGCGCCGACTAAAACTGGTTGGAGATAGAGCATTCAGTGCGGTTTGTATGTGGCATGTGGTATGTGGGTAAGTATGTAAGTGGGTATGCATCGACTGGTATCTACCTCAAGTGTAGGCTAGTTCATTCTATTATATTTTACCTAGTTCTTGGGGGTGTTTTAAGTGTTAACCCACTGCACAGAATTCACATCTATCTGGCAAATACGAGGGTACCATTAGATTGAAATATAAACGCATAACGTATATGTAAAATTTATCCACCAGTAGTATACAGTATATATAGTTTGGAGTTAAAATAATCAAGTTCCGACTGAGGTTTACACAAAAATCACTCAGCTCCATTGTAATTAACCGCTATGGGAGACCAGTCCTACTTCAATACAGGAAATGGGTAAATGAAGATCATAAACTCTGAAACTGAAACTTGACCTGACATTCTTCAGTGACTGGAAAAAAAATACCAACTTATCCCTAAGTTTTTAGACTTTAAATTATACAGAAGATTCTTACGTTATAGTTATTTTTACTCAGATTTCCAAAGAACTCTTCTAGATAATAAAATTAAACATAAATTATCTCACATCCAAAGATCTGAAACACACTTCAATATATTTACAGTAGAATCGTGTTGCTTTTCCCTTTGTATTGTGTAAAGCTGACATACGTTCTGGCATTCCATTGATGAGCTTTGGCTGTATTTGGGTGGTCCTCAGTTATAAGGTGGCAAAAACAAATCGAACTTTTTAACTTGAAACCCTCATTTCGTTCCATATGCTTTTCATAAGCATCGATGAATGTTTAGAAGTTGGGCAGAGGAGTTGAAATTCCCCCAATTACACGAATAATTAGCAAACAGCTAATGCGTCTTCCTTGTTCATCTTGTATTGTGTCGTTTGTGGCAAGTATTTTTCAATGAGATATTTGTAAAAGGGGACTGTAGGTAAACGCTAATGCTTTGCATCGTACGTTTGGCAGAGTTTGCTGATTAAATTGTCATACTTCTGAAGTTCATAGACTTGGCACCAGGCAACGAACTTAACTGTGTCCTTTCTCCAGTTATCCTTGAGCGTGCAAATATCAGTTTTATTTGATCGCTTTCACAGGTTTAGCCCAATAACGGCTAGTGCTAGTGTTTATACGCGTTCCAAGAAAAACATTTGGTTGATTGGTCCGATATCGTCCTAGATTGTGGGAAGTAAACTTCGGGGAAGCAAGTTTTGGCACTCTTCTTTTTCTACAACTTAGAAGAGAAACTTCCCCCGAATGAGAGTGCTTAGGCAACCTTGAAAACCGTTGTGGGTTTCTAGGAGAAAGCCCAGGTCCCTATTAATTCGTGAAGCGTCTCCTGAAGCTTCACTCCGAGTGGCAAGCACTCGAGAAAAAGAAGTCCTGCCGATCCGCCACTCAAATCGCAAACGAGGCTGCCTTCATGTCCACCTTCGATAAGCTATAAGACATCGCTCACGAGGAAGCCCTGTCTTTGATGAAGATCGAAGAGGACAAGCAGTTCTTCCTACCCCAGAGGGAGAAAGGCAAAAGACGCCACATGTCCAATGCCGATGTGAAGTTGGCTATCGAGGAGAATAAACGAGCTCAGCGGCAACAAAAATACCTCGGGCGGGAGAGAACCCACGAAGCCGAGTCGAAAGAGCAGAGTGAGATGGCAATCCTCGAATCGAGCAGCAGCAGCAGCGACAGTGCTGAGAATACCACGTCTGAAGAAAAGAGCTACCCAGAAGCAGGATGTTCACACGTCGTAACTCCACTGCTGCCGAATAGATCCTAGCCTGCAAACATAGTGACGTCGGAATTAGCGTAAATTTTAGACTGAACGGAAGTCAGCGATCGATCCGCATCCTACCTAGTGGCAGCCACTGCAGAGAACCTGGTGCCATGACGTGAAGTTCTTGCCCATTAGTCAGATCGCCATTCGGACGACTTACAGAAAGCATAGAGACCAAATTGCGAGCAGTATCAAAGGATGCTTCGATCCGGGGCCTATTATATATATATATATATATATATATATATATATATATATATATATATATAATAACATGCATGAATACGCGTTTCGTTTACTACAAACCACCACCACCAGAATTCGAACCCGAGACCTCTTGAGTAGGAGTCACGAGCATCATTTGTGTGGTGGCAGCGCTCACGACTCTTACTCATGAGGTCCCAGGTTCGAGTCCACATCGGCGGAATTACATATATATATATATATATATTACTCATTCGTTTTACTCCATGAGACCTTTCAAATACAATGTTTTATTTACCAAGGAATTTGATTTCAACCCTTTTGTACGTATTTTTATTTCTTATTGTATGTACAGTATTTGTTATGCAAATAACAACTTCAATTCTCGTCTTTCGCCTTCTTCACATGATTGATTTATTGACCATGACACAGGCATCTTTTGTTGTTCTGAAACCAACCCTGAAAAATTTGGTCAGTCGTTTCGAAAAGGAATATTTTCGACTATAGCGGTTTCTTGTATCTGTTGAGTTAGTGCTTGGGGCCTACTGCCTCTATGGAGAATATGAGACACGCTATCTCTTGAATATGGTATTAAGTTTTCTCTTTATCTACTGCTTCGACAAACGTTGCTGGATGTAACAATAACATATCCATCCTTCGCATTTTTCTGAAGGTGTGAAGATCTATTTTGGTCGTTTCGGTGCGTGGTTTCGAACCTTTTTTAATATTACTTTTTTTATAATTAAATTATTATTAATTTGAAAAGAAAATTCAATTAAACAGTGCCTTAATTAAGTTCTTAACAATAACCGAGAACATCCTCGTGACAAAAGTTCACTTAAATTAAAGAGGGAAAAGTTAACATTTAATGTGTACTAACAGGGCTACGTCGTGGCAATATTGTAACACCGCTTTCCGTTGAATCAGTGAGGTTAAACGACGTTGGGTGTGTTCAGTCGTTGGATGGGTGACAGTCCTCCACGTTCAGATGATGTAGCGACCCTTAGATGGCTCAGATCTCACAAAAATTCGTAGGTTCTCCTCGTTACATGACTTTGGCCGTTACAAAGGAGGTGAAACAACCCCAAACTTGTTATTATGTATACTGACAACGCTATTACATGTCAAAATAAGTTAAGGAAAGGTTCCTCTCAGAATTAGGCTCAAATGGGGACCGCACAGGCACTAACCAGGAACTTACTGGCTCTCTTTTTGAGCCTATATACCAAATACCTATACCTTAGAACTCTTCTATTTACAGTGTTGAAATGTGATAATAATCAGTTAGGAGTGCCACAAAGTGACACGGAGCTCAAGCCAAACGAACGCGGCCCATTACATTAACTCCCAAATTATTATTACCAGCATCATCGGAAATCGAACCCCTGACCTTCGTGTCTTCACTTCGTTTATAGGGAAACGGTATTGCTACCCACTGAGCTTCGGGAACTGGCTTGTTGTAGCATAACTACGACATGGTCATGGGAAGTAATTATAAAAAGCGTGAAGTGAAGTTTTACGTTTTTCTGAATTAATGATGAATTACTAATCTATCAATGATGAAGGATAATTATATTATTCAAATATAATTACTTATAATTTTACTTCCGAGTGGATTTTACAATATTTATTTTATAAGAAAATCAATATTTCATTCCGTTTTTCTCTCAGAATTTACATGGTTATCCTATTTTTATAATCACCTATGCATGTCTGATTCTTAATGATCAAGATGTCAATAAACCTAATTAACTTATGCTAATAAGAACTATGAGCTAATCAGAACTAAGAGCCTATAATTACGTTCCTAAAATAATACTTACTTTTACATTAAATTGACAGAACTCTGTTGAGGAAATGTTTGAGGAATTTGCTTTACCTCATTCATTCATTTAGTTTCTCTGAAAGAAGTTCCATTCATTCGTGAATTCTGGGCACTGTAAAATTGTGATTTGTTTTCAAGAGAGTAAAAACCAAGAGTTAACGTAATGGTGGGTTTTAGAGTTGACTCTAAAGCTGTATTTATGGATCTGCAGGGTTCTGTCGTGGCCAAGTCACGATGCCGTTTCCCGTTAGATCAGCGAAGTTAAGAGACGTTAAGGGATGGGTGACCGTCTCCTGCATTCGGATGATGTAGCCGCCCGTAGAATTAACCTCGTTAATCTAACGGGAAGAGGTGTTGCGAGTAAACACGACGTAACCTAGTTAATTTAATCGAGTGACATATTGCAATAACCATTTAAACTTAGTACAAGAAATATATAAATAAATTGTTTGCCAGATATATGATTATAATACCTGGTTGTTTGAACCAATTTACTTTTTCTGTGTACTAGGTCATTTCTATTGATATTAAAATGTATTATAACAATTTATACTAAACCTTTGAGTTATGTAACGTATTGACAATACAATATTATTAACTCAAACAAAAGTCAAATGCAGAAATTAATTCAAATATACATCCAAGACCCAAGAACCTCATTTTCCCATTACTTGGCGGTGAGTGAGCCCCAAGGGTTACCTGAGCGAAAGTAAGCGAGAGGAAAAAGAGATAATATAAAGAATTAAAAATAATAATAATAATAATAAGTGTCACCATTATCATTATACTCATTATTATCATTATTTCCTTCTTGAGTATTTGGGAAAAGATGGGTCATTAATTATATATTTTTAGTGCGTATGGTTAAAGTACATTCAATGACTGAAATTTATTAGATTTTAATTGCTTTATGAAAGATGACTGAGCATTCATTGACTTTAATTTATTCGATAGATTATTCCATAACTCCTCCGATAAATAAGAGCAATAATTTCCACTATACAAGCAGTGAAGAGTATAATTTGCCTCTGAAATTGGTTCACTTTCCAAATATCTTATTCGATGTTTGTGACGTATTTGATTTTCCATGACATTTTCGATTATTAGTATTATTATTATCGGAACGAAATGGTTTGCAGCTGAATATTAAGGAGCGTATCTATACTTCAAGTATGTCTTTAAATTTTAATATACGAAGCTGCTTAAAGGTTTATGAAGTATAAAGATAATAACCGTTTTTGTTCCTTTATCATAGAATTCTCTTTTGGTTTAGGATTAAAGGGTTAATGATACAGTCACACGCGTTCCCATATACAGTTATAGTTGAGGTGTAAATAAACTAGAGAAAAGTATAGCTTTTTAAGTATATTTTTGGGTAGAAAATGTAATTTTGTTAGAATGAAAAGGGGAATTTGGAAGGTTTATGACCTATATTTTCATTATGTTGACGAAAGGATAGTTTGTCATCAAGCGCAGGTTTTAATGTTTTCCCGTCAGTGACTCGTGATATCGGATGCAAAACAATAATAATATTGAAGTCTGGTATTAATTTCTTTTTATGTAAATAATAAAATGCTTTTAGCCTGTCATATACTACCGGGATGTCTCCATTCACTACTTCATTAAGGGATGCAAGGTCGCTGTTTGAGTATATCAGGAAGGTGTCATCCGCATACTGAAAACCTTTCCCATTATGAGAGTAATGAAAGCAATTTATATAGTAAAAAAAATAATAAGGTTCCCAAAATACTTCATGTGTGAACTCCGTGTGTAATTTTTAATTCGGAAGCGATAATGTTATTTTGTTTGATGTACTGACTTCTGATGCAAAGATATAATTTACTGTGATTTAATTCAATATCACGTATGACATAATGAAATAATTTACTAGTAATAAGTATGTCATGGTAGATTGCATCGAAGGCTTTGGAGAAGTCCATTAACAAGGGAGCGGAAGACTCCTTATTATTTAAGAGTTTTATATAATACTTCTAATAAGGCTAAATTTGCGTCGCTTATTTTAGATACAAGGTTATTTTCTTCAAAATATTTTGAGAATTGCGTATAAACAAATTTTTCAAATGTCTTTCCTAATGTAGGTAAAATAGATATAAGTCAATAATTATCTCCTGATTTCAATATTGGACAAATTCTTGCTTTTTTTAATACGTCATGAAAAATACTTTGACTGAGGGATGAGTTGAATAATGTTGATAAAGGGAGAAATGAAGAACCTAAAATGTTGCATTAGAAATAGAATCGGCGTGACATGTTCTTAAGGGCGGAAATCAATGTTTTGACCTCTTTGTGAGAAATAGGAGTAAAATGGAACAGCTACGGTAGACTGACAAAGTATTTGTCATGAATGTGTGTGGAAGACATACGTATATATTCAACTATAGTTTTCTCTACGGTAGCAAAGTAGTTATGGAAAATAGTGGCTATATCTCAGTAGTCTTATTTACAGTTAAATTTTGTGAGAAAACGATTTTATTCTTTTTTTATGTAAAGTTTCGTTAAAACGTTTCAATCATTTCTTAGAATCGTCCGTTCTTGTAATCATCAAATTTATTGATATATAATACCCAGATTTTGCTTCTATAATTAGGTTATTTAAACTGTTTCTATAAATGGTATAGAATTCTTGGGGTATTGTACCTTCTTTTACGTGGTAGATGATTTTGTCGGATAGCGTCATATGAGAGGCTTATTCAGTCAGGCTCAATTTGCCTTTTTCTGTTCATATTTACTGTGGTTATAAGACGGATTTCTTTAGATACTTCTTCTAGTATGTCTGAGAACTTACAAAATGTTCAGTTATGTCGTATGTTCCTTTAAAAAACTTCTGACCGGTAATTTATTGACCAATTTGTTTTTAAGTGTTTTCAAACTCTCATTTATTTTTCTCTTATTTTTATAGGACTTTTTTTTTCCGAATTCTATAGGTCTCATTTAATGCTAAAAAAAAAAGTTCGAAGTTTCAGAAATATTAGGAGGAGAATCCCGGCTGTGTTTTTTAGCGAACCTCCATTTATGGTCAATAAGCTTTTAGTGCTTTATGGTTGTATTTTCTCTTGTAGCCCGTGTAATATTTAGGTAGACACCATATGTTACCAATTTGTTTGAGTTGTTATTTTAGGTCTCTATATGTATTACATTTTGAAAGATCAGAATTAGTCTTCCAAGAAGATTGCTTTATGTGGGTTAACTAATTTTATTATTACTATAACCCTTTCTCCTATTTTCCCGCTATTAGAGATCTTCTAGTATTTGTAACTGTCTAAGGTAGTGGTTCCCAACCTAGGGGTAAATTACCCCACTGGGGTAATAACTATTTTGTTCTGTAATGACATGCGATCCAGAAGTTATAAAAAATAATATCTTATGTCTGGGGTAATGGAGCTGGATCAGAGTTGCGTTTTGGGTAACCATACAAAAAAAAAGGTCGGGAACCACTGTTCTAAGGGATATAAATCTTTGGTTATTTCTTTTAACTAAGTTTTCGTTTGAACTATAACATAAATTTTATTACGATTATTGATATCTCGTTACACTTCAAAGTTTGTAGGTATGATCATAATGTTCAGAACCAATATCCTAAATTTATTACTGAGATTTGGATAATCTCAACTTTAATCACTAATCCCATATGGTAATCACTCTCAGAGATAATATAACAGATTAACCTCTTAACGACCGAAGTGTTTGTAGGGTTAATTAAGTTACGAGTGCGTGTATTGAAAACTGTACATATTCGACCCAGTGGTCCAAAAGAGGTTAAATGATTCACCTTCTGGTTCGTATTTATCTCGTGATAGTTGTAACAAGCTTGGAAAGTCGTTTACATAAGTATTAGATACGATTAAGGGTTAAAAAAGGATAAAGAAATGGTAAAAATTAAACGAAATTGAGGAAAAGTAAGGAAAACTAAAAGAAAAAAATTGGGTCAGGTCGCTTCAACTTAAATTTAAGCTACTCTTTCTACAAGTGAAAATGTTCGTATGCAAGACGCGTCCATGCAGAGATTTGGAATCATCTGAAGATCAGGGCCCCCAGCCTTCGTTAGTTAGCCTTATAAGGCTAACAAACGAAAATATCACGACTTAACCTAACCAATCGTTAGGTCAACTGTACGCCCTTGACGATTGGTTAGGTTAAGTCGTCGTGATAATTTCGTTAGTTAGCCTTATAAGGCTAACTAAAGAAGACTGGAGGCCCTGAGCTTCAGGTAATCCGATTCGTTATATTCTTATAATACACAAGCGTGGATTCTGACTCAAATACTGTGTTCTTATTTAATATACAGGGTGATCCAAAAAAAGGTGTTCCCAAAAAATATTTATGTAAATACAATAATATACTGCGCTTAAAATAATAATAATAATAATAATAATATAATAATAATAATAATAATGTTCTAATTTTAAACATGTAAAATAACAACACAATAATACAGGGTGTCCCGTAAGTCTGGACCCATAGGGAAAAATAATAAAATTACAAAATAGTCCAAAAATTTATTACATAATCTGTTCAAAGTGTCCGCCGTTGTGTCGCACACATAGTTGAAGACGCAATCTCCACTGCGACAGCACTTTCTGAATCACAGTCGCAGAAATTTCTTGACACGCCTCCACAATGCGTGCTTTAAGGTGGAAAATGTTCTGAAGTTTGACCTCGTACACTTTGGCTTTCAAGTGGCCCCACAAATAAAACTCCAGTGGAGTAAGATCATAATAAAAAAAATAATAAAAATAATAATAAAAATAATAAAAAAATATATTATAAATAAATTTTTGGACTATTTTGTAATTTTATTATTTTTCCCTATGGGTCCAGACTTACGGGACACCCTGTATAATCGAATACAAAAGAATTCACATTCTATGTTGTTTTTGTGTTTGAATATAAATATTAAATTATTATTATTATTATCATTATTATTATTATTATTATTATTAGACTTGACAGACATCAACGAATGAAGTCTGGGAATGTTTTGATTAAAATAAAATAAATAAATTACTCTTCGAAATTATATTTATCAGTATTTCGATTTTCAGATTTGGATGAGAGCGCTTGTTCATTCCATTCTTTTCTACTTCGTCCTTGCGGAACAAAGACATTACTGGGCGGGAGTTGATGTTGACGACTTCTGGTTTACTACTAGTGACGCAGTCATCATAGAAGAGACATATGCCGAGTCTCGACTCTCGCGTATCATGTGTGGAAATATCTGCATGACCCGTCCGTACTGTAGGCTTTGGTGTTACCTACCTAACGAACTGTGTAGAGTTTCAGACATCATGGTGAGTCCCCAGTACATTCCGAGTACATCTAGCTTCATACGCTGTTACACAAATATGGAATCCAACTACATTTATGGCAATGCAGTCTACACTTCCAAAGTTCATGTGTGGCATTCAGATCCCGAAGGTATAGGCAAAAATTTAGTTGATGGTGTATTCAATGGGGATTTCAGACGGTGTGTGAAGCTTTATGTTGACTCTTATCCGTGGATTGTTGTGGATTTGGGCCAGACCATTGAAATAAAAGAGATCAGAATTACGACACACAAAGGACTCATGGACCCTCACTACGTTCCGCACAATGCACAGGTTCGTGTTGGATCAACTTTAGTAACAAACGGAAACTTGGCGGGCTACGACCTATTTGGGACTTTTCCTGCCACTCCAGCTGTGAATACGACTTACGTGTTCGTGAACCCTTCCAACATTCAAGGCAGATACGTTTCTATCCAGAAGCCACAATCAGGTTATGGAGAACTCTCAGTGTGTCACCTACAGGTATTTTAGGAGAAACAAGAGATTATACCGAGGATTAAGCCAATTAGACAGGGGTGGCTAACATTTATAGAGTTCTAAATCACCTAAAAAAATTTAATCAGTTTAAATGACCCACCATATATATATATATATATATATATATATATATATATATATATATATATATATATATAGTATCAGTGCAAGTAAAAGTGAAAACCCATAAATTATTTTCTATAGCTTTGGATATAAAACCAATTCTGCAATGAATTGATAAGGGTTTCAGTGTTAAGATCGAAACGTCTTAGCTTCAGTAAATTTTTTTCTGAAGTGTGAGTTTTATTCCTACACATTTATCAAAGCAATTGTACTGACAGTAACACCATATCATATTACTATATGATAGTAATAGTAGATAGTAATAGTATGAGAGTAGTGTTGTAATGTATCTCAAAATGTTTTTGATAAACTAAATACATTACAAGGTTATCCGAAAAGCCTCCATCCAAGGGGAACTAAATTAACTAATTAATTAAATTAACAAATTGATTTAACTAATAAATTTAACTAACTAATTAAATTAACTAATTAATTAGCTACTAAATTTAATTAACTAATTAATTAACTAATAAATTTAATTAATCAATTAACTTAACAAATTGATTTAACTAATAAATTTAATTAACTAATTAAATTAAGTAACTAATTAGTTAATTAATTAGTTAATTATTCCAATTAACAGCAATAAATTAATTCCAATTTATTCCAAAAAATTTAATTACCCAATGAAATTAGCTAGTTAATTAACTAATAAACGTAATTACCCAATTAAATTAGCTAGTTAATCAACTAATAAACGTAATTACCCAATGAAATTAACTAATTAATTTATTAATAAATTTAACCAATTAAATAAACTAATTACATTAACACCATAGGTTTTTGTTAGCCTGTAACTCTGTAACTAATTAATTTAATAATTAATTAATTAATTGAACTGAATGGGGAATATTTTGAGCATTTATGACGTGGTTCAATAAATAAATGTATTTCCTATTGGGTTTTAACATATTATCCATTGGATAGAAACTTTTTGGACACTCTGTATAATGTTTTGAAACTCCAAGTAACTTTTATATATTATTATATTATATATTAATTATATCCTATTAATATCTATATATAGTAAACCCTCGTCCAACGCGTGTTTGTCCAGCGCGAATTTGCTTATACACGGACAAATAAATGCGAACAATTATTTGCCGAAAGCGGAAAATTTGATTATACACGGTCCGCCAAACACGCTCTAATACAGTAGTACTGTACGCGTGCCAATGCACGCTCTAGTGTTTACTCCTACACTCTCCAACACTCCTGCATCTCCCTCCCTCTCGCGTCACCCCTCGCATCACCCTTTGTCTCAGTCCCGCTACCGCGTTAAGTTCAATGAAGTTGTGTTGGATTGTTTTTGTCGTATTTTGCCGTTGTTTTGCTATTATCCTTAGACAGCAGTATGACATCAAAACGTAAAGCATCTGCAAGTGATAGTGAAGAGAAGAAAAGTCGTAAGGTTATGACTAGAGCCCGGATGTTCAGGCATAATGCCTTAAATGCCTATTTTTGCCTTTTTGGGGGATTTTGGGGCGAAAATGCCTATTTCATAATTTAAGCGCCAAATGTGCCTATTTTAAATATTTTCTGAAATAAGATACTGAAATAAACATTTAGATTAATAGTGTTTTGTTTTGTTGGCAACATCTGGTAGCTGAAAAGCTATACTACAACAAAAGATTCTCAGTCATAACCTAAACGTCAGTGAATACACATCGCAATGCCTAAAGTCAGTGCATCTTCAAGTAAGAATTAACTAATCTTGTCAGAGAGTTTGGAAGTGATGTTTTTTCCACCGATGGCTCTGTCTTATTTTACAAGATATGCGAAAAATCCGTAAACTTTGACAAAAAGTACTTTGTCTCTCAACATATACAGACTGCTAAACACAAATCTGCTGCTGAGAAAGGTTAAAAAACAGTAATTTTTAAAAATTCTGTAGTGCTGATGTCAATATTATGTTACTTTGTATATGTTACTATTAAGAACATGTTCTACATCGTTGATATACGTTCTCATTGTGAGTTTACTTTTTGAAAATAAATGCCTTTTTTGTGCCTTTTTGGCAATTTTATTTTGCCTTTTTGTCTGCCTATTTTAAGTTTTTTTAGTGCCTAAACATCCGGGCTCTAGTTATGACATTAGCCGAAAAAATAAAGGTTCTAGATAAGTTGCCTGGTGGTATGAGCATAACATCACTTGGCCGCGAGTATCACGTGAATGAGTCTACCATAAGCACCATCCGAAAGTAAAGAAAAGATGCGTGCTATTTTCATTTAATATATTTTTATTTATCATATGTAAATATCATTATGATTATATTATATTCTTATTTCATATACAATATAGTTAGGGAAATTCATTTGTGTGTGAATACAAAATCTACATATCTAAGTATTAATGGGAGACTTTACGCGGCCGCGTTCACGTATCCCCAGTTATCTATCCCATAAGGTATTAAGTTTGTCCAACGCGGATTTACCTAACGCGCCGTTCTCGAGGAACCTAATCCCCGCGTTGGACGAGGGTTTACTGTATATACAAAATATAATTGTCTTTACTAAAATATAACCTTTTCTTTTACTTACGTATCACTTATGTCACTTATGTATCACTTATGTATCACTTATGTATGTCACAGTACAAAGTAACTTTTTGACCACCCTGTAGAATGCTAAAAATTCTCTACAGTATTAAATTCCTTATATAGAAAACGATGTTTTTATTTACATGTACAACTTGGTGAAAAGGGTTATTCTTTTATGGTGTTGTAAAAAGCAATTATGTTATTGTGCATTCCAGTGCTTAAAATTTCAAAACATATTTCAGGAATTCATAATTTAACATTTCACCAATTTTTCTATAATATACTAATATATATATATATATATATATATAAAACCTTGTTAACCTCGTTGTTGTTTCGTGCGTTGGTCTCTCTTCACACGGAAATCAAGCTGGTGGCCCCGCCTCTAGGTCTGGCTTGGTGGAGGAGCGAGTTGCTTTCTTGCGCTCTCCACCGTACATAGCCAGGTACACCCAGCTCATCTGGTACCGTCCTCAGCCAGGCATCTAATCTTCTCTTGAAGACTTCAACTTTGACCCCTGTAACGTTTCTGAGGTTCTTTGGAAGCTGGTTGAAAATTCTTGGCCCCCTGACAACCAAGCTATTTTCCTTCAGTGTTGAGGAGGTCCCTTGTCGGGCCTTTAATTTGGAAACACCACACATTCTACCTTTCCTATTTTCCAGTGTTGTTTGAATGGTAATTGGGTTTAGTTTTAGATTTGGTACCAGTCTTTCGATCATTTTCCATAGATAGATTATGGTGTACCGCTCTCTTCTTCTTTCCAGGGAGTACGGGTTTAGTTTACGTAGTCTTCCCCAGTAGTTGAGTTCTTTGCAGCCATCAATCTTGGCTGTGAAATGTCTTTGCATTCCTTCTAGCTTATTAGTTTCTTCCTTTTTATATGGGGGACGTCAAAACTGAGCAGTATTCAAGTTTTGGTATAATTATTGTTTTTAGCAGGGGAATCATTACTGTTCTGTCCCTTCTTTTGAACGTTCTTAGTACCTGTCCCACGACTGTTTTTGCTTTATTTATCGCTATCTGATTTTGTGTTTCGAATTTCGCATCATCTGTCATTATTACCCTCAGATCGATCGCTTTCGTGCTTTTCTGAATTTCCTGTCTATCTTGAGCATAATATGCAGTCTGTTTAAGCTCCTCTTTTCTACCATATCTCAAGAGCTGAAATTTCTCGGTGATAAATGACATGTTGTTGTCTTCTGACCATTTGTATATTTGGTTCGTGTCCTTCTGCAAGGCCTCCACTTCATTTACATCGCTGATTTTTCTGCTGATCTTTGTATCATCTGCAAACGATATTACTAAACTGTTGTTGTTTACTCCACTGTCTCTGTCTGTGGGACCAGTACTGTCGCTTGTGGTACTGAGCTGCGTACTTCCGATTCTGATGATAATATACTTGAATTTTGACGAACTGCAGACGTTCTCTGAGGAAGTTGTAGAACCATTTTCTTACTTTGCCTGTTATTCCCATATATTTCATTTTATGTGCTATTATACCATGATCACATTTGTCGAAATCTTTATCAAAATTTGTGTATATAACATCGTAGTTGTCATTGCCTTCCAGTGCATCTAGGATACTGTTGTAGTGTTCTATTAGTTGTGATAGGCATGATCTACCTGATCGGAATCCATGCTGATTTTCGTTGAATCTTTCCCTTGTCTCCAGGAAGTCATAAATTTTCTCTCTAACTATTCTTTGAAATACTTTGGTGAGGTGGGACGTCAATGACACTGGTCTATAGTTCTTTGCTTGAGATCTGTCCCCTCCTTTATATATAGGGACAATGTTTGCTCTTTTCAAGATGCTTGGTATTTCCCCAGTGTCTAGGGATCTTCTCCATATCCAGTATAAAGGTGTAGCTATCTCATTTTTACAGTTTTTAATCAATAATGCGTTCCAATTGTCCGGACCTGCAGCTGAATGTGGTTTCATTTGTCCTGTAGCTCTTGCTACATCTGCTAGGGTAAAATCAAAGTCTTTTATATACTCTTCTTGCAATTCCTCTTCAAAGAATGCATCTATGTCAGGTATCGCTTCGTCACTTTTTGGGGTACTGAAAACTGATTCATACTGAACTCTCAATGTTTCAGATATTTCTTTTGGATCATCGGTTAGTTCATTATTTCTCGTCCTTAAGGGCCCAATAGCAGTGCGCGTTTTTGTTTTCCTTTACGCATAGCTATAGAAGTATTTTGGATTTTCCTTTATTGCTTCTACCGCCTTTTCCTCTTCCCCCTCTGTATGGTCCTTAATCAGGGCTTGTATTTCCCTATCGATACCCTCCAGTTTTTCTTGTATTACTTTCCTGGCATTATATATATATATATATATACAGAAACTCACAATAATTTCAGAATTTTCTTTTATTTACTTCGTGTAAATAAGTTATTTTTTTAAAATAAAATTTACAGAAAAAATAAAAATAAAATTAGGAAATATTTTATTCAAAACTTTTTAAAAAATCTCGTTTGGAATACGACAAATTTTTAATAGGAAATTATTTTATTCAAAACTTAATTAAAAAAAGTCTTCATTTTTAATGTAATTTCTTTGGGTAGAATAAATAATATTCATAATAGAATTGAAGCCTCAAACGGCCTAAAAAAGATGTAATAAATTGATTTAAATATGAAAAATTAAATAAATTAAATATAAAATAAATATTTTTAAAGCTAAAAGCATTAAAAGACCGAAATATATATATATATATATATATATATATATATATATATATATATATATATATATATTTTTTTTTTTCGATTAGAAGTGATCTGTCCTCCCTTGTGAACAGACGTGTTTTATCGAGTGTCCAGTGTTACCAATTGAATAAGTGGTTTCAGTCAAAGCAGCTTTAAAAAAAAATAGTATTTGGTGCCTTCTTAACTAAATTTAAATTACCACGAGTTATTAATTATTTATAACCAACTATATTTTATTTATTGACTTTATTTATTATTATATTTACTTGATTAAACTAAGGCTAGTTCGGAAGTGTGAAATTCCAATCTTTTAGAAAACGTGAGCTAACAAGGTTGATTTTGCTTTGCTAAGGATCATCAAGTAGGGGTAGGGTGTGGTCACCCT
Source organism: Bathynomus jamesi (assembly GCA_023014485.1). Classification (NCBI taxonomy): domain Eukaryota; kingdom Metazoa; phylum Arthropoda; class Malacostraca; order Isopoda; family Cirolanidae; genus Bathynomus; species Bathynomus jamesi. The sequence continues at coordinate 162,931 of JAJOZX010004788.1, forward strand.
CCATGCGAAACAATCAGCCTAGTAACGGGCAGATAAGTTATTTATTTATCTATTTATTTATTTATTTTTATCTTTTTTTATTTTTTTGTTATTGTTCATAAATTGCTTTGTATCTTTATCCCTCTTTATTAAAACTTTTCCTTTCGCAGAACATTCGTCGGTAGCTTAATTATGTATATATTCGTTCAGTGGAATTTTGTGTTACAGGAACCTGTCTTCTACGTTTCAAGAACGTTTTGGCGGCTTGCGTTTATGACGTCACAACTAAGCACGCGGTAGACCTATGTTTAATTTATTAATTGTTTCTTACTTATTCCCGGAGACTTACGTCGTTATTAGATTACTATTATTAACTCGCTATTAATTTTCAAATGCTAGTAATTTAATTACTTAATAACATGGCACCCCCGTCAAGTACTTGCAGTCGGTGCGAAGGGAAGTATACTGCTTACGCTTTTAATTTAGGTAATAATAACGATCAGTTAGTTTGCAGGTGGTGCTCGAACATGGATTTGCTGAAGAACGAGCTATAGCGTGAGAGGGAGGCCAGAGTGAGGCTTGAAGAAAGGGTGATGATCCTGACGGCGAAATTAGAATCCCTTGGCCCTTCTGAGAGGAGTTATTCTTCAGTCGCGGACTCTCCTGCCTCAATTTATACTAATGGTGTTAATAATTCTAATAGCCCTATCTCTTCCCCTAGGTCCCGACCCTTCGTTTAAGTGCGTAATGAAGCCCTTTTGAGACAACCTAAGACTTGTCTACCAGTATTAACAAACAATAAGTTTTCTGTTTTAGGTTTCGAAGACATAGATGAACCTGAAATACGACTCGTTGGTGATTCCATTGTTCGAGGACAGCTCGAGGAATTCTGTGGAAGAAACCCCCGTCGTAGGCGCCGTTAATGCTACCCTAGCTGCTGGCTAGTTATAGGGACTTAATAGAGCGACTAAAGGAAAAAACTAATAAGATTGTTTTAACAGGTATACTTCCTCGAATTATCCAACGTAACGAATTCTACAGCAAGGCGACCTATATTAACAATAACCTAAAGTCTCTTTGCCAACAGAAAGGAGTGCATTTTGCAAATTTTTAGAACAGTTTCTGCGGCAGGAGGGATTTGTTTCTCGGAGATGGACTTCATCTTAATGACGTTGGAGCTGCGCGTTTAGGAAGACTATTTCATAATATTGTCTCTTCTTTTCAGGCTACCGTAACTCGAACAGTCCCGTCATAATTTCCTAAAATTTCCGTTGCGCGGCGAAGGTAACGCGGTTTTAACAAACAATTTGAAGGTTCTATCTTTAAATGCTCGTAGCCTATAAAACAAAATAAACGAATTTTTTTCTTTAATTGCTTGCAAAGACTATGATTCAATTGCGATAAATGAATCGTGGCTTAGCACGGAAACACGTAACTTTGTAGGGAAGTATGAAATTAAAGGTTATAGACTTTTTGTTAAAAACAGAATAGGTAGGCGAGGAGGAGGTGTTATGTTGTATATCAAAGCTAATATTGCAAACGCTATAGAATTAAAACACAGAATTCCAGAACTCATAGATTCGACTATAGCAGAACTTAAATTGAACGATTTCAAACTTGTAGTTGCCGTTATATATAGGCCCCCTAATCAAACAACTGATACGGACGAAGCGTTATATCGTGAACTTAAGAGAATAATAGGTAGTGAGCAGGCCTTAGTTATGGGTGACTTTAATTGCGCCAACGTGGATTACGATACAATGCAGGGAGACGCGGAAGGTAATCGTTTAGTTAATTTTCTCGAGGATAGCTATCTTATTCAAAAGGTTGGGGAACCTACGAGGTTGGACAGTATTTTAGATTTAGTAATAACTACGGACGATAGGCTAATCACTGATCTTCAAGTAATAGAACCATTAAGCAATAGCGATCACAATATGATAGAGTTTGTCCTCTCAGTAAGTCACTCAACACCAGCTAACTCGACTAAAATTCCTAACTCCTAGCGAACAGACTTTTATAAATTTAGAAATTTCAATTGGGAAAAAGTAATGGCGACCTCCAACGCAAAAATAATGTGGAAATCGTTTGAAACACTATTTAGGCCTATAAATGAGGAATGTGTACCGTACGAGATTAAGCGTGCGAAAGTAAATAACAAACCTTTGTGGTTTACGTCTAGAGTAGGGGATATTATAAAAAATAGAGACAGGGCTTATAGGCTACATAAGTGCGATAAAGACAATTTGTGGTTCCGAAACAACTACATATCTCTAAGACGTGAAGCGAAAAGGATAATAAAAAAGTCCAAGCGTGATTTTGAAATTTCTATAGCTCGTGACGGCAAAGAAAACCCCAAGCGATTTTTTCAATAAGTCAGTAATAGGAACCCAGTAAAGAGCGTCTTGGGACCGTTGAAAAATTCTGATGGTGAGCTAGTTTCTGACAACAAGCAGATGGCTACTGTGCTAAACGAATTTTTTACGTCAGTTTTTACAATAGAAGATGTAACGAATATCCCTTCGGTCATAGACATAATACCTCTCGATAATGGTAATACTTTAGATAATATTGTGGTGAGTAAATGGGAGGTACTGCACTATATTTGTAAAATGAAAATGCTTAAATCACCGGGGCAGGATTCCATATATCCCATACAACTAAAAGAATTAAAAGAAGGTATTGTTGTGCCGTTAACAAAGATTTTTAATGCATCTACTATTTCTGAGCGGTGCGTACCAAATAATTTCAAATTAGCAAATGTAACGCCTATTTTTAAGAAAGGCAATAAAGGTGCGGAGGGAAATTATAGGCCAATCAGTTTAGGTAAGCTACTGGAATCGATAATTAGGGATCGTATAGTCGAACACTTAGAAATGAGTAACTTGATTAGAAATACGCAGCACAGTTTTAAGCGAAACAAATCTTGCTTAACTAATATTTTTGAATATGGTTGAAGTTTACGATAGTCATTGGGCGGTAGATGTAGTGTATTTAAATTTTCAAAAAGTGTTTGACACCGTACCGCACAAAAGACTCGTTGAAAAAACTAAGGCTCATGGAATCAGGGGTGTAGTAATAAATTGGATAGAAGAGTGGTTGCGAGGTAGGAAACAGAGGGTGGTCGTTGATGGAGCGGACTCTTCTTGGGTTAATGTAGCGAGCGGCGTTCCTCAGGGTTCTGTATTGGACCCCTTGCTTTTTATTATACAGGGTGTACATAAAGTCAGGATCTATTTTTGTGAAGCACTTGGAAATTATATGGAATTCAATCATAAAATGATAAAGTGGTAACATTTATTAAATAATTAAGAGTAGGATTCGACGTGACGCCCATCAGTATCCCTGCACAGCTCAAATCGTTCCGCAGCATTTCTAAACACATTTTGGAGCATTTGCGGGGTTATGTTATCTGCAGCAGTTCGTATACGTGTACGTAAGTTTTCAAGGCTCGTAATCTTCGTCTGATAGACGTGCGATTTGATAAAGCCCCATGCAAAGAAATCTAAAGGGGTTAAATCTGGTGATCTTGCTGGCCAAGGTCTGTTGCTTCCGCGTCCGATCCAGCGATTTGGAAAACGTCCATTTAAATAATCCTGAACAATTTTGGCATAGTGACAAGGAGCACCATCATGTTGATAGACGACGGGGATAGGATTGTTAGTACCGTCGTCTATCAACATGATGGTGCTCCTTGTCACTATGCCAAAATTGTTCAGGATTATCTAAATGGACGTTTTCCAAATCGCTGGATCGGACGCGGAAGCAACCAAAGACCTTGGCCAGCGAGATCACCAGATTTAACCCCTTTAGATTTCTTTGCATGGGGCTTTATGAAATCGCACGTCTATCAGACGAAGATTACGAGTCTTGAAAACTTACGTACACGTATACGAACTGCTGCAGATAACATAACCCCGCAAATGCTCCAGAATGTGTTTAGAAATGCTGCGGAACGATTTGAGCTCTGCAGGGATACTGATGGGCGTCACGTCGAATCCTACTCTTAATTATTTAATAAATGTTACCACTTTATCATTTTATGATTGAATTCCATATAATTTCCAAGTGCTTCACAAAAATAGATCCTGACTTTATGTACACCCGTTATATATTAACGTTTTAGATGTCGGCCTAGTCAGTACAGTTTCAAAATTTGCGGATGACACGAAGCTGGGTGGTAGGGCGATTAATGACGAAGAAACAGGTAAAATCCAGGAAGATCTGAATAAAATCGTAGATTAGTCGGTCACATGGAAAATGAGATTTAAAGTCGATAAGTGCAAAATTTTACATATATGTTCACGTAACGGTAATTTTGCGTATAGTATGTCAGGAAAGGAGTTGGCAAGTGTAGATCATGAAAAAGATTTAGGAATTATAGTCACTGGTGATTTAAAAGTGGCGAAACAAAGTACAGCAGCGGTCAATAAGGCGAACAAAGTGCTAGGTTTTATAGCTCGGAATTTTGAGTACAAATCGCGCAATATTATTGCTCCTCTTTATAAATCATTAGTTAGACCCCATTTGGAGGACGCAATCTAATTTTGGAATCCGCATATGCGCAAGGATACGGACAGATCCGAAAGAGTACAAAGACGAGCAACTAAGATGATTCCGTCGCTTAGGTCAAAATCGTACGAGGATAGGCTTAAAGATTTAAAATTGACTACACTCTAGACTAGGAGGCTAGACTAGGAGGTTTTTAAAAGTATGAATGGGTTCGATAACGTAAATAGAGATAGCTTTTCGAAATAACACAATATAGTAGAACTAGAAATAACGGGTGTAAACTAACAAGTAGAAGGTTTGAAACAGCAGTTGCCAAAAACTTTTTTAAGCATAGAATAGTAAATAGCTGGAATAGTTCGCTGGTAGGAGTAATTTGTAGCACGTCTATAAACATGTTTAAAAAGCGATTAGACGCATATGTTGATAGAGTGGGTATAGTTTAAGGTAGTAAAGTTAAGGCTTTTGTGGTTCGGAATCCACGTAAAATTGTAGGTCCCCTCCGCCACTACGGTGGATATGCGCAATACACAATTACAAAGACAGTTAGGTAGACCAGCAATGAGTGGATCCTAGGGTTTTGTTGGTCTAAAACATTATAACATTATACATATAACCTTGGTTAACCATTGTTTTTCTTCCGCCCGAATTGTTCATTCTGACGAAGGTCAAGCTTGTTACTCCACCTTAGACCTACAGTTGAACGTGGAATCCGAGTCATGCCAAACCAGCAGCCAGCGTCTTAATCACTCCGCGTAATGGCTGAAACTTTTAGTCATTTAGCGAAATGGTTGTTTCACTTCGTCATTTCGCGAAATGACTAAAATCTTCAGCCATTACGCGAAATGACTAAAATCTTCAGCCATTACGCGAAATGGCTGAAATTCCAACTTGGTCATTTCGTACAAGATCATTTGCCCGGTTAGGTCAACTGTATGCCCTTGACAATTGGTTAGGTTAAGTTGTGTTATTTTCGTTAGTTTTACCGAAAATAACACGACTTAACCTAACCAATTGTCAAGGGCATACAGTTGGCCTAACCGGGCATACAGTTGACCTAACCGGGCATACAGTTGACCTAACCGGGAAATGATCTTGTAAGTTGTCTTATTTTCGTTAGTTTTAACGAAAATAACACGACTTAACCTAACCAATTGTGAAGGGCATACAGTTGACCTAACCGAGCCTTCAATGGCGGACATCGGAATAACATTGAAGGCCAGGTTAGTATTTGAAAACCTCTATATTGAAAATTCAAATTCAAATGTGTTCAAATGTTCAAATGTGTTAAAATGTGTATTTGAAGAGTGTTTCTCACTTATTTGAACAGACCTGTGGATGTATGTATGTTTTAGCAAGTTTAGTTAGTTAAATAAGGGTTTCCAATTTTATTGTGATGTTTGTTATTTCTATGAATTCATGACAAAAGTAATTTTAAACATTTCACGAAATGACCAAGGTGGAATTTCAGCCATTTCGCGTAATGGCTGAAGATTTTAGTCATTTCGCGAAATGACCAAGTGAAACAGCCATTTTGCGAAATGACTAAAAGTTTCAGCCATTACGCGAAATGGCTGGTTACACACTTTGACTGTAACATATATATATATATATATATATATATATATATATATATATATATATATATGATACAAACAGACCGTGCATAGAACAAGGAACTCTTATGGGAAAATTAAATCCACTATATTAAATCCACTATTTTTCCAGAACTTGTGTAGAAGAAACATCCGCACAAGATGGGGAGAGAGAACGAGCAAATGAAAAATGAAGCAACTCCCAGGAATCGAACCCGGGATCATCCAATTTCCGGTCGGATATGCTAACCACTGAACAAGGACCCCAATCAGTCACAACTCGTAATTCTCCTACATACTAGCGGAATCAAATGCCCTGAGGGGGCACCTTCTCATGCCGTACATATATACATTTTTAACTGCAAACAACACACTATAATTTGCTCGTTCTCTCTCCCCATCTTGTGCGGACGTTTCTTCTACATACACAAGCGTCGTTCTTTACATTATATATATATATATATATATATATATATATATATATATATATAATATATATATATACACACACACACACACACACACACACACACACATATATATATATATATATACATATACACACACACACATATATATATATAAAACAGGTAATATACGAGTATATATATAATATATAACAACATGTCATTTAACACCGAGAAATTTCAGCTCTTGAGATATGGTAGAAAAGAGGAACTTAGACTGCATATTATGCTCCAGATAGACAGGAAATTCAGAGAAGCATGAAAGCGATCGATCTTGGGGTAATAATGACAGATGATGCGAAATTCGAAACACAAAATCAGATAGCGATAAATAAAGCAAAAAGAGTCGTGGGACAGGTACTAAGAACGTTCAAAAGAAGGGACAGGACAGTAATGATTCCCCTTCTGAAAACACTGATTGTACCAAAACTTGAATACTGCTCAGTTTTGACGTCCCCATATAAAAAGGAAGAAACTAATAAACTAGAAGAAACGTAAAGACATTTCACAGCCAAGATTGATGACTGCAAAGAATTCAACTACTGGGAAAGGCTACGCAAACTAAATCTGATACTCCCTGGAAAGAAGAAGAGAGCGGTACACCATAATCTACATATGGAAAATGATCGAAAAACTGGTACCAAACCTAAGACTAAACCCAATTACCATTCAAACAACACTGGAAAATAGGAAAGGTAGAATGTGTAGTGTTCCCAAATTAAAGGCCCAAGAAGGGACCTCCTCAACACTGAAGGAAAATAGCTTGGTTGTCAGTCAGGGGGCCAAGAATTTTCAACCAGCAGGACCTCAGAAACGTTACAGGGGTCAAAGTTGAAGTCTTCAAGAGAAGACTAGATGTCTGGCTGAAGAAGGTAGCAGATTAGCCGGGTGTACCTGGCCATGTCCGCTGGAGAGCGCAAGAAAGCAACTCGCTCCTCCACCAAGCCAGACCTAGAGGCGGGGCCACCAGCTTGATTTCCGTGTGAAGATAGACCAACGCACGAAACAACAAGGTTGAACAAGTGATATATATATATATATATATATATATCACTAATTAGCAAGATAGAGAGAAAGAGAGAAGATGTGAACTGCGTAGGGGGCATAATGTTCACTGGATGTTCACTGGATGTGAAAGAATAGTCGTGTGTGTGTTTAGAAGTGAGTTTTTGTAAGTAAAATATAGATCTGCAATAATAATAATAATAATAATAATAATAATAATCCTTGTCATTATCATCATTATCATCATTATCATCATCATTATCATCATCGTCATTATCATTATATAGTGGTTGCTTTTGCCTTTACTGATTCCTTTCCCTAAAAGAATCTTTCGATTTTTTGTTTAGTTTTATCACGATAAGAGAGGACTCAGAGGAGGGTCGACACGCTTGACCTTCGTGAAATGAGGAATCATCGTACGGAACATTTGAAAGGTTGAAAGGTAACTTGGAACGAATAAAATAACAAAATTGCTCTTATATTTTTATATTATGCGAACGTTTTGCCCACCTTTCGTTCACTTCAATGCGAATATCATCGGAGGATGGAGTTACATAAAAATTATTATTAATGTTTCAAAAAGATTTTTGGATTACGAGTATATTGGTTTAAGATAGTAATATATATATATATATATATATATATATATAGTTAAGATAAGTTTCAAAGTTAAATTCGTGTACCATAAAATTATTAATTTAAGTTATCTTACCAATATGTTATATTAACTGCATATACTGCAATCATGAATCTTTGTCAAATCTTTAGATCTTTACGTTCGGATTACAAATGGGCGAAACGTGGACGAAACGTGGAAGAAACGTAGACGAAACGTTAGCCTAATGTAATATATAAAAGCAATTTCATTATACTTTTCAAAAGTTATCATTACAGTTACGATTAAACAGTAAAGCAAAAGATACTTTCAGGAAATTTGAAGGCAAAATTCATAAACGTTATTAGAAGAAGCTAATATTAAATTTTTGCATTGTTATTATTATTATTATTATTATTTTTTATTTTTTATTTTTTTCAATTACGAAATATCTCTTTTTTTGTATAGATGGTGTATGGGTACCGGCACCATCTGCTGTCATTCACCTACTCCCTCTCTCAATTTCTTTTATCCAACTGCGTTTATCATCCTTCTAAGCAATATATATATATATGGCCTTCAAACTGAAGTTAAAATAAAACTTGTATCCTCTCTCTCTCTCTCTCTCTCTCTCTCTCTCTCTCTCTCTCTCTCTCTCTCTCTCTCTCTCGAAAATAATCTTCATTCTTCTCTATCGTTCTCTCTGTTTCATTATATGTTTGTTCGTGTTTGGTGCCGTGATCCACTAGTGTGTTTGTTACAGCTCTGTGGTCATTTTGAAAAGCCTTTCAACTGTGACGAGAACAGGATGAGAGCATATATTGGTACCCAGGGAACCCATTAAGAGAGAGAAAAAAAAACCTGTTGAATTTTTTTTTTAATTTTACAAATTAAATTTTTTTTATTTTGTTTCATTTAGTTTTGGAAATATTTTATTTATTCATTATTTGGAATTTATTATTTTTGATTAATTTGATTTTACTGATTTTTTAAATTGATTAAAAATTACGTTCGATATTGCATTGTTTGGGTCATATTCTAGCTTTGATATCCAAGTCACTATTCGACCTAAATATTTGAATCATGACGACGTATATATATACAGTAATTTTTTTTACCAAGGAAATATCTGAAATTTCAGCATTTCTATTGTTGATTTGTATATGTCAACTATTACGTAAATATTTTCACTTAGGAGTTGAAGTTTTAAGGGAATAAGCCACAATAAGAGATGAATTTAATAGGAGCAGAATCTCCCTCCTCCTCCCATCCGATCTGATCTACTTCAACGTCTTTAACGAAATCATGAGCTTCCTGTAAACCCATTTTACTTATTACGACTTTGGATCGTATCAGTTTTTAAATTTAGTTAACTGACAACCATTTATTTACTTATTCAGTATTTCCTCTTTATTTATCATAAATTATTTATTATTTTGGTTATTTGGTGTGCTTTTTGCTTTATCTTTAGGTATACACTACGTAACTAGGCAACGAAACGAGTTATACACCATTTAAAAACTAAATTTTTTTTCAAGAAGGACATTATATATATATATATATAGTATATATATACAGGGTGTCCCGTAAGTCTGGACCCATAGGGATTTAAAATTTTTTTTATTGATTATTATTATTTTATTATTATTATTTTTTTATTATTTTTTATTATGATTTTTATTTGTGGGGCCACTTGAAAGCCAAAGTGTACGAGGTCAAACTTCAGCACATTTTCCACCTTAAAGCACGCATTGTGGAGGCGTGTCAAGAAATTTCTGCGACTGTGATTCAGAAAGTGCTGTCGCAGTGGAGATTGCGTCTTCAACTATGTGTGCGACACAACGGCGGACACTTTGAAACAGATTATGTAATAAATTTTGGACTATTTTGTAATTTTATTATTTTTCCCTATGGGTACAGACTTACGGGACACCCTGTATATATATATACACACTTATATTTATTAACTTTTGCAGTATAAAAACATGTTCAGAACAAGAAAAACTGAAAAAGATTTTCCGAATTCCTTGTAGTCGTGTTTCAAGATGGCTTCCTAATTTAAACATTGAAAAAGAAACTTTTAAATTATTTTACGATTTCTGTACCAGATAGAAAGACAATGCCACTTCCTTTTACTGGATACATTTTACTATTCACTCTGCAGTTAATCTACGATCAGAACGTTCAACGTCGTGAGTTAACACCTCAATTTTGTTTTATTTGTCAAGTAGAAGGAAACTTGCAAAATTTTTAGACACATTCCGAAAGCATTCACTTCAAGAGCTTCGAAACAAATTTACTGTTTCGTGTTTCAGGATGTAAACGATCAGACTTTTTACAAGGTCTCTCAAGTTGTATATCAGAGTCAAGGGCATCTATCGTATATTAGAACTAGGGACATTTGTCGTACATCTGGCTCAGGAATATTTGTCGTGTATCAGAATCAGGGATATTTGTCGTATATCAGTATGAGGATCATTAGTTGTATATCACGAGTCTCAAGGACATCTCTTGTATATCGGAGTCAAGGCCATGCGTTCTATATCGGTCTCAAGGACATATCTTGTATATTGGAGTCAAGGCCATGCGTTGTATATTAGAATGAAGAACATGTGTCATATATCAGGATCGGAGACACTTTTCGTATATAAAGATAAAGGACAATTTCTTACTAAGAAGCGTACCTCAACCCAAACATTTTAAGTCCATTCCATTCGATAAAAAGTTAAAATTTCCTAAAATTTAGAGTGTTTGAAGAATTTTATTAAAAAAATGTTATATTTTAATCCCAAATTTTTATAAATCAAGAATAATATTTTGCTAAATTAGTCATCGTAGGATTTTTAACACTAAAATTCTTTTTTTTTTTTTTTTTTTTTTTATGCATACTCTCAGGGCGACATTGCATGAAATCTATGCAAACGTGTAACCAAAAAGTGTACATTCGATTCAAAAAGTTCTGTTGTGTAATTTTATATTTTTGTTTCTGTAAAAAAAAAAATGGAGTTTCATGAAAGAACTTTTTTAATAGACTGTACGTACTATAAGCGGATCAAAGCTTCAATTGGAATTACAAACAATATGTAAAAATTCCTTTTCTGAAGTACAGGGTGTTTCAAAAGTCCCTCATTATTTTTAAAATTTTATTAAAATAGCAATTACAAGAGGAACCGAATGACAATTTGGTTGCTGAGTCTACGATTCATGAGAATTTTGGTGGCATCAAACTTGGCTTCATAAGTCTACTGGAAAGTCACTGGTACACCTCAACGTGGGCACCGTCTTTTTCGAAACAAGCGAGCCACCGTTTTACGCATTCTTGGCCGACATTGGACAACATTTCGGGAGTAACAGAAGCACACGCATTCCTGATCCGTTCTTCTAGTGTGGGGAGGACTCGCAGCTTGGTGGCGTACACTTTGCTCTTAATGTAGCCCCACAAAAAGAAGTCGCATGGGTAAGATCAGGCGAGCGAGCAGCCCATTCGATGGGACCACGGCGACCAATCCACCGATCCGGGAACTGCTTATTCAGAAATGAGCGAACCTCACGCGAGTAATGAGCAGGGGCACCGTCTTGCTGGAAAATGACTTCTTGCATGTCAGCTACAGCTGACAGTTGGGGGATGCAGAACTCCTGAAGCATACGAAGGTAATTGTCTCCGTTGACGTTCACGGAATTTCCATCTTGATCCCGGAAGAAGAACGGACCAATCAGCCCAGCTGAGGAGATGGCACACCAGACGACCAATTTCGGCGTGTCCCTTTCATGTTCACGGATCTCCGCAGGATTGTGAGTGTTGTGCCGATTGACGCGACCAGAAAGGTGGAAGAGAGCTTCGTCGCTGAACCACATGTGCTCCAGGATCGATGGGTCTCTTTCGTAGTGATGCAGCAGTGTCTCACACATCTCCACTCGGCAATCGTAGTCTTGAGGTTCCAGCTTCTGAACCACCTTGATCTTGTACGGATACAGCTTGAGACCACGCCGCAAAATCCGTTGGATAGATGTCGCGCTGATGTTCAGTTCCGCAGCAGCTCACCGAATGGACTTTCCTTGACTCTGAGTAAACGCCTCACGGACAGTTTCGACATTCTCCTCACTCCGCCCACTTCGAGGTCTTCCTGATCGTGGTTTGTCCTTTACGGATCCGGTCTCCATAAACTTCCGGTGGGTGGCGACGATGGTGTTCCTATCCGGTGCATAATGCTGTCCGTAGACTGCCCGGAATCGTCGCTGCACTTCGACCACAGATTGAGAAACCTCCTGCCATGCAGCGATTTTACACCTCTGCTCTAGAGTCGGCATGGTAGCAGAAGAAAACGGAGCAAAACTTTAAATGTAGACTCAAACAAATTCTCAACTACTGAGTAAGAGTTTACCACAAGATGAACGTCGTTGGTCGATTAGCTGCAAAGAAAATTGAAAATCAAATTAGTGAGGGACTTTTGAAACACCCGGTACGGTATGTATTTATGAGTATTCTATATAAATTTAAGCAAAATGTGGATCACAGAGGAAGTTTCGTTCCAGCGTCGCTGGGCCACGTCCCAAGAACGTCTCTTACCACAACATCATCTACGAAACCAAAGTTTTCCTTTTAAGTGTAGCTTTCGAGCGAAACTTGTTTCACCATCATCAGATTTTTCGGAAATGTACTAGTTAAAACTTCACTAATTATTTTATTACAAGGAACCACAATAAATAATAAAGGAGGGCCAGAAACTGGCACGGCGCTCAGGCCAGACGAATGCGGCCCACTGCACTAAATCCTGCAAGATTATTATTAATCAGCACCAATGTGAATCGAACCCCGACCTCATTTGTCTTCACTCCAATTATAAGGAAACAGGTTACCCATTGACTCCCTAATCTCTGCCGCTGGCACAAACTATAGTGACTATAATTTGATTTTAATACTTTAGTCTTAGTTTTAGAATCAAACTAAGTTATTTTAGTTATTTTATTATTGTATAAATTCAAAGTACATTTTTGAAAAGAATTAACTTCCAAATTCTTGCTTCAAATTCGTTTGGAAAAGTTTTTATGAACTAAAATATAAAAAAAAAGAGATGCATTTAATTTGGTAAATTATTTGCATTTGTGAAAATCAGTTTACATAAGTTTACCTTTTTTTTTTTGGTTGAGGGTGGGGGGGGTAGGGGGGTTAAGTTTCCAACTTTTTCATGAATTTTATTTAACGTTTTCAAAATTCAATTTCTTTATACTGCATAAATTCTTGGAAATTCTCTTGATTAAGTTATAAAAATTTGAGAAAATAAGGGATATATATATATATATATATATATATATATATATATATATATATATACATATACATATACAGTATATATATATACACATATATACTGTACATATATATATCAGTGGCGACTCGTGACATTTTTGTTCAGGCATGCAATGTTATGGAATGGAAGAAAAACATCCGCCTAACCCTCTTGCCCAAACTTTGCATATTGTTTACATAGAACTTAGCAAGTTAAAGGTGTTTTACAAACTTTTGGGGACCTCTTTGAAGGAAAGTTCATTTAATGTTAGGCTTGAATATGCGAACAAAAAATTAGACATATTTATATATAGTAGTTACCGAATTGATCTAAAGAAAAAGATACAAATTTAAAATTTACCTTAAATAATTGTGAAGCATTATTTGAATTGAAATTCTGCTCTCCTAGTTTTCCTGCAAAATTCTTCGATGACCAAATTGTAAAAGTACTCTCGATTCTCCATAAGCTTCTTGAGGAAATTTTTTTCAATTGAAATTAAGGCAAGATTAGATAGCCTTTCTTCACTTTGGGAACTCCGTAAATAACTTTTAATTCTTTTAAGCGCAGAAAATGATCGCTCAACACTTGCTGTCGATATTGGTATAGTTAGAATCAAATTCGTCAATTTATATATTTCCTTAAGACCTTTGTGCATTTCGCTTTCCAGTAGATATTTTAGGAGCTCAGCAACATTCTTTTTGGCAAAAGATTTGTGCGAATATAAAACACAATTCAGAACGGAGACGAGGAAACTCAAAAAATGAATTGTAGCTTCTTTTCAAAGATTCAAAAGCTCTCTCTGGGAAAGTAACATCATAGAACTCAAATTTTTTGCAATCTAAAAGCTCAATGAATTCCAATTTTTCCATTGAACTGAAACGCTCTTTCATTTGAAGAAGTATATTATCGAATATTTCATGAAATAGTTGACTATACTTCTCTTGTGGAGAAAGACTCTGTTTCCTTTTACATACAGGTTCACCACATCTTTCTGTTATCAAGTCCCACATATCTGCAAATTTTGTATCCCTTATTTGTTTGATTTTTTCATAGTGCTTTCAACGGTGATTGAGCTATACACAATATCCATAGATTTTGTTTGCAGCACATTAAATAGATATTCAGTAAAAGGAAAAATTGAAGAAAATACTTCTAATAAAAAATTAAAATCGAAAGTATCGATACCAGCAAGCAATCCGCGTGCACTATTTTTGTTTTTTCATCAAATTTCTTTGGGTTTTCAAGAATGTTTTTTAAAAGATCTATTATATCTTTATTTCCTTAACTCTTTCAACTAGACGAGATGAATAGTTCCACCGCGTTGGAGCCAGTTTAGGGAAACGCTTTCCAACAACTTTGTCAAGCATTGAAGTTCGCTTAGTTGAACTGCTGAAAAATGATGACAAACTTCCTAATACTGAAAAAAAATTATTACATTCGGAAATTTCAGCGACAGCTTGGGATAAAACAAGGTTAAGTTTATGGGCGTAGCAGTGAAGAAAAATAGCCTCTGGTACAGTTTCTCTAATCTTTGTTTGTACTCCATTAAGATCGCTCCCCATAACAGCAGCACCGTCGTAGGTTTGAGCAACTAATTTTTCAAACAGCCCAGTTCACCTAGTTGCCTTAGATAAATCAGAAATCGCTCCTGCACTTCTATCATTGCTGACGTCATTGAATTTTATAAATCGTTCACAAATCTCTCCATGTTTATTAACATAACGAACAACAGTAGAGAGTTGAGAAAAACAGCTGACATCAGATGTTTCATCTAATAAAATCGCCACATACATGCAGTCGATAAGCTCACGTTTTATTTGTTCTAACATAACTGCACTAATAGATTGAATTATGTCATTCTGAATAGCAGATGATGTTCCCTTAAAAACAGTCGCAGTTTTTAAATGGTTTTGAAGCTTTTCATCGAATTCTCCCATACAAAATACCAATTCAATATAGTTACCCCTATTGTCAGCGTTTTCTTCTTCATTGTGACCGCGAAATGCTAATTCTTGCATACCTAAAAAACATGTTATCCTAATCAAACGTTTCAAAATTCTCGATTCTTATTAACTTCTTCGTTATGTCTGGAAATGGCAACTGATTTCTGCTTGTCGAGTATTAAATCAATTCTTTCTGACTTCCAAATGTTTTAAGATCAACAAATGCATTTATGTGAGCAAGAGATTTTTCATGGCGAGAAATTGCAGTATGTAAATTGTTTAAATCGTCGTATCCACGACTAACAGAATTCCACACAGAGTTATCTCTTGAAAAATAGGAAACACGACCAACAGGACAATTTGTTATTTGAAATATTTCCACATAACCAGGGAACATCATCATACAGCTTAGGATTAAATTTCCTAGTGAAGCCTTTATTTTCTTTGCTTAAATTCAAATGTGGAATCGGTCTGCCATTATTCAATATGCGCTTTTTCTCATCAAAAGAGAGTGAGTAAAATCTTCTAGTCTTCAATTGATTAAACACATCGTCAGTCATTATGGGCACTACAATGCTATAATTTATTTAACTGATTATCCAAAATAATTAAAGCACAAAAGGGAACACCGAACACAAGTGGATGCTTGCGGCGGTGGTACTGGAAAGAAGCCTTGTCAGAATTGCCAGATGTTACTTTTTGGTGAATGCACCTATAAAACTGAATGCATGCCGTATTATTTTCATTAATTAAAAAAAATCAGAACAAAGCTTTTTAATTATTTTTAGTAAAAATATTAAGTAAATTTTCTAAGCATATTTTAAAACATATTGCCTTTTGAATTTAGCTATGAGGCTCAAAAAAAAAATCTTATGGATAGTGAGAAGTCTCCTTAAAAAATTGCCCAAGGCAAGGCGGTGTAAACAAAATCATGTCTTATTTCACTAGACAATTAAGAACATTTTTCTGTACCCAGACTGAATTAGTGAATGCTTTAGCTACAAGTATTTCGATCTGTGTACAGAAAAATGTTCTTAATTGTCTAATGAAATAAGACATAATTTTGTTTACACCGCCCAATAGCCAGTACATGCGTGATTGAAGCTTTAGACTATTTTTAGTTTCTGAAAATTATTTTTGTCAATTATAATCCTTACTTAGATCTGAAAAGAGAACATATTTAACACATGCATTGCATGCGTTGCATTCATTAAGAAATCGCCACTGATATATATATATATATATATATATATATATATATATATATATATATATATATTCACAAGGTGTATTTAGAGTTGTAAGCTTGGAAATATTCCCGCGCCATTGTTCCCAGGAATATTCCCGAAAGATTAAGGTTGCAGTACCTCTATCACATTGTATAGAGGTTCCTCCCTGCAAATGTTGCATCTAGCTTCTTTATCA
Organism: Bathynomus jamesi; assembly: GCA_023014485.1. Taxonomy (NCBI): domain Eukaryota; kingdom Metazoa; phylum Arthropoda; class Malacostraca; order Isopoda; family Cirolanidae; genus Bathynomus; species Bathynomus jamesi. The sequence continues at coordinate 179,737 of JAJOZX010004788.1, forward strand.
CTATTTGCAAGAAAAGAGTTCCATACCAAGCCATTTCTGACCATGTTAATGCAATTATCTATTAATTCAAATATCTATATCAAGTTTGTACCCCGGACGTGAGCGTATATTTTTCTTATTATACTCATATATTTTCATATACCATTTCCGATATATCGTGTATATGTAGTTATTCGAATTAGTGTTTTCTTTTACACTTGTACTAAGTTCTCCTAAGATTACACTGGTCAACACTCATTTTATTGCCAATCATATTAGAGTGATTTTGGGGTAACTTTGTGGTGCTGATTCCGAATATGACATCGGTTTTGCTAGATTGGCTCTAATTTATGAGATAATTGGTACCCCATTGAAACACGTAAAAATGCAAAAAATTTAATGTTCAGGCGGAGCCTACTTACAAATCGCATTGAAATTGTCTCAAATCATACAAAACTAAACACATGAAATACATAATGGCATTTTATTCGGTCTCACCATCTAGAATGTTTCGGTAGTTTCCCATATGCACGCGTTATGGTTACGTTTCCTATTAATTGAGGGTATTCATTATCTCAAGAACTAGAGCCAAATCGGAAAAACTACTTTCATTTTGGAATTCAGCAACCCCAAAATACCCTAAATTCGTACGAATTTCCTTGGCAACGAAAAAAAAAAAGTTTTTTTGTTGACCTGTGTTATCTATCGCTTGTCTTGATGTTTTGTATAGACAGTTGACTCTTAACCCACTACAAACAAAGCGTTTGTATATGCTGTTATAAAACTCATTTTAGCGTAGAAATAAATGACAGACGCTTCTTATTGTAATATCCACATTGTGGGATATAATCGCATTGAATCGCATGCGTAAGTAACTGGATAAAGACGTGAGAAAATTTATATTTTTAACGAGAAATTAGTCATTTTTTACATTTTTGAGTGGGCAAACACAAACAATGATGTTTACATAAAGATGGAGATTTATTCAAGAAAGAAATTATATAATTATAATTATTTATATTATCATTTAAATATAAAATATAAACAACATACATCATTAGTTGGAAATATATATATAACACATGCATATTTTAACCTTAACTGTTTAAACTCGTTGCGTACAAATATATAAGACGGCGCAGCTGTGCGGGAGAAACGAAACAAATTTTTCTATTTGACTGGCTAATTAAAATTTTTGGCTTTCAGCATACGTTTTCAGCTACAAATTGCACAGCTAACGATTTGGCTAAACAGAGTCACGCGAAATATTGCGCGTTAAGGTAACTTTTCAACCAAAAAATTAAGTTACAACCCCAAAATTATGATTTTTTTATTTACAATTATTTCGCTTACCGCCATTCCTCCTCTTTTCAAAAAAAAAAAAAAGAAACAAAAAAGGGAGACCTCGAACTTTGGCTGTAAAATCTAAAGTTATGGTCAAATATCAATATTTTTTTCACACCCCACAACTAAGTAAATGTTTTATACGATGAGCGAATTTTAAAGAAAACTAATGAAAATTACGGATTTATTGAACGTTTCTTTATGCCACTGGAAATTCTCCATTTACAGTACTACTGCATTGTATGTGCAAATGAAAAGGTACAAAGTACTCACATATGGTGCTACGTTGATGTTAAAAAAACTTTTTCAGTCTAGGACGGAACTCATCTCTGGCTTTATTGATTTGTTCTTGTGGAAGCTCATCCTATTTTTTCAGAAGCTGCTGTCGTAAATGAGCGACATTTCTTATTTTGACCCGATAGTCAACCGATTTTCTTGAGAAGCTTGTCCAAACCTCCTGCAGTTGGCTTACGTTAATTAAAATCGCTTTAATTATGAACTTGAACCTATGATTAGCAAGATTTATCTGGAATATTCGCCATAAATCCAATTTCTCAGCTAAAATGCTAAAAGATGCAGTAATAATGTAAATGGAGAATTTCCAGTGGCATAAAAAAATGTCCAATAAATCCGTAATTTTTATTAGTTATCTTTGAAATCCGCTCACCGTATAGGAAATTTACTTAGTTGTGGGGTGTGAAAACAATACTGAAATCTGACCATAACTTTGGATTTTACAGCCAAAATTCGAGGTCTCCCTTTTTTTTGCCCACCCGATATATATATATATATGACTCAGTGAGGTGTCTCATAAACATATGAGGCACTGTTGTCGCGAGTGACACTAGGCAGCTTCGAATTTATAAACTCTGACTCGTAAATCAAGATTTATGAGTCAGAGATCAAAATGCCTAAGCTATCTGAAAGCGTTTATGACACAAGAGAACGTTTGTTTCTATAGAGATTAAGCCTTTTCTAATAGCCGATTGATTAGCTCTTGAGAATGAAATTTTACAAATTATCTATCTCTTCAGAAAATTGAATTTTTCCAGATGAAATTATTTAAAATTTACTAAAAGGCCTGAACTTCTGCGGTTTTACTTCTATTGATTCCTGTGTTCCCGTAAAATATAGGACAAAAGGACCAGCCAACTGATCTGTTGCTGTTTGGTGTCCTTTGTAAATTCATGTATCGAGAATATTCTGAGGAATGTCCCCGGAAACATTCTCAGGAATATTCCGAGGAACTTCCCTGGGAACATTCCCAGGAATATTCCCCACAACTACAGTATATTCCGGGAATTTTGCAATCCCATGTGTATCAATGGTGCAAAAAGAAAAGTAAATAATTATTTATTGAATTGATATATTGGAAAATACTTAATTGCATTTGATTCAATAATTAATCTAAGTTTTACTTTTTGGTATAAACACTTAATGGGGGAAATGCGATAGTTTTAAACAAGATTGTAGAAAATCTGTTTTTACCATATATTTTTCGCCTGGCCTAGGTTTTAGTTATAATGGCGTCTGTTCAGAGAATGCTAAGCTCATAAAAGTCATAAGGTAGGTTCACGAATGTGGATCAGTTATGACAGCCCAAAGACGATTTACGCGTGAATTAAACAAACCAACACTATACAGAAATCTTATCCGAGTATGGGTAAAGAAGTTCACTGCAAAAGGAAGTGTCACAAAAAGTCAATCTCGCGACAGACCACGAAATTCTCCAGAAAGAGAAAGAGTCAATGCTGTTCGCGAAGCATTCTTAAGAAGCCCTTTAAGAAGTCAGCAGAAGCTGAGTTGGACAATCCATACCCTTCTGTGTATAAAATTATACACAAAATTTAAAAATTCAAGTCCTACAAACAAAGCTGGGCACTTGCGTTTTTTTTTGCGGTACTGCGGTACTGCGGTACTACCGCACTACCAAACCGGTACCGCATAACGCAGTACCGCAAAGGATCGCTGAAAGTACAGCCTGTACTTTCAGCGATCCTTTGCGGTACTGCGTTATGCGGTACCGGTTTGGTAGTGCGGTAGTACCGCAGTACCGCAGTACCGCAAAAAACCCGCAAGTGCCCAGCTTTGCCTACAAAATACAGGTTGCTCATCAACTTCATGAGGGAGATTAAGCTACAAGACTTAACACCTATCAAGAATTTATCTAAAGGAATGAAACGTATGATCGCTTTCTTTCAAATCTCATTTTTAGAGATGAGGTAACTTTCCATATCTCTGGTGGATAAAACCATCGTAAGTGCATGGTCTGAACCGCAGGATTTGGGGAGAACAAAATCCATACGAACATTCAAACATGAAAGAGCGAGATTCGCCAAAAATGAATATTTGGTGTGCTTTGTCACGCGATTGCATTTATGGGCCTTTTTTTAATGAATCCAAAACCGTTCATAATGAATCTCAGAATGTTAAAAAGAGTTCTTTGTTCCTCTTGTACGATAAATTCCAGGTTTGTTGCAACATGCAGTGTTTCAGCAGGATAGTGCAATACCTCATTTTCCCAGGCTTTTGCCGAGAAGGACCTACCAGGTGGCCAGCTCGTTCTCCGGCCTATCTCCTTTAGATTTTTATCTTTGGGGCTATGTAAAGACAACCGTATTATCACACAACAAACCGAGAGATATTAATGGCTTAAAAATACGCATTAGAGTTGCCATAGCATCAGTTCCTGTAAGTGTTTTGGACAATATTTTCGCTGAATTAGAACGTAGATTTTGTTTAGTTACTGAAAATGATGGAAGACGTGAAGATTTGCCAAATATCAGACACAAAATTCGAAACATTACTGAATCAAATGCCCTTTAAATTTATTAATTCAGTAAATACTCAGTACAATTCGCTTTTCCACAATTCATTTAAACACACACACACACACACACACACATACACACACACACACACACACACATATATATATATATATATACATACACACAGGGTGTTTCACAACCGGTCTGTCATACTTTGGGGGGTGATTTCGGGGGTGATATCGAGTGAAAAAAGTTAATATGACATCGGTGCTATTTCCAACCGTTGCGTAGCTACGGACGTTTTAAGTGCACGGAAAAAATAAACAAGAGTATTAATCTGATGTATTTATTGCTACATTTTATGAGATACACCTTATAAATGTTCAAAATATTCGCCTCGGTTTTCAGTGCACATCCTTGCTCGTTCCAAACAAGAGTCCACTGCCCATTGAATCATTTCGGGGTGTTCTCTTGTGTAAGCAGCAACATCTATGATCCGATGCAAGAGTTCCTCTCTCGTTTGGATGATACTTTGGTCTTGTAGACCATCTCTTTCATAAGGCCCCATAAAAAAGAAATTTAACAGGGTTAGGTCCGGAGATCTCGGGGGCCACGATATTGGACCAGCACGACCAATCCAACGATTCCCGTACCGCTGATTCAAGTAATCCTTAACATGACGACCAAAATGCGGTGGCGCCCCACCGTGCTGAAACAACATCCTGCGCCTTGTCTCCAAGGGCACGTCCTCCATCAAAAGCGGCAAATCGTTCGTCAGGAAGTTCAGATAAATATCAGCAGTTAATCGTTGTTCCAAAACGAATGGTTCAATCAGTTGATCTCAAATTACACCGCACCAAACATTCACCGAGAATCGATGTTGAAAGTTTTCTTTAACGATATCGTGGGGATTATCGGCGGACCACAAGTGCGAATTTCGTCTATTGTTAATTGCATCCCGAATGAATTGTGCTTCATCACTAAACAGTATGGGATTAAGAATTTGGCCATGTATAACCATCTACTGGCAAAATTGAACACGTTTATCGTAATCATCCGGTTGAAGAGCTTGCACACGTTGCAAATGATAGCGATACAAACCCTCATCATGTATGGTTCGCCATACACGCCATGAGGATTCATCAATTCGTCTAGAAATCCTTCGAACACTGGTCGTTGGGCTACGTTGTACTGGGTCCAGTATGCGCTCCTTCACAGCAACGGGCCATCGTGCTACATGTTCTTGGTTAGGTGGAACAATTGTTCCTGTTTCCCTTAATCTCTGGTGTGTGTGTCACTAAATACTTGCCTGTTCGGTATTCGGCGGTTCCGAAAACGTCTTCGATATTCCTCAACTGCCGTCTGCTGTTACCATCACAGAATCCATAAATAAAATGGATATCAGCATATTCAGCGGGTGTGAACTGTTGATCCATTTTGATTGTTCACCTTGGCGCAACACAGTGTCTCGTACCACAGATCAGACCCAAGTGAAAGAAAAAAGTGAGGATTAATAGTGGTAACTTCATTAACCGAAACTACCACCAGTGCTGCCATCTGTCGAATTACACACAAGTAGGGACTTGTTGTTTGCCCATCTTAAAGCGTCCGTAGCTCCGCAACGGTTGGAAATAGCACCTATGTTGTATTAACTTTTTTACTCGATATCACCCCCCAACTCACCTCCCAAAGTATGGCAGAGGGGTTGTGAAACACCCTATATATATAATGTAAAATAACTCACTGTCGCAACGAAGTATGGAGAAGGAAACCACTTTTCAGGAAGACGTAAATTTTTATTTCTTAATAAAATAAAAATTTACGTCTTCCTGAAGGGTGGGTTCCTGTTCCATATATATATATATATTATATATATATATATATATATATATATATATAATATATATATATATATATATATATATATATATATAAATTATTCAAATATAACCCAAACATATGTCTCATTTCTCATTTGACCATACTACATCGTATTTGGAGATACGTAAAACAAGCGAAATGGCTAAAAAAAAAATTAAAAAAACAAAAAAAAATTCACTACACCTTAAAAGTTCATAAAATGAAACCTTTTATTTTAACGCTTTAAAAAAAGCGGGGGCTTAAATATCGTCGTGGAAGGTGCAAGAAGATGTTCTCCTTCTTTATTTCGACACTTCCGCGCTCTGAAATGGAGATATATGACAGACGCATTTAAAATGGAAAAGGAAACGTTTCTCTCCTTGGAAGATGCTTGAAATAAAGTGTCACTTTAAACAAAGTATTTTTTATTTTTTTTGCCTTTTAGATATCTAACGATAATAATTTATATAAAACATGCTGCAGGTAAAATATTCAGTGGCACTGTTTTATATATATATATATACTGTATATACGGTATTTAGTTCTGACACTGCAATTAAGCTTTGCATAACATAACTGTTTCAAGATGTCTCTAGTAATTATCTTCCATATATATATATATATAATATATATATATATACTGTTTCTATGTGTGTACACGCACACACACACACACACACACACACACACAAACGTTGCACTTCTTTCCTCCCTGGCGAGAAGAGTATGGAAAGAGGGCATACAATCAACAGCACTAATGAAGTGAGGAAGCAGGTACTGATGTGTTAATAATCAGTCCCGAGTTATTATTACCAGCACAACCGTGAGTCGAACCCCCGACCTCAGTGTTTTCGCTTTGCTTATAGGAGAACAGTGTTACCCACTGAACTGAGCGCTCTGGCGTAATGATGTATAATTGCCTTTAATCATTATCGAACTCTCATGGTTGAAGTCTTGGGTTCGAAACTTTAAACTTTAAAAGAGTCCATTTCTTTTGAAAGAAGTTCAGTGACAAAGAATTAATATTTGGCATTTTCGAAGTGCCAAATATGGCCCCCGAATACCATCGGGGACCAAAATCGGGATACGCTGGTCGTAAATTATACAGTATGTGTGACCCAGTGGATATCCCAACATGGTAACCGATAGTATGTACACTGTACAGTCTCAGAAAAAAGTTCGCCTACAAACATAAAATTTCTAAAAAACATAAAAAATATTCATTTGTAATGACTGGGTTTTGTTTTGGAAATTGTATTACTGTCGCAGAAAAGAAAAAATAGCCAAAGAAATACAGAATATTACCAATTAGTAATTTTTGTTTTTTTATGTTTCTAATCGAACTTTTTATTCGAAACTGTACCTCTGAGCCATCCACTAAAGTCACTAAACAAGAGTGCAGATCAAATTTCTAGACTTTTTTCATTCATTTTCTTATTTCTTGTGAATTTTTTATAGGTAATATAGGATTAGTATATAAGAAACGTTTTGTAGATAATATAGGTTTAGTATATAAGAAACGTTTTGTAGATAATCCATCCATCCATCGTGTTCTGCCTACCAGGCAGGTCCAACTCATGTGTCCCGCCAAAGTGTTCTATCCAGAGTAGGGCTGTTAAAATGCCGAAATTTTCAATACCGGTATTGATACCGATTATTTTGCCAATACCGGTATTGATACCGGTTTTATATTAAAATATTTTTATTTTTAAATCACCAATTTAATAGTGAAAAAAAGTTAAAAATTCATCTTTCACTCGAGTGCCCATAGCCATAAGAATGTATATATGTCTTCTTATACCAACTAGCCTGTCGACCGACGTTGACTTTAGTCAGTTTAGTGGCTTAAAGCACCCGAACTCGAATCCAAGTCCTTCAAAATGTAAGCCTTGTGTTTTATTTAACCACTATGCCATTTAATATATGCCACAAATATTAAGTCTTGAAAATATCCTGTAGCTAAGGATATCTAATATAGCTATAATATTATTGAATTATTAACAATCATCGAACATTATAAAAGGAAAAAAATAGTCAAAATAAAAGAAAAATCCTTTAATGAAAAGTAAATTTACTATTAAAAATTATTAGTCATTTTTCATTTTGAAAAATAGACTTAAGGAAACAAAGACTATCCAGTGAATTCTCAGAAAGACTTGATCTCAATTTTGTGAGGTATAACCCTGCAGCCGAAAACGCTCTTTTGGATTCTACACTCGTAGGTCTAATGGAAAGTAATGCATAATAGAGCTTATCTAAATTTTCTGTTCTTTTCGAAGACACTTCAAAACTCTTAAATTCTGTGTTGTGATCAAAGGTGGAAAGTTTGCTTCTCAATGGGATCTTTTCTAATTTCTCCATTTCTTGCATATATTCAGCAAGCAGTGAATCATCAATTTTATCCTTGTTCTCAACTTCAATTTCAGTTGGATTTTCAGGGCAGCAAGATGCTTCTTCGTTTTCACCGTGTTTCTCGTATTCAACTAATTGTTCTTCATCTTCAGGGAAAAGTCTTTTAAAAATTCCCTCTGCAGTTCTCTTGAGCACTGTTTTAGATGATAATGATACATTACAATATTTTTTTTATTCTGAGGATTTCGAATATTTGTGTCTTTTTAGGAAAAAGCAAACCCCTAAGCTCATATTTTTTAAATACAATTCATATTTCGCCAAAAACAACTATTTAAAAAAAAATAAAAAATATACTTCCAATACCGGTATTGACATCCACGGTATCGGTATTGTCTCTTTTTTTCTAATACCGGTAGAATACCGGGATTCGGCCCTAATCCTGAGCTATCCTTTTCATCTCATGGTAGCTCCCGCCTGCCTTCAAATCATCCAGCATTGCTTTCCTCTTCCTTCCCCTCGGTCTTCTACCTTCATATCTACCCTCTATCACCTCCTTCAACAATCCTTCTCCTCTCAACACATGTCCGATCCATTTCTTCTGTCTTTCTCTTATCACCTTAATGAGTTTTCTTTGTAGATAATATAGGTTTAGTATATAAGAAACGTTTTGTAGATAATGTAAGTTTAGTATATACTAAATGTTTTATAAAATGAATAGTACATAACAGAGGTTCAGTTAAATTACTGACATTTATGTTTCATCAAACTATTCAATCATTCGTATAAATTTTCTTTCAAAGTACTCATAGAGAGTTATTAACATCACTAATTCAACTTGGAACATATATAATTTAAATTAAGCCTTAAAATCTTTGATGTATATCTAAAATTTCTCAGTGATGTCAGTATCATGGTCAATTATTAATTATCATAAAAAATAACCATGCAGTTTTACTGTGTTCCCGAAACAGATGCAAAATTTTAGAAGTAAAAATAATAATAATAATAGTCAGTGGGATGAAGGGCAGAAACTGGCACAGCGCTCAGGCCAACTAATGCGGTCCATTGCGCTAATTCTCAGATAATTATTAACTACCACTATTAGGAGTCGAACCCCCGACCTCAGTGTCTTCACTTTAGTTATAGGAAAGTGCTACGACACGGGTAAAGTTCTAAAAAAGAAAAGAAATTAGCAAACCAAGAAGAAGATCAAAAAGTTAAAGAATGAAAACTGTCAAAATAATGATATCCTCTCTTCAAACAGGCAAAATATTTTACAGACATTTACAGACAAACAGATAAATAAAGACAAACAAAAAAGCGAAATAGAAAAGAAAGGAGATAAAGAGAAAAAAACAGACAGCAAAAGACTGATAAGAAAGATTGATAAAAAAGACTGATAAGAAAGATTGATAAGAAAGACTGATAAGAAAGATTGATATTTAAATCAATTCTCTTCACAATCATCATAATATTTCAATACAAATCTCAGTCTTCAAATGTGATGTCGAGAGTTGTCCAAAAAATCATTATTTCCGAATAATGTATTCTTTTAAAGAATTTGCCCGCCCACCGTTCTCATGGAATACAAATGACAATACGGTTTATTTATTTAGGTTTGTTAGAGGACTTCATATTTTTTTTAATTTAGGAGGAAAGGGGTCAAGGAAAACTCCTCCCAAAAATGTCCCCCACTCCCCATAGAAGAAGGAGATAGCCGGAATTGAGGTCTCCGAGACTCTTAAAAATGATGCCTCTTTTTTTTTTTTTAAATTTTGAAAACATTATTGTGTAATGTGGAAAATGCAAGTGAGGACGAGAGGGAAGTTTAAGTGTAAGATAAAATGAGGAAGAAAAGGAAGTGCAAGTGTAAGATGTATGTGAGAAAGAGAGGGAAAAGTGTGTGTTTGAGAGCATGCTAGACTATTGATAGGGTCGATGAGAAAGAAAAAGATCAGCTAAGGAGGACAGTAACAGGCGAAACGGAAGTTCCAGCACTGCCTGATTCTTGCCTAACGTCCCGCCCGGATGATTGGTGCCTACAACCCCCTTTTACAGGACTCTCTCTTCCTATATATATATATATGAAAAAAACGAAACCACCACCTCTGGAGTAGAAAGTGAGGGTGCTACCCACTATATTACGACGAGATAGAAACTAACCTAACCTGTCATATATTTAAACAAGCAAAGAAACGCATAACGCTTTCGCGTGTTAAAGTAATGTGCGTGTTCCTGTATGATATTCCATACATATATATATATATATATATTATATATATTCATGGTTTCTACATAGCACTCTATCTCTCTGTTTGTCCATCTGTTTGTCTGTCTGTCTGTCTGTCCGTCTCTCTCTCTTCTCTCTCTCTCTCTCTCTCGCTTTAAATCTTGTTAAGATTCTTGCATGCCTACAACTTAACTTTATATTAAATTCGAGGTATAATTCCGTGTAATAAATTGTTTGGCAACGTTGCAAACGGAGTTGCTAATATTTGTTTCCTAAGAATTTGAATGTTTTTTACTTTACGTCATCTTCTGACTCTCTTTTGTCATACTTAAGATTGTTGGACATTTTCCATTTATTTGGTTTTACACTTGAATGTCCTCGTTTCTCTTTTCCGTTTGTATTCTACATTGAAAACGTTATTTAGAATATCTGTATATTTTTAGCAGCCACGAGATAGTTTGCATGCTTATAAACAGTTGAAGAATGTTATGGAGATATGGACACTGTGTATATATATATCAGTGATGTAGTCGAGACCACGAAGTCCGAGACTGAGACCGAGACCGAGACCTGATCCTGTGAGACCAAGATCGAGACCGAGATCAAAGGTTCGAGATCTACCTTCCGAGATCGAGACCCTTAAAATTCGAGACCGAGATCGAGATCGAGACCAAGCTCATGCCCTTTCAATTTGTTTTACACTACTATGGAAATTAGACTATGTTAAGTATATTAAGTATGTTAAGTATATCATTGATGACGTCATTTTTTAACATTTACAATTGGCAATTGCGATTTGTTCTACGAATCGGTACGTTGTAAATATGTGATGTGAAGGGTTGTCGAGTTATTCTATGCTTTATTGAATTTGTCGGTACTGTTTTCTTTATGCTGTATTTCTTGCAGTATTTTTATGTGAAGCATTTTATTTTTTCAAATACATATTGGATGGGAGGATAATCGTCTTTATCTCGCCACAGAGGTTGACACGCCGTTTGGCAACACTAAGTGGCCTTATAATATATACTTATATATATAATATATATAATTCTCTATTTAGTGTTTCCATTTTCAATAAAATTAATCTGACGGGGGCGGGGAGGGCAATTTTTTTTTTGTAGCGCTAACCTAAAAAATCCAGACCCACACCGCCCCGCAAAACAAACGTGGCAACTCAAAACAGGGTGACTGATTAGTGAATACCTACGGTCTCGAGGTCTCGAAAGGTCTCGGGGAGAAAAACCGAGACACCGTCTGTCGAGACCGAGATCGAGACCGAGATCTAAATAGCGGAGACCGAGATCGAGATCGAGATCTGCAAATTGGGTCTCGAGATCAGTCTCGAGACCGAGACCGATCTCGAGACCTACATCACTGATATATATATATATATATATATATATATATATATATAATTACTTTAAAGATATTGTTCGTGACAGGTTTGCTTTTATCAAATAAAGGTTTTATATAAATGAAGATAATATCGAGTGTATTTTTATTATAGTGTACAATCTGTAGCGTACTCTCTCTCTCTCTCTCTGTGACACCCACACGCACGTAAGTACGCAAACATACGCAGTACGCACACACCTTCTTCGATATCACGCACGCACGTACGCACACACCTTCTTTGATATCATCTCACTGAATGGCGGTTTGAAAAGCAAACGAAATCGTTATAGGAATCATTCAACCATAATTTTTGTTAATACTTGTTGAAGTTGCTCACATCCGGAGTAAAAAGCGAAGTTGCTGATAAGCGCAATTGTCTCTAAAGGATTAGAACATCGTTGTATTCAACTTCTTCCTCCTCCTCATTTCTTTGCTCATAAAGATATGAAAGTAGCTTTTAATTATATCTCTTTTGTTCGTTGAGAATATCAAAATAATCATTACCGTAATAGGAAAAATTCTTTTGCTCTCATAATTTTCAAGATGAAAAGAAACGCTGTTGTAAAACATTACATACGATATTATTAATAATTAATAATTAATAACTGCCAGCTGCACTCATATGCAATAAATGATATCACATTCACAAAACATATTTTGAAGGATATTTTCATAGAGACCAGTAAAGCTTGAAGTTTAATGATCAAATTAAACAGGAAAAAGAAGTATTAATAGTCCAATTAGTAATTTTTTTTCCAATTAAAATTATTGTAATATTGTAATATTTATTTTTACCAATAAAGATTGATTGATTGATTGATTGATTGAATGATTGATTAATATTTATCCTAGAAGATGGTATAGAGAGGTATCTGCAGTACAAGATTGTGCAGCTGGTATCTGTCCTACAAGATGGTACAGGCGGTATAGGGTATAGTGTTAGGGTATAATTTAGGTATCTGTCCTATAAGATGGCATAGATGGTATCTGTTCTACAGGATGGTACAGAGTGTATCTGTCCCACAATTTGTACATATTGTATCTATCCTGGAAGTTGGTACAAATCGTATCTATCCTGGAAAAGGGTACAGCCGGTATCTGTTCTACATGCGGTATAGATAGACACCATCTGTCCTGCAAAGTGGTACATATCGTAGCTGCACTACAAGAAAGTACAGAACTCGTGTATATGCATCAAAAGTAGGTGGTAGTTTATCACACTTTCAAAAATTATATAACATTCTCCAACATCTTTTCAAAGGATCCCTATACCGGAACACTGCCTCCATTTACTACATAGAGAAACGATTCTTTTAAGGTGAAAGGATTAACAGATGGGAACCTTGATTGTCTTGGGGGGGGGGGGAATCTAACGTTGTACGTCGTTTCTTGGTTCCTAACAATTAAATTTTCACTATAGCTACGTAACATAATTATATACATTATAGAATGAAAAAAGAAAAGCTCTCGTTGGCCGAGTCCTTAATCTAAAGTATTAAAGAATGAGTTTATGCTCCAAATGTAAAGCTACGGAAAAAAATTTGCAGAAAAATTAAGATAAAAAGGCCCAAAAGTTATTAAATGGTATATTTTTATTTATAACTTTTTATTTTTGGTGAATTTATTTCCGCCACTTTATCAGAATAAAAAGTAAATTATTATTATATAAAGAAGCGTTAAATGTTTATTGATGTAAATTTATATATTTATGATTCTAATTTACATCAAATGATCTTAAAACATTTAAAATTTGTCACTTAAAAATATTACAAATTAAATGGAAATATATATATATATATATATATATATATATAAATTATTTCACGAAAGTGACACGTGAAAAATATTTATGATGAATAAAACCACGAAGGGAAAAGAAACACAAAGGGGTGCTCAAGCGCTTTCGTCTAATGACATCCTCAGGAACACTGGAGTGAAAGGACAGATCAAGGCAATATATAGGTTACAAAAATAAACATACATACATATTCATATATATATACATATATATATATATATATATATATATATATACACATACACATATACATACATATACATATATATAGTAAGCATAGAAAAAATTGTGGGAGGAGCAAACAACATTTGTATGGAAAATTGACACTTATAGCACTTCGGCCGACATTCAACGACATTAGACGAAAGCGCTTGAGCACCCCTTTGTGTTTCTTTTCACTTCGTGGTTTTGTTCATCATATATATATATATATATATATATATATATATAAAAACAGGAATACCAGAGAAAAAATAAACATCCTTCAAGGTTTAATAGTACCAACGTTTCGGAATGCACTAATTCCATCTTCAGGGTTAAAACAATAAAATACCAAATCCTGTTTATTATTAAACTACGTTTTCCACACCATCAATCAATAGCCGATATATATATATATATATATAAACGCGAGCAAATGACCAGCATTTCATTCAAATTATCTGGTGTAATACTAGACTTCCAAAGATGAACCTTATATATATATATATATATATATATATATATACACACGAGAGGCGGTCAGAAAATAAGTTTACACGGCGTATAATTTCGTAACTAAAGGATCTACATTGATTATGTTTGTATCAGGTGAATTCACAATCATTGTTGGCAACACTGCACGTCGATTCGGCTGTCATCTACCGTACATTGGTTATATGAGTCAGTTGAACATGGTGGCTCGAGTGGAACACTGCCCTGTCATTTCTGCAACGATATTCCGAGTCTGTCAGTGGTCAAGAATTTCTCGAGCGCATTGTCACTGGAGACGAGACACGGGTTCATCACCGTACTCCGGAAACAAAACGTGCCAGCATGGAATGGAAACACCCTGGGTCCCCGCGACCAAAGAAGTTCAAGATTGTGAGGTCCGCTGGCAAAGTGATGGTTACCGTGTTTTGGGACCACAAAGGCGTTTTGCTCGCAGACTTCATGCAAAAAGGCACAACAATCAATGCAGCTGCATATTGTTCAACGCTGGAACGTTTACGAGCGGCCATTAAACGTAAACGTCCTGGACTGCTCCGTAGGGCAGGGCACTGTTCCAGTCGAGCCGCCATGTTCAACTAACTCACATAACCAATGCACGGTAGATGGTAGCCGAATCAACGTGCAGTGTTGCCAACAATGATTAACGAATGCACCTGATACAAACATAATCAATGTAGGTCACTTAGTTACGAAATTATACGCCGTGTAAACTTATTTTCTGACTGCCTCTCGTGTGTGTATATATATATATATATATATATATATATATTGTGTGTATATATATATATATATTGTGTGTGTATATATATATATATATATATATATATACAGGGTGGGCCGTAAGTTTCCATACATAGGAAAAATAAACATTTTTTTATGGACAACCATTTTTATTTATATAATATGCTCTACATGGTTGCCATTGTTTTGAAAACACATTTCAATACGTGTTCCCCACTGTTGATGAACACGCATTAGCACAGTTGACGTTATGCTTGTAATGGCGTTGGTGATACGTTCCTTTAGATGATTTATGTCTCGTATCTTTTCCTCATACACCATGGCCTTCAAGTGCCCCCAAAGATAGAAATCAAGGGGGGTGAGATCTGGGGATCTGGGAGGCCACTCCACAGGACCACGCCGACCAATCCAAGCATCCGGAAACTGCTGATCCAAATTTTCCTATATATGGAAACTTACGGCCCACCCTGTATATATATATATATATATATATATATATATTACTTATTCCATACCCAAGACATTCTATGGTTAGTTTCAGTAGAAGTGAGAAGAAAAGTTCAATATTTTTTCACATAAAGCATCATTCCACCTATATCCCAATTCCAGGAACGAGCAGCTCGCAACATCATTGCCAAGCAAACAGGGTTTCAATGTACTAATGAGGCCTCTGTACGTAGTTCATCACCACCGAAAACAACAATGTTCTGCGTTTGTGTAACCCGAGTTCAAAGAATGTTTAAAGCTGTATTCGTCTTTGTACACTTTTCGTTAGTTCATATTGCAGCCACTTTCAGTTATTATCAGTGCAGGTGCATGATTATTCAGGAATAAGATGCACTGTAAGTTTCTGTTTCCTCCCCAAGGCAGCAGAAATTTACCTGTATCAATCGCAGTCACACTTTTGCTACTTCAGGATTGCACCAAAAACCACAAGTATCTGCAATTTCAAACCTTCCGTATGAGGCCTGTATTTTAAAATATTTCTATTCTTTTTATTTTTTCATCATCATTAGAGTTCACTCGTTTTTTCCTTCTTTGAATTTAGCCATTCAAAGATTCTTTTGTTCTGATTTAAGTTCTTGTTATTTAATTTGAACTTAATTAATCTCGTTTGCTTTAATTACAGGTAATAATTGTTTTATACATCTAGTTATCTATAGAATGAAATTTCAATGGAACTTTACATGGAAGCGTAAAACGCGCAAAATACTGAAAATAAATCTACGGAAATTGCTTCTAATATTTTACTATCATCCTCCGTTAAAAAAAAAAATCCTTTCTTGCCTCTATCCTAATTTAAACGCATTCGATGTGCATAGAATTTTTTAATGTAATTATTGCTTCTCCGATATCAAATTTAGCCAAAAGTGAAAATGGAAAATTTATTCTCCCAATAACTCTCGTTCCATTGTTGTCGTACTAAACAGAGGAATAATATAAAGGATATATATATATATATATATATATAGTCAGTGACAAAAGTTTTGTATCTCCGAATATTATTATTATAGTATATATATACTTTACAGAGAAGCTGTGTAACTAGGTAACTAGGGATTTCATGAAATCCCTAAAATGTTCAGGGATTTCATGTAAGGTTAAGTCGTGATATTTTCGTTAAACCTACGGAAAAATTATTAAATGCCCGTTTAATTGAATGCCCGGTTAGGTTAAATGTACGCCCTTGACGATTGGTTAAATCGTGATATTTTCGTTAAAACTAACGAAAATATCATGACTTAACCTTATATGAAATCCCTGAACATTTTAGGGATTTCATGAAATCCTTAGTTACACAAATTCCCTGTAACATACATAAGTTATATAGATCACATTTCTTTACTGTTTTTACAATAAGCTCAGTTGGCATGGCAACTGAAAACCATTCGCGAAGGAAATATTTTTTTCTTTTTAATTTTTTTTTTTTGCGATAAGGTGGTCAGTTTGGAATTTGTGTATGACATATAAAGCAATAGTACCAACCTTAAATCTAGAATTCAGTAATATGGGGGTACTTTAGTTGTAATAAATTATAATTATCTAGAATTTAATGTGTAAAGTTACGACAAATTTAAATATAATAAAACACAAGAATAATTACGTAGATATTATGAATTTGGAAAACAGAGTAATTTAATCAACGTTGTTGAATATTTATATCGAAGACGTTTTAGAAACAAAAGATGTGAATTACATCGACAAGAAAACTATCGAAAGGAACCTTTTTTCCGCTCCTTTTGTTTCTTGTTTTATTACTTAAAATATAATACGTTTTGCTCAGACATTCCTTTCTCTTTAATATAATATCATCTTACAATTGGTATATATATATATATATATATATATATATATATATATATATATATATATATATATTGTAGAATGTATATGTATAATAGTTCTTTTGAAAATACTGTAAAATGCTGCACATAATTCTTTTGTTTGCTGGTTATGACTGAACCCCTGTGGTTTCTACACTGCAATATTTTATTGTTATTATTATTATTATTATTATTATTATTATTATTATATATTTGCGCACTACTATTTAGAAGTAAAGTGTAATCAGTAACTAGTAATTATATATATATATATATATGCTGCAAACTCACAAGTGAAAAGAAAACGATTCCAATGCCTTTCGTGTATTCAGAGCTACACCTCGTTAGGGAATGAAGAGAAAAGGCAAGATGCCCATAAATATATACAACATAGCGGAAACCAAAGCAATTAGCACATACTTAACAAGAGTTAATGAGAGGCAAAAAGAATTTTAACAAGATATTGTCAATTTTATACATTCCCGAACTGTTATTGAAATTGTTTTTAAAATGAATAAATGCACATTCTAGAATATTTCTTTCTATTATATCTCTGTTTTCAACAAACGCTTTAGGTGTAGCTCTGAATACACGAAAGGCCTTGGAATCGTTTTTCTTTTCCCTTGTGGGTTTGCAGCATTCATTCATTTCACGTGTTTAATTGTGAAATTCATCCCATATATATATATGTATATATATATTGTTTCAGAAATTGAAATCAGCCATTTTAACTTCGCAAATGAAAAATATTTGCTAATAAATTCAAATTAATGAAGAGATAAAACTAAATGTCTATTTTACAAGTAAGGTTTACGAAGCGTTTTAGGAGTTTGTTCATATAATGTATTAGCTTCGTTTCAAATTTTATAGTTCATCCAAGGAACATATTCTATTCACCCTTAGGGCTTGATCACGTCGTAACACCGGGACCCTCCTCTGCGTTCGGGTAGTGTAGTGACCCGTAGATGATTCGGACTGCGCATAAAGTTTTTGTAGGTACCCAGTACCCTGTGCCACATGACCTTTGCCGCTAAGGAGGGTAATCAAACCTAAATATATATATATATATATGTGTGTTTGTGTGTGTGTGTGCGTGTGTGTGTGTGTAGTAGTAGTAGTAGTAGTAGTAGTAGTAGTAGTAGTAGTGTCATAATAATAATAATAATATTTGGGTTTGATTACCCTCCTTAGCGGCAAAGGTCATGTGACACAGGGTACTGGGTACCTATATATATATATATATATACACACACACACAGTATATATGTTATAGGGAATCTGTGTAACTAGGGATTTCATGTAAGGTGTGTGTATATACACATGAGTTGTCTGATAGGTTGTTTAACTTTCTTCGTAATGGTAAATGTCATGGGACAGAGGGACGTACATTTTTACGAAAGATCTAAACCACCGGTCGCTACGTCATCTACACCAAATGTCACTTAACTTCGCTAATCGACGGGAAGCGGTGTTAAGCGACATTGGGTCTGAGTACTAACTGGATGGGAAAATCTAAACTGAGGTCGATATTTCACTAAACATTTCGTAGGAGAGAAAACATTAAAAATAATAAATTATTAATTGGTTTAAATAACTCTTTAGTCATTATAAAAGTTTTTAATATGGTAGGAATGAAATGTTTAGGTAGTTACCAATTTCGAATCGCATTGCAGAAGGGAAGTTGGCAACACGCACAAAATATAAAGAAACATGCATAAATACATGAACACACACACACACACACACACACACACACACACATATATATATAATATATACACGCACACACACACACACACACACACACACACACACACTCATACGCTCTTTTCATAATGTCGGTAGACAGTAGGAGAAATGAAGCTTATAAAAGGAGGCGCTAAAATCATTATTAGTCACATAAATTTCATATTTTTTCTGTCATACATTCGGCTTTATGATATAGAGCAGATTTTAAAGCTGTAATGCTCTACTGAGCTTTAAAAAATACCTTTAAACAGCTATTATTCACCCTAGCTTTTTGAAGTTTATTACAGAAAAATGTTTAGGTTCCAACGTTCCAATGTATGGTTAATTTAACAACCATGTTTTATTTTTCTTGTGAAATTTAATTATTAGTGAGTTCAACGCATGGTTGAACTAACTATTTTGTATTAGTTGTTAACTAAGTTGGTTGTTCCAACCAATTATTATTTTTTTCTGTCTAAGAACTTAATTCAATATTAACACTAATTGGATGGTTGAATTTTAACAGTTTTGCGTGTATCATAGATTAATTATTACTATGGCTTTTAATGGTCAATTGTTTCTTAAGGCCGGCCGTACACAGGATCGTCTTGCGACTCATGACTCACGACTTGGGTCGTGACGACTCAAGTCGCGCGTGATCTTACATTGACAGAAAGGGAGCCCCGCACAGTGCAGGGACAGCGACGCGAGTCCCCAGAATCGCGTCGTGGTCGCTGCAATGCGCGGGGCTCCCATTCTGTCAATGTAAGATCACAACGCGACTTGAGTCGTCACGACCCAAGTCGTCAGTCGTGAGTCGTAAGATGATCCTGTGTGCGGTCGGCCTTGAATTAGAGGCGGAACCACCAGCTTGACCTCCGTGTGAAGAGAGACCAACGCACAAAACAACATAAGGTTCATAAGGTAAGGTATAAGAATGTAACATTATACTCAAATTCCAAATTCTTATGTCTGTACTACAATATGTTATGTAATACATGAGTTTTATTTAAAGCCTAAATAAAACATGTATTACATTACATTACATTTGTATTCTAAATTTTAGAATACAAATTTTGGATCAATGAAAGAAAGCCACCTTTAGTTAGCTTTATAAGGCTAACTAACGAAAATATCACGACTTAACCTAACCAATCGTTAGGTCAACTGTACACCCTTGACGATCGGTTAGGTTAGGTCGTTATGTTTTCGTTAGTTAGCCTGATAAAGCTAACTAAAGAAGGCTGGGGGTGGCTTTCTTTCATTGATCCCAAATTTTGCTTACAGTAAAATTCTGTCATTGTTCCGACATTTTATCGTAAAGTGATTATTCAATCTTGTATTGCAAATTTTGAAAATTGTTGAACTCCTAATGGGAATTCGGCAATTTCATTCATGGACACAAAACCGTAAGAATATCGTTATCCGTTAAATATGTTAACGGTATAAACGTTATATCTTTGCAGTGTCCAATTTCATAAAATAAAATTTAATAAATAAATTGAATTACTACGTTTATTTTCAATTTCGAAGTTTCTGATAACTGACTGGTCCTCTTTGATGAAAAGTCAAATCCAGTTTAGATACGAATATTAAAGAATTTAATCTCACATCCAAAAGTTTTCTGATAAAGTTAAGTTCATGGTGATGTCATCTGTCAGCAATGAGAGAGATTGTGATGACACTAAAATAATTTGTGATGGCACGAAAATAATTTGTGATGACAAAAATAATTTGTGATAACAAAAATAATTTCCCATAATTTACTGTCAGATTTTTGTGACTTCGTGATTCATTTTTGATCTCCGCGAACGCGCAGATGTTGATACTAAAAAATATTAAAGGATATTAAAGGATCTGTAGTCATATAAGGATTACTACTCGAAAGTGGTGTTAAGAGGTCGAAACGTTAGGAAAGAAAACGATTAATTTACGTGAAAAAAACGTTTCTAGGATTTTAGTCGATACGAACATATACAATCCCAACTGTATGGGAGTTACTGTCAGGATCATATACCATTATTATTAATATCGACGCCAGCCAGAAGGTGGTGGAGAGAGTATATTCAGTGCGGTTTGTAGGTGGGTGATTACATATGTGGGTAGGTGTGCAGTCGAATTCTAGTGGCATCTCTCTCGAGTATAGTCTCTTTATTAATTAATAATAATGATAATAATAATAATAATAATAATAATAATAATGCTGTTTAATGTGTATATTGACGGATTAATTACTTCGCTTAATGAGGCAACATTGGGATGTTGTATAGATAACACAAGGATAAATAACTTAGTTTATACTGATGATATGGTGTTAAGTCCCTCTGTTAAAGGTCTGGATCGGCTACTAAACGTCTGCGAAGTGTATTCGCAGAAACGTCATATTCTTTTTAATGTTACAAAAACTAAGGTTATGCAATTTCATCCTAAAAGCTGTAATCAGCCAGCTGACATTAGGTTTAAAATGAAAGGTGAAGTAATTCAGGAAGTACAAGAGTTTAAGTATTTGGGTCAAACTATTACCAGCTCCTTGAGTGATGACTCGGATATAAGAAAACAATCTCGAAGCCTTTGTGCTAAAGCGAATGACTATACGGAACTTTCGGTTCTGTACAAGTGAAGCTAAAGACACTCTCTTTCGTACTTTCTGCAGTAATATATACGGACAGCAACTCTGGGTGAATTATAAAAAAGGTTCTGGCAGAACTTTAAGTTTGCTGTACAACAGGTCTTTTAGACTCTTACATAAATTACCCCCGAGATGCTCAGCTTCGCAAATGTTTGCTACCCGCAATGTCCCGAGCTTCCCGAAGGTAACAACACGTGCTCAATACAGTCTAATGTAAAGAATTAAAAAATCAACCAACCCGATTATCCAAGCTATCCATGAGTCCTGCCGTTTATCCTCTAAGCTATGAACTTATTGATATGAAAGCGTCTGTCTGTAGCTCTACTTAACTTTGACATTACTATTATTTCTAATCAATTGTATATATTTTTATCGTTAGTATGTGAACTGTCATTGTATTAATAATATTTGTCATATGGACTATAGTCTGCCAATAAACCTTTTCATTTTCATTCATTTTCATTTTCAATAATAACCTTACAACCTTAACCTTACCTTACCTTACAAAGGTTTCGCGCGATGATTCCTCATTTCGCGAAGGTCAAGCTTGTCGCCCCTCCTCTCGAGTTGGCCTGGTGAAGTAGTGAGTTGGTTTCTTGCGCTCTCCACCTCACATAGCCAGGTACGCCCGGCTCATCGGGGATTGTTCCGAGCCAGGCGTCTAGTCTTCTTTAAAAGATGTCCACTGCAACTCCTTTCGTGTTTTTTATTCGTTTTCTTATTATCTTTCGGTTTAAACATTGATCGCTCTGTTTACCAGGCCTTTTAAAAAACATACATTTCTTCATTTCGCAAACCTCCTTTTCATATATATATTTTCATCTTATTTCTAATGTGAATTTTAGAATAGTGTCAAAGAGAGGTACATTTAGGAATCTTGAAAAGAAGAAAGTAAAGTTGAGAGGAGAGAGAGAGAGAGAGAGAGAGAGAGAGAGAGAGAGAGAGCTGACACTTTATCACATATGCGAATCCTCTTTCTTTGTCGGTATAAATATTCATTGAATCTATTATACAGTATGGATAAGAATTATTGAAATTTGGAAGCCGAATTGTGTGCAGAGATTAAATGTATTCGCCTTTCTGAAGAAATACCTCGTGAATACATTTAGTTAATTAAAATCTCCCCTCATTTGATTACATCACTTCGTCTTTTACAGATTTGAGATTGAAAACGTGCGTGAATTCATCTTATTATGTTAAGACAAATAATTGAATGTTTAAAGACATAATCGAATATTTCTTTTCGCGTATATAGTGTATATATATATATATATTATATATATATATATATATGGTGTCTCAGAAGTCGCGCACCATAGGCTTTATTCAGATTTATGAGGTTTACGAGTCGAAATGGCTTATAAGTGATGTTTAATTACAATATATGTTCGATAATGTCCAAATAATAAAATTAATAGTATGTAAAATTAATCAAAAAACTATCTTAAAATAATTAAATTGAATGAAGTTACATTAGCCAATGGTGTCTCAGAAGTCGCGCACCATTGGCTAATGTAACTTCATTCAATTTAATTATTTTGAGATAACTTTTTGATTAATTGTACATACTATTAATTTTATTATTCGAACATTATCGAACATATATTGTAATTAAACATCACTTATAAGCCATTTCGACTCGTAAACCTCATAAATCTGAATAAAGCCTATGGTGCGCGACCTCTGAGACACCCTGTGTATGTATATATATATATATATATATATATATATATATAATAATTATGCGGGTTGCTTCTACAGTGCTTCAATTTAATATTTAAGAGAAATCCAATGACAAGGAGAAATGTAAATGCCATGAAAAGTCTTCTTTATTGCGCAACGTTTCGAGCAATACGCTCATCTTCAGGCTGTTTAATAACAATGTGAAATTAAAATCAATATTGAATGAAAAACAAACAGAAATTTCTATAACCTATTCGTAAAGACAAATTTTAAAAGACTGAGAAAAGAGGGTTAAGTTCTAAGTTATACAGATTTACATATAAAAATTAAGAAGTTATTTTTAAATACATGTAGTAAATGTGAAATTAATACACTGGAAAAATTACCAATAGTACACTGGAACAATGGAGCTATCTACCTTACACAGCAGTATCCGAGGCCGACTAATTTGAGCAGAGGAAACGGGAACGAAGGATGGCGAGGGAGATAGGGGAAGGAGGGATTATAAGGAATTGGGGAAGGAGGAGGGATCATAGCAAATTGAGAGGGACGGACGATGAGTCAACATTCAGACTAGGGGACAATGCTTTAATGAAAAGGGATTCTAAAATTCTTAGTGAGTTGGGACAAGTATTACAACCAAGAATTTTAAAATTGTCTAAAGTGACATCAATTTTACATTTGATGCTATGTTCGCGAATACTCGAGGCTTCCTTAGTTTTTAAGATTTTACCTGTTCGGCCACTTATTCCCATATGCGAATAAAATCTAGCCCTGAGAGAGCGAACAGTGCTGCCGATGTAATTCCCAAGGAGACACCTGGGGCAGGTAAATAAATATACAACACCGCTACGCAACGAGTCAGGGGTTCGATCCTTCGCTGAGAAAAAGCTACCTAAAGACGTTTTATTAATAAATATGATGCGGAAATCAGTATGATAAAAAAATTTCCTTAACAATTTTGTAAATTTAAGCTTAAATTCCTTATTCAAGGGACCCATTTCAGGTACCAAGAAATATTTTATATCCTTCGGCACTGTAATACATGGAAGTTGAGGGCTATAAACATTATTAAGAAGGATCTAATTAGTTTGTCTACATATTGAACAGGAAAACTATTATTAGTAAAGTATGATCTTAGATTATTAAATTCATCATTAAGTAAGGTAAAATTAGAGGTCAAATTATATCCTCTGAACAGGAGAGTTTTAATACAAGACATCTTATAGTTGAAATCAGTAAAACTAAAAAAATTCATGCCCAAACCAGTGAAAGTGGGTTTCCTATAAACTGATGTAGTAATAGAATCACCGTTTTTCGAAATTAAAAGATCTAAGAAGGGGAGGGAGCCATTTTGCTCAGTTTCCATTGTATACGTTATATTGGGGTGCAAAGAATTTAGGAAGTTAAAGAATTGTTGCGCTTGTACCGCATTATCAAAGACTGCTATCGAATCATCAACGAAGCGTCGATAGAAAATTGGCTTGAGATGAGTGGGAGATTGTCTAAAAATTACACTTTTGCAGTGTATTAAGAATTTGGCAAAGAACCAGGAGATTGTTGTGACTAGACCAGACAAGGGTAACGGAGTGGTTATTTTGAATAAATCGGACTACATAAACAAAACTAATGAAATCCTAAGTGATCTTACTAAATTCAAACAAATTCTAGAACCTGTAAATAAAGTCATTGTAAGGTTAGAAGACCAGGTTAATAGATTTCTGTCACGACTAAAGTCCTTAAAGATAATAAAAAATGATACTTACTCTCAGTTGTTCGCATCTGGTGCTAATCTTGCTCAATTATACTGTCTGCCTAAAATCCATAAAGCTGGAACACCTCTCCGTCCTATTTTAGCTTCGTATAACTTACCCACCTTTCAATTGGCAAAATTTGTTGTTCGTCTCCTGTCCCCCTTTGCGAAAAATGTTTACACTATAAATAACTCGTTTGAATTCCAAAAAGAACTCCTGGGTAAAAACTTCGATTCAAAAAAGTTTTTTGTCAGTTTTGATGTAAAGTCACTTTTCACAAATGTACCTGTATCTGAAACTATTGCCATTATTTTAGATAGGGTTTTTAGCTCAGTTGATAATTTTCATGGTTTTTCATTGTCTCATTTGAAGGAACTTTTAGAATTGGTCTTCAAACAATGCTATTTCACTTTCAACAATAAGGTTTACCAACAAATTGATGGGGTAGGGATGGGATCACCAGTCGGACCGTTAGCAGCTGACTTTTTTATGACTCATTTAGAAAGTGTAATTTTTAGACAATCTCCCACTCATCTCAAGCCAATTTTCTATCGACGCTTCGTTGATGATTCGATAGCAGTCTTTGATAATGCGGTACAAGCGCAACAATTCTTTAACTTCCTAAATTCTTTGCACCCCAATATAACGTATACAATGGAAACTGAGCAAAATGGCTCCCTCCCCTTCTTAGATCTTTTAATTTCGAAAAACGGTGATTCTATTACTACATCAGTTTATAGGAAACCCACTTTCACTGGTTTGGGCATGAATTTTTTTAGTTTACTGATTTCAACTATAAGATGTCTTGTATTAAAACTCTCCTGTTCAGAGGATATAATTTGACCTCTAATTTTACCTTACTTAATGATGAATTTAATAATCTAAGATCATACTTTACTAATAATAGTTTTCCTGTTCAATATGTAGACAAACTAATTAGATCCTTCTTAAATAATGTTTATAGCCCTCAACTTCCATGTATTACAGTGCCGAAGGATATAAAATATTTCTTGGTACCTGAAATGGGTCCCTTGAATAAGGAATTTAAGCTTAAATTTACAAAATTGTTAAGGAAATTTTTTTATCATACTGATTTCCGCATCATATTTATTAATAAAACGTCTTTAGGTAGCTTTTTCTCAGCGAAGGATCGAACCCCTGACTCGTTGCGTAGCGGTGTTGTATATTTATTTACCTGCCCCAGGTGTCTCCTTGGGAATTACATCGGCAGCACTGTTCGCTCTCTCAGGGCTAGATTTTATTCGCATATGGGAATAAGTGGCCGAACAGGTAAAATCTTAAAACTAAGGAAGCCTCGAGTATTCGCGAACATAGCATCAAATGTAAAATTGATGTCACTTTAGACAATTTTAAAATTCTTGGTTGTAATACTTGTCCCAACTCACTAAGAATTTTAGAATCCCTTTTCATTAAAGCATTGTCCCCTAGTCTGAATGTTGACTCATCGTCCGTCCCTCTCAATTTGCTATGATCCCTCCTCCTTCCCCAATTCCTTATAATCCCTCCTTCCCCTATCTCCCTCGCCATCCTTCGTTCCCGTTTCCTCTGCTCAAATTAGTCGGCCTCGGATACTGCTGTGTAAGGTAGATAGCTCCATTGTTCCAGTGTACTATTGGTAATTTTTCCAGTGTATTAATTTCACATTTACTACATGTATTTAAAAATAACTTCTTAATTTTTATATGTAAATCTGTATAACTTAGAACTTAACCCTCTTTTCTCAGTCTTTTAAAATTTGTCTTTACGAATAGGTTATAGAAATTTCTGTTTGTTTTTCATTCAATATTGATTTTAATTTCACATTGTATTAAACAGCCTGAAGATGAGCGTATTGCTCGAAACGTTGCGCAATAAAGAAGACTTTTCATGGCATTTACATTTCTCCTTGTCATTGGATTTCTCTTAAATATTATATATATATATATATATATATATATAGGGTGAACCAAATGTAGGTGGACAGTAAATGATAACGTTTATTTTGAGAATACATATTTAATTTTTTTGTATACTATAATACAAAATAAAATTTAAATAAATTTAGTTATAATATTTAATATAATAAAACACAAACACCATAGTTATAATGAACACAATAGTTATAATATAATATAACACAAACCGTATTCAACCTACTGTCCACCTACTTTTGGTTCACCGTGTATATATATATGTGGTCAGTGATATAGCACTGATGTGTACAAGAGTTATATCAGTGATGGAACGTTAAGTCAAACATAATTCAAGGTTGGAGAAATGGAAATGACATTTAGACGCGAGAAGTGAAGGAAATGAAGAGAAATGAGTGAAAAGTTAGAAATATAAAATTTGTTAAAAAGAAAGATATAAAAAAAGTGTCAAGAGTGATGACTGAAACAGTAAATTTAAAGTATCTTTGCGTAGTCTCAATCCTGTTCATTGTATCTACTTTAAAACTGAGTGTAATAATAACAATAATTCAGTAAGGAGGGCTGTAAATTAGAACACAGCTCAGGCCAACTAATGCACTCCATTGTGCTAACTCTCAGCTTATTATTAACCAGCACCATCCGGAGTCGACCCCTCTCCCCGCGACCTCAATTCACATGTGATAAATGGTGTTGACCACTGAGCTACGGTCGTTGGCAAATGGGAGTAGAGTTGAGCCTAAATATCCTCTGAATATATAAGTGGTATGGTTTAAAAAAAAAAACTCAGTTTTTCTGGATTTGGGGAGGAGGAGGGCTGGGCGTGGGGATGAGGAGTGGCACTGCCACTGAGTGGACGGGGGCTGAGGGAGACATTCAAAAGTGAACTTTTTTTAATCCCTTTTCATCCTTTTGTAGGGATCGAGCTTCCTCCGAGAGTTTACCCCACTGTAATCGATCCGTGGTGGCTGTTCCGGTGACCCGACCATTGACCCGTCTATGGGTGGATGTTGATGAAGGTTACACTTAAATTCATAAAAGCACCGACATTAATTCGCCACCTAAATTGTTACAATTTGCGGGGTAGCATTAACCCACTGAGGGCTTTCTTCGGGTTAGTTCTTCATATGACTATAACTAAAAGTTAACATTGTTTATCATTATATTAATTTCAGAATTTACCTTTAAATCTTGTTTTACCTTTAAAACACTAATCTAAATTTTGTGTTTTATTATGAAACACATAAATTTTTATACTTTTAATCTTGTTTTTTTTTTACAAAAATTTTATTAATTTTACACTTACGTTATACAATTCATAACCATGTTAAACCTTGAATGAAAATCAAGTCGCCTACAGAAACGATATAGCCTCGCGCGCGACTTGAATAAAAAGCCTAGGGCTTTGGAAGCATTCACTTTCGTCGGCGGCCCTACCGGCGGGAGGGGGGAGGGAGGATAATGAATTTACTAACTTAAGCTCATTTTAAATATATGTCCTATTTCGAACAGGCTCGAAGCGAGAAATGTTGAAAACAAGTTAACAAGGGACGGCAAAATAATCTTTTCAGTACGACGTCTCGACTCAACTGCATCTGACTCCTTAGAGTTGCGTTCTGCCTTTCCTTCGAGATGATTTCATTGTTCCATTCGCACTTTACACATGATCTGTTGTCCATTTATCTTTGAACCTAAAACTTAAGAAACGGTAATTAATACATGATTTCAGTAGTTTTTATAATTTCGTAATTACTTTATATTTAACTAGCTTAATTGGTATATTTTACGATAACAAATTGCTTAATTATATATTTCTAGGGTTTATCTGAAAACTATAAGTTGTTTTTTATGACATAAATGAACAAAACGGGAGGTGAGCATCACGTGACGGCCAAATCCATGCTGGATTGGCTAAACGTGAATATAAGTATGAACGCAACAGAACCTGTTCTTCTGGCTTCGTGCAAAAAGTCACGTACGCTTGTTGGTAAATCTCTAGGAGCGCTCCATTTTTCAATATTAAACATGCACTCATAAAACATATACCATTTGAAAGCTCACAAGCTCACAAATACTCACATTTTAAAAGTATCAATAGCAAATAAGAAAACCTAACCAACCTAACCTAACCTAACCCACATATATATCCCCCGAATCAGTATTTGCGACTTGGTACATGTATAAATTAACACTTACCTAATAACCTGCATTATAGAGTCGTGCAGCTTCCAGAAGAAATTTATGAAAACGTAGAGATACGTCCGGGTTGGGCTTTAAGAAAATAGCTTCGTACTAAATAGCCAACAAAAAATGTTTTCCTTCTGCCGTATGTTGCTGGCTTAGTTTATTGTTGGAAAAATATTTCACAGACATTAATAAAGCTTTCACTGTACAAACAACAAATCCCTACTTCTGTCTAATTCGACAGATGGCAGCACTGGTGGTAGTTTCGGTTAACGAAGTTACCACTATTAATCCTCACTTTTTTCTTTCACTTGGGTCTGATCTGTGGTACGAGACACTGTGTTGCGCCAAGGTGAACAATCAAAATGGATCAACAGTTCACACCCGCTGAATTTGCTGATATCCATTTTATTTATGGATTCTGTGATGGTAACAGCAAAGCGTCAGTTGAGGAATATCGAAGACGTTTTCGGAACCGCCGAATACCGAACAGGCAAGTATTTAGTGATACACACACCAGAGATTAAGGGAAACAGGGACTTAACCTTACATGAAATCCCTGAACATTTTAAGGATTTCATGAAATCCCTAGTGTGTGTGTGTGTGTGTGTGTGTGTGTGTGTGTGTGTGTGTGTGTGTGTGTTAGTAGTAGTAGTAATAGTAGTAATAGTAGTAATAGTAACAGTAGTTGTAGTAGAGTGATAAAAATAATAATAATAATATTTTGGTTTGACTACCTTCCTTAGCGGCAAAGGTCATGTGGCACAGGGTACTGGGTACCTACAAAAACTTTATGCGCAGTCCGAATCATCTACGGGTCACTACACTACCCGAACGCAGAGGAGGGTCCCGGTGTTACGACGTGATCAAGCCCTAAGGGTGAATAGAATATGTTCCTTGGATGAACTATTAAAATTTAAAACGAAGCTAATACATTATATGAACAAACTCCTAAAACGCTTCGTAAACCTTACTTGTAAAATAGACTTTTAGTTTTATCTCTTCATTAATTTGAATTTATTAGCAAATATTTTTCATTTGCGAAGTTACAATGGCTGATTTCAAGTTCTGAAACAATATTTTCTCGTAGAAAATGTATATTATTCATGTCGTCTTCAATTAAAATAATTTGGGACTTTTCGTAGTTTTAGTTTTAAAAGCTTTGGATCATTTTGGTTTGAAGCACTGTGAAAAAGCAAAAGAAAATAATATTTGTAGGTAGAAAATGTATATATTTGTTAAGAAAAGTATATTTTATGGTGAAGAAATGTATAAAAGTTTAACTAGAATAGATTATTATTGTGTATATTTATTGGTGGTCCAACAAGAAGTATACAAGCTTGCATCAATCAATCTACTATGGTTGATTAAAAACTATTTGAGAGCGGTAAGTTACCTAGAATACAACCTAACCTAACCTAACTTTCTGACGGGTACCAGGTTTGTGCCGAGACAATTCTCAAACATCCAATGAAATGAGTGACTCCTATCTTTGCGAATTCATTTGGCGTCGAAAGAACACAAATAAAGACCTATTTGAGGAAATGTTACTAGACATTTCCCAATTTTCAATCTATTCTAGTTAAACTACTATTCATTTCTCCACCATAAAATATACTTTTCTCAACAAATATATTCATTTTCTACGTACAAATATTATTTTCTTTTGCTTTTCTCACAGTGCTTCAAACCGAAAAGACCCAAAGCGTTATTTATCATCTCTGTTTAGATTTATAATGTGGAAATGTAAAATCACACACACATACACACACACATACACACACATATATATATATATATATATACACACATATATATATATATATATATATATATTATATATATATATATATATGTGATGAATTTCACAATTAAACACGTGAAATGAATGAATGCTGCAAACCCACAGGGGAAAAGAAAA
Source organism: Bathynomus jamesi (assembly GCA_023014485.1). NCBI lineage: Eukaryota > Metazoa > Arthropoda > Malacostraca > Isopoda > Cirolanidae > Bathynomus > Bathynomus jamesi. The sequence goes on from JAJOZX010004788.1 coordinate 211,069, forward strand.
ACGATTCCAAGGCCTTTCGTGTATTCAGAGCTACACCTAAAGCGCTTGTTGAAAACAGAGATATAATAGAAAGAAATATTCTAGAATGTGCATTTATTCATTTTAAAAACAATTTCAATAACAGTGCGGGAATGTATAAAATTTACAATATCTTGTTAAAATTCCTTTTGCCTCTCATTAACTCTTGTTAAGTATGTGCTAATTGCTTTGGTTTCCGCTATGTTGTATATATTTATGGGCATTTTGCCTTCTCTCTTCATTCCCTAACGAGGTGTAGCTCTGAATACACGAAAGGCATTGGAATCGTCTTCTTTTCCCTTGTGAGTTTGCAGCATATATATATATATATATATAATTACTAGTTACTGATTACACTTTACTTCTAAATAGTAGTGCGCAAATATATAATAATAATAATAATAATAATAATAATAAAATATTGCAGTGTAGAATCCACAGGGGTTCAGTCATAACCGCAGACAAAAGAATTATGTGCAGCATTATATTTCAAAAGAACTATTATACATATACAATATATATATATATATATATATATATATATATATATATATATATATATATATATATATATATATATATATATATATATATATATATACCACTTGTAAGATGATATTATATTAAAGAGAAATGAATATCTGAGCAAAACGTATTATATTTTAAGTAATAAAACAAGAAACAAAAGGAGCGGAAAAAAGGTTCCTTTCGATAGTTTTCTTGTCGATGTAATTCACATCTTTTGTTTCTAAAACGTCTTCGATATAAATATTCAACAACGTTGCTTAAATTACTCTGTTTACCAAATTCATAATATCTACGTAATTATTCTTGTGTTTTATTATAATTAAATTTGTCGTAACTTTACACATTAAATTATAGATAATTATAATTTATTACAACTAAAGTACCCCACATTACTGAATTCTAGATTTAAGGTTGCTACTTTTGCTTTATATGCCATACACAAATTCCAAACTGACCAACTTATCGCAAAAAAAAAATTAAAAAGAAAAAAATATTTCCTTCGCGAATGGTTTTCAGTTGCCATGCCAACTGAGCATATTGTAAAAACAGTAAAGATATGTAATCTATATATGTATGTTACAGGAAATCTGTGTAACTAAAGATTTCATGAAGTCCCTAAAATGTTCAGCGATTTCATATAAGGTTAAGTCATGATATTTTCGTTAGTTTTAACGAAAATATCACGACTTAACCAATCGTCAAGGGCGTACAGTTAACCTAACCAGGCATTCAATTAACCGGGCATTTAATAATTTTTCCGTAGGTTTAACGAAAATATCACGACTTAACCTTACATGAAATCCCTGAACATTTTAGGGATTTCATGAAATCCCTAGTTACCTAGTTACAGAGCTTCTCTTTAAAATATATATTATAATAATAATATTCGGAGATACAAAACTTTTGTCACCGACTATATATATATATATATATATATATATATGATGAATAAAACCACGAAGGAAAGGAAACACAAAATGGTGCTCAAGCGCTTTCGTCTAATGACATCCTCAGGAACATTAGACGAAAGCGCTTGAGCACCATTTTGTGTTTCCTTTCCTTCGTGGTTTTATTCATCATAAATATTTTTCACGTGTTACTTTCGTGAAATAATTTTCATATATATATATATATATATATATATATATATATATATATACAGGTATATATATATATATATATATATCCTTTATATTATTCCTCTGTTTAGTACGACAACAATGGAACGAGAGTTATTGGGAGAATAAATTTTCCATTTTCACTTTTGGCTAAATTTGATATCGGAGAAGCAATAATTACATTAAAAAATTCTATGCACATCGAATGCGTTTAAATTAGGATAGAGGCAAGAAAGGATTTTTTTTTTTAACGGAGGATGATAGTAAAATATTAGAAGCAATTTCCGTAGATTTATTTTCAGTATTTTGCGCGTTTTACGTTTCCATGTAAAGTTCCATTGAAATTTCATTCTATAGATAATTGGATGTATAAAACAATTATTACCCGTAATTAAAGCAAACGAGATTAATTAAGTTCAAATTAAATAACAAGAACTTAAATCAGAACAAAAGAATCTTTGAATGGCGAAATTCAAAGAAGGAAAAAACGAGTGAACTCTAATGATGATGAAAAAATAAAAAGAATAGAAATATTTTAAAATACAGGCCTCATACGGAAGGTTTGAAATTGCAGATACTTGTGGTTTTTGGTGCAATCCTGAAGTAGCAAAAGTGTGACTGCGATTGATACAGGTAAATTTCTGCTGCCTTGGGGAGGAAACAGAAACTTACAGTGCATCTTATTCCTGAATAATCATGCACCTGCACTGATAATAACTGAAAGTGGCTGCAATATAAACTAACGAAAAGTGTACAAAGACGAATACAGCTTTAAACATTCTTTGAACTCGGGTTACACAAACGCAGAACATTGTTGTTTTCGGTGGTGATGAACTACGTACAGAGGCCTCATTAGTACATTGAAACCCTGTTTGCTTGGCAATGATGTTGCGAGCTGCTCGTTCCTGGATTTGGGATATAGGTGGAATGATGCTTTATGTGAAAAAATATTGAACTTTTCTTCTCACTTCTACTGAAACTAACCATAGAATGTCTTGGGTATGGAATAAGTATATATATATATACACACACACATATATATATATATATATACACACACAATATATATATATATATATATATATATATATATATATATATATATATATATATATATATATATATATATATATATATATATACGAGAGGCGGTCAGAAAATAAGTTTACACGGCGTATAATTTCGTAACTAAATCACCTACATTGATTATGTTTGTATCAGTTGAATTCGCTAATCATTGTTGGCAACACTGCACGTTGATTCGGCTACCATCTACCGTGCATTGGTTATGTGAGTCAGTTGAACATGGCGGCTCGACTAGAACAGTGCCCTGCCCTACGGAGCAGCCCACGACGCTTACGTTTAATGGTCGCTCGTAAACGTTCCAGCGTTGAACAATATGCAGCTGCATTGATTGTTGTGCCTTTTTGCATGAAGTCTGCGAGCAAAACGCCTTTGTGGTCCCAAAACACGGTAACCATCACTATGCCAGCGGACATCACAATCTTGAACTTCTTTGGTCGCGGGGACCGAGGGTGTTTCCATTCCATGCTGGCACGTTTTGTTTCCGGAGTACGGTGATGAACCCGTGTCTCGTCTCCCGTGACAATGCGCTCGAGAAATTCTTGACCACTGACAGACTCGGAATATCGTTGCAGAAATGACAGGGCACTGTTCAACTCGAGCCGCCATGTTCAACTGATTCATATAACCAATGTACGGTAGATGACAGCCGAATCGACGTGCAGTGTTGCCAACAATGATTAATGAATTCATCTGATACAAACATAATCAATGTAGGTCCTTTATTTACGAAATTATACGCCGTGTAAACTTATTTTCTGACCGCCTCTCGTGTGTGTATATATATATATATATTATATATATATATATATATATATATAAGGTTCATCTTTGGGAGTCTCGTATTACACCAGATAATTTGAATGAAATGCTGTCATTGGCTCGCGTTTATATATATATATATATATATATATATATATATATATATATATATATATATATATATATATATATATATATATATATATCGGCTATTGATTGATGGCGTGGAAAACGCAGTTTAATAATAAACAGGATTTGGTATTCTATTGTTTTAGCCCTGAAGATGGAATTAGTGCATTCCGAAACGTTGGTACTATTAAACCTTGAAGGATGTTTATATTTTCTCTGGTGTTCCTGTTTATTATATAATATTATATATATTATATATATATATATATATATATATATATATATATATATATATATATTCCATTTAATTAGTAATATTTTTAAGTGACAAATTTTGAATGTTTTAAGATCATTTGATGTAAATTAGAATCATAAATATATAAATTTACATCAATAAACATTTAACGCTTCTTTATATAATAATAATTTACCTTTTTATTCTGATAAAGTGGCGGAAATAAATTCACCAAAAATAAAAAGTTATAAATAAAAATATACCAATTAATAAGTTCCAGAGCTGGGCACTTGCGGTTTTTTTTGCGGTACTGCGGTACTGCGGTACTACCGCACTACCAAACCGGTACCGCATAACGCAGTACCGCAAAGGATCGCTGAAAGTACAGGCTGTACTTTCAGCGATCCTTTGCGGTACTGCGTTATGCGGTACCGGTTTGGTAGTGCGGTAGTACCGCAGTACCGCAGTACCGCAAAAAAACCCGCAAGTGCCCAGCTTTGCTGGGTACCTACAAAAACTTTATGCGCAGTCCGAATCATCTACGGGTCACTACACTACCCGAACGCAGAGGAGGGTCCCGGTGTTACGACGTGATCAAGCCCTAAGGGTGAGTAGAATATGTTCCTTGGATGAACTATAAAATTTGAAACGAAGCTAATACATTATATGAACAAACTCCTAAAACGCTTCGTAAACCTTACTTGTAAAATAGACCTTTAGTTTTATCTCTTCATTAATTTGAATTTATTAGCAAATATTTTTCATTTGCGAAGTTACAATGGCTGATTTCAAGTTCTGAAACAATATTTTCTCGTAGAAAATGTATATTATTCTTGTCGTCTTCAATTAAAATAATTTGGGACTTTTCGTAGTTTCAGTTTTAAAAGCTTTGGATCATTTTGGTTTGAAGCGCTGTGAAAAAAAACAAAAGAAATAATATTTGTAGGTAAAAAATGTAAATATTTGTTAAGAAAAGTATATTTTATGGTGAAGAAATGTATAAAATAGTTTAACTAGAATAGATTATTATTGTGTATATTTATTGGTGGTCCAACAACAAGTATACAAGCTTGCATCAATCAATCTACTATGGTTGATTAAAAACTATTTGAGAGCGGTAAGTTACCTAGAATACAACCTAACCTAACCTAACTTTCTTACGGGTACCAGGTTTGTGACGAGACACTTCTCAAACATCCAGTAAAATGAGTGACTCCTATCTTTGCGAATTCGTTTGGCGTCGAAAGAACACAAATAAAGATCTATTTGAGGAAATTTTACTAGACATTTCCCAATTTTCAATCTATTCTAGTTAAACTATTATTCATTTCTCCACCATAAAATATACTTTTCTTAACAAATATATACATTTTATACCTACAAATATTATTTTCTTTTGCTTTTTTTCACAGTGCTTCAAACCGAAAAGACCCAAAGCGTTATTTATCATCTCTGTTTAATTTATAATGTGAAAATGTAAAAATCACACACACGCGCGCACACATTTATATATATATATATATATATATATATATATATATAATATATATATGGGATGAATTTCACAATTAAACACGTGAAATGAATGAATGCTGCAAACCCACAAGGGAAAATAAAAACGATTCCAAGGCCTTTCGTGTATTCAGAGCTACACCTAAAGCGTTTGTTGAAAACAGAGATATAATAGAAAGAAATATTCTAGAATGTGCATTTATTCATTTTAAAAACAATTTCAATAACAGTGTGGGAATGTATAAAATTGACAATATCTTGTTAAAATTCCTTTTGCCTCTCATTAACTCTTGTTAAGTATGTGCTAATTGCTTTGGATTCCGCTATGTTGTATACATTTATGGGCATCTTGCCTTCTCTCTTCATTCCCTAACGAGGTGTAGCTCTGAATACACGAAAGGCAACTGAATCGTTTTCTTTTCCTTTGTGAGTTACTGATTAAACTTGTTTAACTAGTTAGTGATTACACTTCTAAATAGTAGTGCGCAAATATATAATAATAATAATAATAATAATAATGATAATAATAATAATTTTAATAATAAAATATTGCAGTGTAGAAACCACAGGGGTTCAGTCATAACCAGCAGACAAAAGAATTATGTGCAGCATTTTATTTTCAAAAGAACTATTATACATATACATTATCCAATATATATATTATATATATACCCATTGTAAGATGATATTATATTAAAGAGAAAGGAATGTCTGAGCAAAACGTATTATATTTTAAGTAATAAAACAAAAAACAAAAGGGGCGGAAAAAAGGTTCCTTTCGATAGTTTTCTTGTCGATGTAATTCACATCTTTTGTTTCTAAAACGTCTTCGATATAAATATTCAACAACGATGATTAAATTACTCTGTTTTCCAAATTCATAATATCTACGTAATTATTCTTGTGTTTTATTATATTTAAATTTGTCGTAACTTTACACATTAAATTATAGATAATTATAATTTATTACAACTAAAGTACCCCATATTACTGAATTCTAGATTTAAGGTTGGTACTATTGCTTTATATGTCATACACAAATTCCAAACTGACCACCTTATCGCGAAAAAAAATAAAAAATAAAAAAATATTTCCTTCGCGAATGGTTTTCAGTTGCCAGGCCAACTGAGCTTATTGTAAAAACAGTAAAGAAATGTGATCTATATATGTATGTTACAGGGAATCTGTGTAACTAAGGATTTCATGAAATCCCTAAAATGTTCAGGGATTTCATATAAGGTTAAGTCATGATATTTTCGTTAGTTTTAACGAAAATATCACGATTTAACCAATCGTCAAGGACGTACAGTTAATCTAATCTAACCGGGCATTTAATAATTTTTCCATAGGTTTAACGAAAATATCACGACTTAACCTTACATGAAATCCCTGAACATTTTAGGGATTTCATGAAATCCCTAGTTACCTAGTTACACAGCTTCTCTTTAAAATATATATATTATAATAATAATATTCGGAGATACAAAACTTTTGTCACCGACTATATATATATATATATATATATATATATATATATATATATATATCCTTTATATTATTCCTCTGTTTAGTACGACAACAATGGAACGAGAGTTATTGGGAGAATAAATTTTCCATTTTCACTTTTGGCTAAATTTGATATCGGAGAAGCAATAATTACATTAAAAAATTCTATGCACATCGAATGCGTTTAAATTAGGATAGAGGCAAGAAAGGATTTTTTTTTTTAACGGAGGATGATAGTAAAATATTAGAAGCAATTTCCGTAGATTTATTTTCAGTATTTTGCGCGTTTTACGCTTCCATGTAAAGTTCCATTGAAATTTCATTCTATAGATAACTAGATGTATAAAACAATTATTATCCGTAATTAAAGCAAATGAGATTAATTAAGTTCAAATTAAATAACAAGAACTTAAATCAGAAAAAAAGAATCTTTGAATGGCTAAATTCAAAGAAGGAAAAAACGAGTGAACTCTAATGATGATGAAAAAAAAAAGAATAGAAATATTTTAAAATACAGGCCTCATACGGAAGGTTTGAAATTGTAGATACTTGTGGTTTTTGGTGTAATCCTGAAGTAGTAAGAGTGTGACTGCGATTGATACAGGTAAATTTCTGCTGCCTTGGGGAGGAAACAGAAACTTACAGTGCATCTTATTCCTGAATAATCATGCACCTGCACTGATAATAACTGAAAGTGGCTGCAATATAAACTAACGAAAAGTGTACAAAGACGAATACAGCTTTAAACATTCTTTGAACTCGGGTTACACAAACGCAGAACATTGTTGTTTTCGGTGGTGATGAACTACGTACAGAGGCCTCATTAGTACATTGAAACCCTGTTTGCTTGGCAATGATGTTGCGAGCTGCTCGTTCCTGGATTTGGGATATAGGTGGAATGATGCTTTATGTGAAAAATATTGAACTTTTCTTCTCACTTCTACTGAAACTAACCATAGAATGTCTTGGGTATGGAATAAGTAATATATATATATACACACACATATATATATATATATATATACACACACAATATATATATATATATATATATATATTATATTAATATATATATATATATATATATATATACGAGAGGCGGTCAGAAAATAAGTTTACACGGCGTATAATTTCGTAACTAAATCACCTACATTGATTATGTTTGTATCAGTTGAATTCGCTAATCATTGTTGGCAACACTGCACGTGCACGTTGATTCGGCTACCATCTACCGTGCATTGGTTATGTGAGTCAGTTGAACATGGCGGCTCGACTAGAACAGTGCCCTGCCCTACGGAGCAGCCCACGACGCTTACGTTTAATGGTCGCTCGTAAACGTTCCAGCGTTGAACAATATGCAGCTGCATTGATTGTTGTGCCTTTTTGCATGAAGTCTGCGAGCAAAACGCCTTTGTGGTCCCAAAACACGGTAACCATCACTATGCCAGCGGACATCACAATCTTGAACTTCTTTGGTCGCGGGGACCGAGGGTGTTTCCATTCCATGCTGGCACGTTTTGTTTCCGGAGTACGGTGATGAACCCGTGTCTCGTCTCCCGTGACAATGCGCTCGAGAAATTCTTGACCACTGCCAGACTCGGAATATCGTTGCAGAAATGACAGGGCACTGTTCAACTCGAGCCGCCATGTTCAACTGATTCATATAACCAATGTACGGTAGATGACAGCCGAATCGACGTGCAGTGTTGCCAACAATAATTAATGAATTCATCTGATACAAACATAATCAATGTAGGTCCTTTAGTTACGAAATTATACGCCGTGTAAACTTATTTTCTGACCGCCTCTCGTGTGGTGTGTGTATATATATATATATATATATATATATATATATATATATATATATATATATATATATATATATATATAAGGTTCATCTTTGGGAGTCTAGTATTACACCAGATAATTTGAATGAAATGCTGGTCATTGGCTCGCGTTTATATATATATATATATATATATATATATCGGCTATTGATTGATGGCGTGGAAAACGCAGTTTAATAATAAACAGGATTTGGTATTCTATTGTTTTAGCCCTGAAGATGGAATTAGTGCATTCCGAAACGTTGGTACTATTAAACCTTGAAGGATGTTTATATTTTCTCTGGTGTTCCTGTTTATTATATATATATATATATATATATATTTCCATTTAATTAGTAATATTTTTAAGTGACAAATTTTGAATGTTTTAAGATCATTTGATGTAAATTAGAATCATAAATATATAAATTTACATCAATAAACATTTAACGCTTCTTTATATAATAATAATTTACCTTTTTATTCTGATAAAGTGGCGGAAATAAATTCACCAAAAATAAAAAGTTATAAATAAAAATATACCAATTAATAAGTTCCAGAGCTGGGCACTTGCGGTTTTTTTTGCGGTACTGCGGTACTGCGGTACTACCGCACTACCAAACCGGTACCGCATAACGCAGTACCGCAAAGGATCGCTGAAAGTACAGGCTGTACTTTCAGCGATCCTTTGCGGTACTGCGTTATGCGGTACCGGTTTGTAGTGCGGTAGTACCGCAGTACCGCAGTACCGCAAAAAACCCCGCAAGTGCCCAGCTTTGCTGGGTACCTACAAAAACTTTATGCGCAGTCCGAATCATCTACGGGTCACTACACTACCCGAACGCAGAGGAGGGTCCGGTGTTACGACGTGATCAAGCCCTAAGGGTGAGTAGAATATTTTTCCTTGGATGAAACTATAAAATTTGAAACGAAGCTAATACATTATATGAACAAACTCCTAAAACGCTTCGTAAACCTTACTTGTAAAATAGACATTTAGTTTTAATCTCTTCATTAATTTGAATTATTAGCAAATATTTTTCATTTGCGAAGTTACAATGGCTGATCATTTCTGAAACAATATTTTCTCGTAGAAAATGTATATTATTCTTGTCGTCTTCAATTAAAATAATTTGGGACTTTTCGTAGTTTCAGTTTTAAAAGCTTGGATCATTTTGGTTTGAAGCGCTGTGAAAAAAAAAAAAGAAATAATATTTGTAGGTAAAAAATGTAAATATTTGTTAGAAAAGTATTATTTTATGGTGAAGAAATGTATAAAATAGTTTAACTAGAATAGATTATTATGTGTATATTTATTGGTGGTCCAACAACAAGTATACAAGCTTGCATCAATCAATCTACTATGGTTGATTAAAACTATGTTTGAGAGCGGTAAGTTACCTAGAATACAACCTAACCTAACCTAACTTTCTTACGGGTACCAGGTTTGTGCCGAGACGCTTCTCAAACATCCAGTAAAATGAGTGACTCCTATCTTTGTGAATTCGTTTGGCGTCGAAAGAACACAAATAAAGATCTATTTGAGGAATTTTACTAGACATTTCCCAATTTTCAATCTATTCTAGTTAAACTATTATTCATTTCTCCACCATAAAATATACTTTTCTAACAAATATATACATTTTATACCTACAAATATTATTTTCTTTTGCTTTTTTTCACAGTGCTTCAAACCGAAAAGACCCAAAGCGTTATTTATCTCTCTGTTTAATTTATATGTTGAAAATGTAAAAATCACACACACGCGCGCACACATTTTATATATATATATATATATATATATATATATATATATATATATATGGGATGAATTTCACAATTAAACACGTGAAATGAATGAATGCTGCAAACCCACAAGGGAAAAGAAAAAACGATTCCAAGGCCTTTCGTGTATTCAGAGCTACCCTAAAGCGTTTGTTGAAAACAGAGATATATAGAAAGAAATATTCTAGAATGTGCATTTATTCATTTTAAAAACAATTTCAATAACAGTGTGGGAATGTATAAAATTGACAATATCTTGTTAAAATTCCTTTTGCCTCTCATTAACTCTTGTTAAGTATGTGCTAATTGCTTTGGTTTCCGCTATGTTGTATATATTTATGGGCATCTTGCCTTCTCTCTTCATTCCCTAACGAGGTGTAGCTCTGAATACACGAAAGGCATTGGAATCGTCTTCTTTTCCTTTGTGAGTTACTGATTAAACTTGTTTAACTAGTTAGTGATTACACTTCTAAATAGTAGTGCGCAAATATATAATAATAATAATAATAATAATAATGATAATAATAATAATTTTAATAATAAAATATTGCAGTGTAGAAACCACAGGGGTTCAGTCATAACCAGCAGACAAAAGAATTATGTGCAGCATTTTATTTTCAAAAGAACTATTATACATATACATTATCCAATATATATATATATATATATACCCATTGTAAGATGATATTATATTAAAGAGAAAGGAATGTCTGAGCAAAACGTATTATATTTTAAGTAATAAAACAAAAAACAAAAGGGGCGGAAAAAAGGTTCCTTTCGATAGTTTTCTTGTCGATGTAATTCACATCTTTTGTTTCTAAAACGTCTTCGATATAAATATTCAACAACGATGATTAAATTACTCTGTTTTCCAAATTCATAATATCTACGTAATTATTCTTGTGTTTTATTATATTTAAATTTGTCGTA